>JARFIY010000308.1:4472500-4892419 GCA_036346155.1 Sinelater perroti | reverse complement strand
TTGCATTTCCTAGATACTCTCATCCCTTACTCCTCTGTGCTATTATTGCTAATTTCATTGTTCAATATTCCTTCAAAATATTCAGCCCATCTGAACAACTGCCGTTCCCATGTAGCGCAACTCATCCATTGTTTCCTTGCTCTGTTTGATAATTTAAATTTGTCTACTGCTGTCGTTAGAAATACTTGCTTACACTGTTTTCATATTTCTTCTATTGATTTACTGTAGTCAATATTATTGCTTTTTCTCTTATACTTTGTATAAAAGCTTCCTTACACTTGTCGTTTCCTATTTCACGTATATCGTACTGCATTCTTTTGTAATGAATGTGCTTTACTTTTGGTTGTTCCCATTCCATATTCAATTTTGCAACTACTAGGTAGTGATCCGTGTCCACGGGCGCTCCCCTTTTATTACACACGTCTTTCAACATCTTTTCCATACTCCTATTGGTACATATGTGATCTATTTGGTTCTGTACTTTCCGATTTGGGGAGATCCAGGTTACTTTATGACAGTCTTTGTGCATGAACAATGTTCCACCTATTTTGAGATCCTGTATGCCACAAAACTCGACAAACATTTCTCCATTTTCGTTCATTTGACCTGTTCCGTGTTTACCCATAACATTTTCAAACCCCTCATTATTTGTTCCCACCTTAGCATTGATATCACCCATTAAAACAATTACATCATTCCTATTTACTGTCTCCATGGTTTTATTTAGCGTACTGTAAACAAGTTTCTTTTGTTCTAGGTCCGCCAATTCTGTAGGTGCATATACTTGTACTACGTTTAGTTTTCTTTTCCCCAGGTTAAATTTTGCAGTAATAATCCTTTCACATATTGGGTGCCATTCTATTAAACACGTTCTCATTTCATTACTCATAGCTATGCCCACCCCATATTGGTGTTCATTTGTATCTTGCTCTGTTCCCGAGTATACGAAGCTATATCCATCAGATGTTACTTCTCCGCTACCTGTCCACCTGCACTCGCTTACTCCAAGTATTTCAATATTATACCGTTTCATCTCTTTTATTAACTGTGGTAATTTCCCTGTTTGATAGAGTGTTCTCACATTCCACTGTCCTATTTTAAATTTGGTTTTCCTGGCTTTCTTATTATTATTTGTTATTGCATATTTTTTGTGTTTCCATGTTCTTTATAAATTTTCAAGTTTTGTAATTTGTTTATTATTAATTCACAAGGCTTATGTACATTTGATTGTAAGTTTATATCCACTATGATTTCCGTTTTCATGCACGTTTTCGTTACCATTATGCCATCATTTATTATTTTTAGTTTTTTGATGGAGGATCTTCAATTCTTATTAAGCTTTCTCCTTCCTCATCGCTCCATTTGTAACTGATCCCATCTATTTCCATTTTCCTGTACCCCACTCTTGTTTTCTTCCCTTTGTCCTTTTCTTCTCTTGCAATCTTCCTAATAACTGCTTGTACTTTCCGTTCTTCTTGTGTTAAATCACTCTCTATGTATATTTTCCGTGGTCCTAATTTATTTTTGTGCTTTAATATTTCAACTTTCTGCTCAAAACATTGTAACTTTATTACAGTCATCTTTATTTCCTCCTTTCCCACCCTGTAAGCTCCACTAACGTCAACCATTACTCCATTACTTCATCCCTCATAAATTTCTTAACTTCCTCCTTTATTAAAGTCCTTTCCTTTAATAATTACACTGTTTTTCCTTTCTGTTTTCTCCTGGTCCTCCAGTCTTTTCTTCATTGTGAATGGCAGAATGGCAGAAGAAAAAAACCAAATTACGTAGTGAAAAAAACTATTATAATAACTAAAAAATCTATAAAATACAAACCCCTTAAATAAAATCTCATCGGGCTTCTACTAACCTAAAAAGAATGCCTAAATAAAGAACTAAACCTAATTATTAAAAAAAATAATTGTATGAGAGTACATAGAATTTTTAACTTAAAAAATATATAGAAAGAATAGCTTTTGTAATAACATGAATTTTTAACTAACAAATGCAAACAAAAAAATGCTATTCATACCTGCTAAATCTGTTCGAATGGTCTTTTTTATTCGGAGTCTATCTCAAAAAAAAGTTAGTAACTGAAGTAAATTAATTTCTTTATAACTTTTTCCAATGAATACTCGCGTTTACTCGAACAAGGGGTAATAATGGCGGTCGTCTAAGGCGCGATGCTTGCCACATCGCCCCTTATCAGGGATGGTGCGCGACGATCGAGCAGAGAGCGGACATATGATAGCCTTAACGTCTCAGTTTGCAGGGCATGCTCCCACGTGAGGCGTTAAGAGCCTTACCATTATTATTATTATTATTCTTTCCACAAAGCTAAAGATGGACAACAGCCTTTTTAAAAATATAAGAGACTTAACAAAGAAAACTTGATACATGTCGAAACTCGTTATATTATTTTGTTTATTACGACGGTGGTCCCAGATTACCCGCCCAACAAAGAAAACACAAAAATTTTGGAAAAAAAGTATTTCTATTTTTCTATATAATATACATGAGGTAGCAATTCAAATTTTAATTCATTAATTTTGGCCATTGCAATAACGGATTTGTGAGCTGGTGGATTGTCTTGATCAAATAACACTTTCTTCTTAGCCAAATACAACCGTCTTTGCTTGATTTCTTCGCTCAAACGTTGCAATAAGTTCGCATAATACTCGCCGTTGATAGTTTTTCCTTTATCAAGATAGTCAATGAAAATTATCCCACGCGCATCCCAACAAAACGACGTATTGACCTTGCCTGCAGATGAAACGGTCTACGCCTTCTTTGGAGCCGGTTCTCCCTTTTGAGTCCATTGTTTTGATTGTTCTTTTGTCTCGGGTGTGACGTGATGGTTCCATGTTATGAATTCTGCTTTGTTGCTGTAAAACTTTGCTAAACACTCAATTGAAACATCTTCACGGCACTGTTTTTGCTCGAGTGTGAGCAAACGCGGCACCCATCTTGCACACAGCTTTCTTATGTCCAAATTCTCAGATAATATGCGATGTATCGCACTTTTTGAAATGCCTACTATGTCTGCTAGCTCGCGCACTTTCAGTCGACGATCATCCAGTATCGCTTTGTGGATTTTCTTCACCGTTTCTGGAGTCGTCACCTCATTTGGTCTACCACTGCAATGCTCGTCTTGACAGCTCGTACGGCCTCGTTTAAACTCTGCTGCCCAATATTTTACTGTTGTAAACGAAGCAGACTAACCCAGAGTAGAATCCAGTTCAGCTTTTATATTGGTTGGGCTGGGGCCTTTCAAATAAAAGTATTGTATCATATAACGATGACCAATTTTCTCCATTTTCACAAATTCACTGACAACGTTCACTATTGATGGCTGCCAAACAAATACTAAACAACGTAGCGTGTTCAAACTTGAAACATATGCTTTATAGATTGTGTACTTTCTAATACAGTGATATTTTTCAAACAACTACCGCCATCTCTAGGCCAATCCGGATACTTATGGGACCACCCTCGTATTGTTGCTGACAAATAAAAGTAGCGTCGGAGAAAACTGTTTAAAGCTTTGCAAAGGGGGTTAATTAATTATCTTTGGTATCAAAATGGTAAAAATTCGATGCAAACTCTGAGATACTTATCCTTAGAAAATGGGCACGAACGATAACTGGTTCAAATTAAAATATTTGTTTTAATTTTCATTACTGCCACAAGAACTAGAGATGTTTACAAAACCATATTCTCGAGGAATTCATCAAAATTGTTGATGTATTAAAATATATTGAAACTGTCGGTTTCAACAGGATGGTAGTCGCACACATCGAAGTAAAAAAATATTTGTAGGATTTTTGGGTGATTTAAAGAGAGCATAATCCGTTTCAATTCAAAAATACTTATATGTTGGTGACTAATGGTTAGGGGACTATATTTTAAGAATCAAGTCTACCTTGAGGAACCCAAAATAATTTTTAGTACCATCAGGCATGTAATTGGTTGTACGAGGTGCATTCAAATTATAACACCTCCAAATATTTTTCAGGACTCAGAGCAAACATAGAAACATGTGGTTTGTTTCAAAATACGCGCGCACTTTTTGTGAACCTGTGACAGAAACGGCAACACTGCACGACACACAGAACTCAACTTTTTTATTACAAAAACAGCGTGTAATCATTCGTTTTCTCCATTTGCGTGGAGTGACACCGATTGAAATTCATCGCCAGTTGAGTGAGACATGTGGTGATGGTGTCTAATGTGCGTTTGTGGGTGCGACAGTTCAAAAAAGGCAGAACGTCGTGTGACAACAAACCAAGACAATCTCGGCCTCTCGCCAGCCGATCTAACGACATGATCAAGCAAGTGGAGAAACTTGTTTTGGAGGATCGCCGAACGAGTGTGGAATACATCGCCCCCAAAGTTGGCATTTCCGTGGGATCTGTGCGCACAACCCTGCATGAAGACTTAAAAAAGTAATTTCTTATGCCCCCTATTTACCTCACCTAGCTCTTAGCAATTTTTTGCTGTTTCCAACGATGAAAGACACTGTCCTTGGTCACAAATTCACTAATTGTGCCGCTATTGCATCAGCGATTTTCTAGAAGGCAAACGCACACTTAAAGAAGCGTTTGCAGCGGCCATAGAATTATGGCGTCGACGTTGTGAAAAATGTATACGGTTGCAGGGAGATTACGTTGAGAAGTGACATAAATTTCACAGTTTTCGTCTGATTAGTTTGGAAGAAAAAAAATCGGAGGAGTTATAACTTGATTGCACCTAGCTCAAGCAAGACGTGACTTTGCAGTTTCGTTAATAAATTTTATTAAATGTTAAACATTTCTAATTAAGTTACTCTTTATTTAGATAAATTATCTTATATAATTCCGGAATAATTATAAAAGACCAAACTGTCACGTACCATATACAATTTTTACAAAAAAGGATATAATTCTTTCAAAACCTTCCAACAGTGAAAACATAAAATATTTAAAGTGTCCTAGCAGTTTAAGTTTCAATGAAGAAAGACGTTAGATTATATATTTTTTTTTAATAATTTATTTATTAGCAATTAAAATACAAAATATTCTATAAACTAATCTGCTAGCCTACAACCGAAATATTAAATATTTAGATCGATGAAAATGGGACGACATCCCCTCCTGTCAAAAGATTTCTTAGCCCATTTTATAGGTCAGTTGGCCACTGTCTTTTTGTTCTTCTTAATTTGGCATCTTCCATTAAGAGCTACATTGTATGTGTTTCTAGTTTTTAGCGATGGATTATACATTTTCCTTATAGTTAGTATTTTCAAATATTTGTAAATCATTTTATTTATTATATACCATGGAGCGTTGACTATTGTTCTTAATATATTAGACTAACACCTTTGAATTATTGCAACGTTGGTTTGCTGGCACAGGTGTACATTTTATACCATATGTTCAAGTAGGTTTAATCATTGACCTTCTTCCAATCAATCAATATAGTTCTCTCTATTTTAGTTCCATTTGCTTTCTTTTGATACGTTCTCTCCAATTTAATTCAGCGTCTAAATGCAGTTCTAGATATTTTACATAAACATGCTACGGAAATGTGTAAATTCAGTGAACAATTTTTGTTATATTTGTAGTGGAATTAACATTTTCGTCACAGAAACACAATCTGACGCCTCTTGTGAAGACTGCCTACTAGCATTTTTGGTATTAAGATAAGGGGCCAGGATAAGTCATGAGCTCCACATATATGTTGCAACTCATGTTGTTTTATTACGAGAATGGCTGAAAAATAAGAAACGGCCGATGAATTTTGCTGTGCCTATGGTTTGGTGGGAGCCTACAAACCATACAGATGACTGCTATTTTTGCTCGACTCTGCGTATAAAGGCAGGATTGTCAATGAAAAAAAGTAGAACAGTTCAATTCCCGAATCTTCCATCTGATATTCGACCTATTCCACATTCAGATAGTTTACCAGTTTCTCCTCCACTCCAAAATTATGAGTTCGAAGTAGAAAATGAAGATAGTGTGGAAGAAGAAAAAGAACCCAACAAGCCTTTAACATCCTATAACCCTGATTTTGAATAAAATGATTGAGTGATCTCATTCGAGACCTTGACTTGTCACAGAAGAAGGCAAAACTTTTAGGGTCAAGGTTACAGCAATATAATCTTCTTCAACATGTCAAAGTCTCCAAGTACAGACAACGTCAATAGGATTTGAAGCTACCGAATAGATTCTCTGTAGATCCAATCACCTGGTAGTTGTTCTTTCATCAATTTAGGATGTAACTGTCATTAAAGAAAAAGAACGATCACACTTTTAATGTTGTTGGCATATGTAATTAATATTTACCGTTTTCTCTTGATCCCTTAAAATGAAAAACTGTTGCCTGTTGTGCATCACAGAAACTAGAGCTAATAAAAAATTTTCTTTGTCATATTCGTTTTTCTCAATCCAAAATTAGTGAGAATTGACTCGTGAAGTGGAAGAAACATTACACAATTTTTGTTGTTTTTATCGGGGCAACTAAAAAAGGAATTAATAACCACTGTTGACATAAACAACGTTTAATAATTACACCTGTACCTAAGTCATCAAATCGTCTCGTTTCTACGTTCTACTTCAGGCCCCCCCGTTGTCCTATCACTTTAAATATATACCTTACCTTGTCAAAAGCACGTTTTTACTTACTCCAATTGGATTTTTTTTATTATTTTACTTCCTCTTGTCGTAATCAGCTGCACTTCTAATAAAACAATTACGACACGACCAAATCACTGCAAACATCTCCTAGTAAGTAATTCAACTTGTTTCTTTGTTAGTGATACCATTAACCACCAAGTAGCATAATTTTTCTCTTCGTGTTTCCGAGATTGCACTATAATTGGGAGAGTGGTAGATGACACTAGAACTATTTGAAAATTTAAATTTAAAATATGATTAGGCGTTATTTCCAACTTATTATTTATTAGCTACTCCTTATATTATTAAATATATATTAAAAAGATTATTAGATCGATCTACAACTGAAATAATAAGAATAAAAAAAAATAAATTATACAGCGATAAATGTTTTAAATATGGTTTTATCATTTATTTCCAATAAATCACAGTATCTCATTTATCGATCAGTCTTATCAACAGACACTATGAAACTATCAAAGCTACTTTGACATTTAATTAGTAAACATCCAAAGAAAAAAGACAACCCTATAAAATTTTTTGAAATTAAGCTAAATCTCTTCTACAGAGAACAAACCATTTTTACATCAGTAACTGCTACTAATGAAAAAGCAATGCAAAAACCGGTAATCCACATAGATAACACAACCACACAAAAAAGAATTTTTTGTTCTGATCTGGGGGTCTGGCCATGTTTACTATATGTTTTTGAGGTTGTTAAATCCGAATCCGAGGCCTATTTAGCCTTATCAGATCAGGATTCTGCCACAACGTCAAAACCCCATAATTTAAGATATTGAACGCGCATAACTCTAAGAATGAAGTTGAAATAAAAAATGCAAACTCTTAACCCACATAACCTGTTTAATCACTGAACTCTATAACCCACCTAACCGCATCACAAGTATTAAGTCAGTGTTGCTTTATAATATCAACGTCTATGCTCCTATACCAATAGCTCACTCGACTATAATGCAGGGAAAATATGAGAACATGCAAGTACTTTTGAAGAAAATTGTCTATAAGCTTCACAGATAGCAGATCTGTGGATATATAAAGATCATAACCATGTTACTCGGGCAACAGTCCGGCTTTACAAAGTACCCCTGCTACTTATGTTTATGGGATAGTAGAGGCAGACAGCAACATTACAAAGTAAGAGATTGACCAACTAGAACTTCTCTCACACCTGGGTCGCATAATGCCACCATGAATCCCTCGTAGATCCATCGAAGATCTTAATCCCTCCTCTTCATATAACGCTAGGCCTAATGAAACAGTTTGTCAAAGCTCTTGATAAGACGGTTAAATGTTTCAAGTACCTACAAACAGTATTCCCTGGAGTTTCTGCTGTCAAAATTAAAGAAGGGGTGTTTGATGATCTCAAATTTGGAAAATGTTTAGGGATAATGTCTTTATCAGTAAGATGAATGATAGGGAGAAAGCTGCTTGGCTGAATATTCGAGAAGTTGTACGAAACTTTCTAGGAAATAGTTGCTAAGATGATAAAGGACTATGAGAAAGACAGCCAAGACAAGAATTGTGCGATACAAGGTACAATAATCAGAATTATGCGGTTATTAAAATAGCGTAGATATCAAGATGTCAAACATACGTGGTTATTGGACTTGTGTAATGCGATTAGGTGGGTTATGGTATTCAGAGGTTAAACGGGTTATCGGGTTATGAGGCTTAAGAGCTTGGATTTTCATATTCCAACTTCATTCTTAGAGTTATGTGCGTTCAATATTTTAAATCATTGATTCCCAAAGTGGTCCAGGTGGACCCCCAGAGGTCCACGAGAGACTCGACGGGGGTCTACGTTGGCGTGACAGAAAAATGGGGGTTTACAATTCGTAAGCGGGGGTCCACTCAAATTTATCTGGTTTCGATAGTGAAGAACTAAAATGTTGGCTTAAGTTCACCTATCAATGTAGGCAGATAATATTTTAAGAAGCTCAGCGACTGCTACTTGTAAAAACTTGCATATTCCATATTCAGTACAACGTGTCGAGACTTGCAAAGCGCCGCTGCCGCCGTCCAAAATGCTTGTTCAGACGTGCAAAGGGACGAAATACGACTTGTGGTATGTGTGCTTGCAATCTTGCATGAACTTGTTTGATTCTTCACCAATATAAATACGATTGCCACGGATAAACGTTATTCATTTGTTTCTCGAATTTCGAAAAGAAAAGTAAAGTAAAGTGAATCGATGTTAGTGTTTGCCACTGTCGGAAAAGTAACTACTTACCTGCCTACTTTGTTATACATACTTTTATTTTATTTATTATTTATCTATTTATTTTACAATTTATTGTACACGTAAGTAAACAAAAATGGACAAATTACAAAAAATACGTAGGTACAAAAGGTGAGCTTATTCCTAAAAGAAATCTCTTCCAACCCACCTGCGATAGGAGATATATTTATGTTGTAATAAGTATATTTGTAATGTTTGCGTGTAGTAGGTACGTATTAAAATTAAATACTGAACAGAGCCATTATTAGATACTTCCATAAAAGAACAGAAAGCCGAGAAAGGTTGAACTTCTTGTCCCTACTTTATTAGTAATTTTTTTATTACCCGACTGTGTGGTGGTTCACTAATAATTAAATATATTTTCATAAATTGTACGTGTCTTTATATACTACATACTCGTAACGTGCATCAAAGTAATAAATAAATAATTAAAATCGCGAAGTTTTGATATCAAAATATTATTTACTAGTATTTTCTATAGAATTTACAGAAATATATCAAAATATAATTAATGAAAAAATGTTTTACATTACATTAAAATCAGTTCAGCCGTTTTCATAAAACTCAATTATTGATCTTAGCGATTTATTGCTTTTAATAATTAGAATCAGTTTGCCGCTGGTACTTTGTTTATTTCATTGCAATAATCAATTAATCCTGCCTTAAGATTACTACAACAAAGTTTTTTTTTTTATTATTTACAGGTAGGTAACTGATACGAAACATGGCTGAATCTAAGAAGAAATGTCGACAGTACAGTGTTGATTATTTAAAATTTGGTTTTCTTCCATCAAAGGCAGATAAGCGATCGCCCATATGCCTTTTATGCAACAAATTTTTGAGCAATGACTCTATGAAACCATCGAAGCTCGAAGATCATCTAAGAAGGTGTCATCCTGATAAAATAGGTAAAGATTTGAAATATTTTCAAACATTGAAGGAAAAATATGAAAAGAGACCCACCGTGCACAGTATGTTCGCTTTAACGTGGGAAAGTAACGACGATGGCTTGCGGGTATCTTATAATATCTCATTACTTATAGCGAAATCTGGAAAATCGCACACCATTGGAGAACAGTTAATTTTACCCGCCGTTGAAGAGGTTTTAAAAACTGTTCTGCACAAATCTCCATTTGACATACTCTAAAGAATTCCTTTGAGTAACAACACTGTACAAAGATGTATTGATGAAATGAGCTCTGATATTGAAAGTTTCTTGTGTAATTATCTGCAAACAACTCATTTTTCTATTCAACTGGACGAGTCAACTTTACCTGATAATGAAGCAAAGCATTATTATTGGCATATGTTCGATTTGTTATGGACGAAGAAATTCATGAAGAGTTACTATTCGCGAAAACTTTGGGGACGGACACTAAAGGTGAATCAATATTTAATGTCCTGGGTGATTTTTTTAAGGAAAAATCGATTCCATTCACAAACGTTATTTCGGTGGCAACAGATGGAGCTCCTGCCATGGCCGGGCGATGTCGTGGGTTTATAAGCCATCTTAAAAGAATTATACCAGAGGTAACTGCAATTCACTGTGTCATCCACCGACAACACCTAGTAGCGAAAAATTTGAGTGCTAAATTGAACCAATCGCTTCAATTTGTGATTAATGCAGTTAACAAAATAAGAAGCAATGCATTGAATACGCGTTTATTTGCACAATTGTGCGATGAAAATGATGAAGACTTCCAACGATTGCTCTTACATACTGAAGTACGCTGGTTGTCGAAAGGTGCGTGTTTAACAAGATTTTTCTCACTTTTTTAATCAGTTTTAGAGTTTCTGGAAAGTAAAGATCCATATTTAAAAGAAAACCTGATCAATTTGAAAGCAGACATCGGTATTTGACAGATTTGTTCAAAAATTTAATGACATTAACACAATTACAAGGGACAGCCTCAATTTAATAAAAACAAAGTGTAATTTCAGCTTTTCTTGAAAAATTGAAATTTATAAAGCAAAATATTAGTCGGCGCGAATTTTCCCAGTTTTCAAACTTGTCACAGGTAGAATGCCTTGATGAGGATATTCACACATACGTTCAACTTTTAATTGCCCTGCATGATGACTTTAAAATCAGATTTGAAGATATTCTGACGATGGAAATACCACCATGGATCATAAATCCACTTGATGAAACGGAAGTGGAGAATGTGATATTACAAGAGGAGCTACTCAATCTTAGCACTAATGAAGAACTGAAAGTGAAATTTAAAAGAGGGTATCAAACATTTTGGCTGCAGGCAGAAATACCCGAAAAATATCCTGGACTGTGGGGAATTGCGAGGAAGCTTTTGATAGCGTTTCCCTCGTCACACCTTGTCGAGAAAAGTTTTAGTGTCGTTACAAACCTTTTAACAAAAAAAGGAGCAGATTGAATATCACAGAACGGGGAGATTTGCGGTTATTCCTAACAAAACTGAAGCCAAATATTGATAATTTGCTGTCAATCCATCAAGTACATCCCTCCCACTAAAATTATGACTATTTTGTGATTGTCATTGTAGAAGTTACGTTACGTTATTAATATTTTATTTTAATTATATTACGAGTGTTATCATTTTACAATGTAATATGATAACAATAATAATTAATAGTGTGATAATTACATATTTGAATAAATACTACACAAGGAAATATACTATTTTTCTTTTTATTTTTACTACTCCGAATGGGGAGTTTTCTAAATAAAATATCTGAGAATTAATTGGCTTCTTGTGTTGTGGGTAGATGTCAAAGGAGTAAAGTTGAATGGAATGACTTTTTTGATTGGCTAACTTTACTTTTTTGGCATCCACTCACAGCACAATCAATTAATTAATTAACCAATAACTCAGCCCCAACGCAAATTTCCATAGTTAGATCTTATCTTCACATTTTTTTCGAGTTTTGGAAATATGGTAGAAATGTAGCTGCAGGGGGTCTACTGGAACCAGCAAAACTTTCAAAGTGGTGTATGAGAAAAAAAAGTTTGGTAGCCTCTGTCTTAAATTATGAATTTTTGAAGTTATGGCAGAATACCTGATCTGATAAGGTTAAATAGGCCTCGGATTCGGATTCAGCAACCTCAAAAACATATAGTAAACATGGTCAGACCCCCAGATCAGAACAAATTTTTATGTGGCTATGTAAGTTCTATTTTCCCAAAGAAATTAAAGATATTTATGACATTTATGAGTGGGTGCTGAATCGGGTTTTAGACAATTAATTTCAACATGCTGAAATTACAGAAAATATGAAAAAGATATTAAGATATCAAGTGACGGAATGTTAAAAGTAGCTTTTTTCAGAACCCCGATTGATTTTGAGCAAAATGATATAAGACTACCACAAGCTGGCAAACGAAGCTTTCAAATGTTTGTTTCATTTGCAACATTATATTTACGCGAGTTAAATCCGTACCACCAAACAAAAGCAAGAAGTTTCCTAAAACTTGGAAATGATAGCATTACGTGCATATAAAAGGAAGAGCCCAGATGTGAGCTTTAAAGGAAGCTTTGAATTAATAATTTTTTACTTTGGAATTTCTTTTTATATTCTTCTAAAGTTGTTAGTGTTTTTGTTTATGTTGCGCAAAATTGAAAGTTAGTCATGTTTACGTTCCTGAATTTACGATACGTATGTTCAGTAATTAAGTTTTTAAATTACATGATACATAATAAAACTAATATCCACTTCTTATTAGCATCTGTGTTTATACGAGGTGCGCTCGAGTTTTAAATTCTCCAAATTTTTTTCTTAGGAGTGAGAGTAAATAGAAAGATACGGTTAATTCTAAAAGACGCAGGAAACGTTTCTGAACTTGTAATGTAAGAGAGTACAAATAAGTCTCCGCCGTTTTTTATTCAAAATTGAGCGTTTATTGTGAAAGAACGGAACTTATGTTTTATTCAAAGTATTGTCCATCACTAGCCACTGCCTTGTCGGAAGAACGTTTCATCTTTTGAGGCTATCCACAAATCGACTCAATTTTTGGTATCTTCATATAATGTGAAATGCTGCTCAGACAGGCCATGTGCCATCGATCGGAACAAGTGATAATCGGAAGGAGCAATGTCTAGTGAATACTGCGGGTGGGTAGGACTTTTCAATTGAGTGTTTCTAAGTAGGATTTAACCGGCGCCGCAACATGTGGACGAGCATTATCATAGAGAATAATTTTGTCGTGTCTGGAGTAGTAGTAAGCGCGTATTTCCTTGAGTGCTCAGCTCAATGTTATCAATTGTGTTCGGTAGAGAGTCCCAGTAATGGTTTCGTTTGAGCAACTTATAATATACGACACCAAATACAGATGAATATTCGGCTTGGTTGTCGATGTTGAAACATGGCGACGTAGTCCTCATGATTTACTCTTCTTTGGGTTATCGTAGTGGATTCATTTTTCATCACCAGTGACTATACGGTGCAAAAAAACCCTTGTTTATGCTTGGCAAGCAGCATTTTATATGTGAAAAATCGGCGCTCAACGTTTCTCGGTTTCAGTTCATATGAAACCCAATTTCCTTGCTTTTGAATTATTCTCAACGATTTTAAACGATGTCAAATTGCTTGCTGAGTCACTCCGAATGTAAGTGCAAGTTTTTCTTGCGTTTGGCAGGAATCTTCCTCTCAATAATGCTTCCAATTCCGCATCTTCGTACACTTTCGGCCTTCCGCTACGTTCGTTGCCTTCGACATCAAACTCACCGTTCTTAAACTTATGAAACCACTCCCGGCAACTTATCTCACTTAAAGCAACCTCACCATATGCTTCTACAAGCAATCGATGCGCCTCAGCTGCAGATTTCTTCAAATTAAAGAAGTAAATCAAAAGTTCCCGCAAATAAGGCTTATTCGGCTCAAAACTCGACATTTTCGCACGAAAGAAAATATGTGATGCTGATACAAAATCGCTAATATTTTAAGGTGATGGTGTTGCCAAATGTCCAACCTTACGATATGACGTTTCATTATGACAATTTCAACCATAACTTACTGGTGGAGCCATCTTTTGTCAAACGGTGGAGACTTATTTGTACGAGAGTTGTGTGACAATAAATCGAAGCAACCTCGACCACAAACTAGCCGGACCGAAACCATGATTGCGCGAGTGAAGCAAGTTGTTAATTATGTGTACGTAATATCGCCTCTAAACTTGGCATTTTCGTACAATCTGCGAAGCCCATTTTGCCTGAAAATGAGAAAAGTTTCTTCAAGATGAGCCCCAGGAATGCTGACGACGAACAAGAGGCTGTGTGAGGCAGTGTCTTAGGAATGTTGACACGTGATGCCGCCATGGATTTTCCGACCATAAAGGACACTCTCCGGGGCCGATCACTTTCCAATTTAGCCACTGTTGCATGTAATTTTCCAGTGGGCAAAACACAGTTTTAAAATAGCCATGAAATCATGGCGACGGTGTTGTAAAAAATGTGTACGTCTAGACGGAGATTATATTCAGAAGTAACAGAAGTTTCAACTTTCTTGGATTTAAAAAAAATTAAAGACCTTAAAACTTAAATGCGCCTCGTACAACAGTTGTCAGAAACCAGCTATGACCGTTTCAAAGAGTCAAGAAAGCAATCAGAAAACCTTTATCTAAGATACTTTTCAGCACGTCTGTCACAGCCGTTTGTACTACCGTATCTTCATGATCCTGCCCAGATGCCCATAAATTACCACGTTAATGTAAAAGTATTGGTTTATTGTTTATCCTAAACCTCTAACATCAAACAATGTGATAATCATTGTCTGAGTCTTTGACAGCTATCGCTTCACTTTTTTGGAGGTTTTGAACCACGGACATTCGGCGATTTGGAGGTGAAACACTTGCAAGGCTATGACTATTCAAAATACGTATTAGGTGACTACATAACAACCACTTTTTGTGTTTCAATATTACAAATAATAAAAAATTTAAAAACTCTTCTGACAAAAGTTGTATTATAATAAACATATAAAGTTCTTGTATAAACTTTTATTGAGTAAACGAAAAAATATCCGACTTTCCACAGATTTGAACTCATAATTTGTTAAATACAAACATATGGCTTTTACCTGTATGTTGGAAAATATGAAAAAAACAGTAAATTTCTTATATTGCACATAAGCGAATAGAAACGAATATTAACAAAGCAAACCTACACAATAAAGACAATAAACTTCAATAAAGAAGAAATCACTGATCCATTTCAGAAAATTTAAAAAAATAAAACGATTTCTTCTTTTCAATTAAGGAGCAATTCATTATTTGTACCTTTCATTGGTTTATACTAGAAACCATGTAACACTTGCATTGGGGTCGAGCACTGCCAGCTGAACTGAACGGCTATAAACGCTGTGAAGTTTCATGCCAAGGTAGTGCAGCCGAGTTGTTTAGGCCTTGCACTCACCGCCTAACAACGAGGGAGACCGTTGGGTATCACTGACTTGAACAGTGATATGCGATTCTAGAGATTGCATCCTTCTCGTGGTGGCCCTGTTGTAATTGAACCCTGCGGATCTAGACTAGAAAGTCGATAAACATTCCCCAATCCAGCTGTCGTGTCGTGGCTAAGGGTCTGCACTTGGGCTAACGATGCCGACAAGAGGCGAACCTAAGTTACGCCATTGCCGATACACCATACATGGGTATTTCTACTGTAGTCATGTATTACGGGGGATCTTGTCTTAACCGCCGGATCAAGAGCAGATAACTTCAATAAAAATCCTAAAAACTACGGCAGTGAGACCAGGCCAATAGGAATGCGTGGCTGTCTAGATGATCAGTCCCTACTGGCTCCTCCCTTGGACACCGGGCGCGCCCCATTGTATATAGCCATAAATTTTTATAATGTTTCAGAATCGTGGAAACAAAATGAAACAATTAACATAAAATCTTTACTCCCTGATAAAACATATTGAGCTCATGGAGGCGGAACCAATCCAGGAGATAGAAACATCTGTCAGACCTAAGGCGGAACGCCAGACAAAGGTCAGGAGGTTGCAGGCAAGAAGACTGAAAGACTGCAACCCAAGAGACTTTCTGGGGCCCAAAAAAGAAGCTAAGATCAGGAAAGGCACGTGGGCGAAGAAGAAGCCCAGACCTGTGAAAATTGTGAAAGAGAGGAATAAGAAGAAAAGCGAGGGTAACAGGAGACTCCACGCAGACTCTTCAACCCCGAAATCTAAGCAACCGGCAAAGAAGCTCAGGAGCGATGAGCAAACTGGTCAATATAGTGCCGCAATAAAAGGGCTAAGGATGGCGGTGCTGGGCAGACGCTATCCGTACATTTTCCTGAATCAAGGGCAATCGGAAAAACTTATTACTGCTCTGGACCAGACTTCTTCGCGAGGCACTAATCCACCGCAGTTTGAAAGCTCGAGGTACACGGGAGGTGTCCTATGGATCACGTATGCCAATGAGCATACTAGAGATTGGCTGCGCAGAACCATCTTAGACTGGGGAGTGCTGATTGAAGGGGTTGAGGCTAAGAATCTACCCAAGCGTCCCAAAGTTCTAGTTTGGCTGCCTAGACTAGTCGACGAAAAAATTACCAAGACCCGACTTGGGCTTCAAAACCCAGGGTTAAAACGGAAGACTGGCGAATTCTTAGCAAAAAGGTGGACAAGGAAAGAGCTATTCTGGCCTACTCCATCGATGGTGCCTCTTTTAAGGTCCGTAAGAGCAAACAGTTTAAAGCTTATTATGGACTGAGAACTGTTACTTTCAGGATCATCCAAAATGCCAAGATGCTGAGGGTACTTCAGATAAACCTCCAACATAGCAGGGCTGCTTGGGCAGCCCTATGTAAGATGATGGAGGGCTGCGATGTTGCCCTCATCCAAGAACCTTGGACCCATCAAGGTAAGGTAAAAGGTCTGGGGGGGAATTGGAGGAGAACTAATATACAGTAGATTCTCAAATAAACCCAGAACCTGTATTTTAGATAAAAAATACATAAAATATCTGCCGCTACTGCAATTCTGTTCTCAGGATATGGCAGCAGTAATGCTAACAACAAGTGGAGGAAGACCGAGGAAAATCATACTAGGATCAGTGTACCTCCCTGTTGATGAATCGAATCCTCCACTGCCTAGGGCAGTGGATGAGCTTGTGAGACACTGCAGAAACATTGGTCTGCCCATGCTCGACGCTCAAGGGGCTGCACCCACAGCAATATCAGAGGTGAGTTAATTTTACAATTCACTGGGGAAAATAATTTAGACATAATGAATAAGGGTAACAAACCAACCTTCGTAACCAGACGAAGAAGGGAAGTAATTGATATAACAATTGGTACTTCTTTCGTAAGTAACTTTGTTAGAAATTAGCAAGTATCTGATGAGGAGAGTTGTTCAGACCACAGATACATTAAGTTCAAAATCACTGTGATTCAGCGAGTGATAGAAAACTATCGTAATTCTCGTAAAACGGACTGGGAAGCCTATAAGGTGGACCTAAAGCAAAACTTGGCGAGTATGATAAGGAAGGTTCATAATAACTTTGAGCTTGAAATAGCTGTGGATCAATTAACTGAGACAATTATTTCAGCGTATTATGAAAACTGTCCTCTGGTTGTAAAGGCCTCCAGCAGGAATGTGCCCTGGTGGAATGAATACGTTGCAACCATGAGAAGACAAATAAGAAAACTGTTTAACAGGGCTAAAATATCACGTGATATAATAAATGAAATATAATATGATGAATATAATAAAGCATTGAGAAATGCCAAGAAAGTATCATAAAGAAGGTACTATGAGGAGGTTGAAAATACTCCAACATGTGCCAGACTCCGTAAAGTACTCTCAGAAGACTCTCATTGTAATTTAATTGGTACTCTGGAATTTAAATCCGGAGAGTACACCAAAACAAAAAAAGAAACATCGAACGAACTTACTCTGATACACTTTTCTGGATCTGCAATTATAAAACAGTTGCCCTCGGACTGGAGTAACCAGGTCACAGCATCAAGGGAACACTGGGAGACTGCAAGAAGAGTAGTAACTTTCAATAAATTCAAATGAGCTCTAAACTCATTTAGAGCCTATAAATCTCCGGGACCGGACGGTATTATTCCTGCCATGCTACAGAAGGGCTCGGAACTTCTAATAACAAAGATCTGCATGGTATTCAGAGCCAGTTTGGCCTTAAGCTATTTGCCAAAATTATGGAAATTTACCAAAGTAGTATTTATACCAAAGCCTGGTCGGGCCCATTATTTGCAGGCAAATAATTACAGATCAATTAGTCTTACGTTTTTTTTGCTTAGGACGTTTGAAAAACTGCTTGATAAGCACAGTAGGGGAGGTATACTGGTACATCAATCACTGTATGAGAACCAATTTGCTTGTCAAGCTGGTCTCTAGACTGAAACAGCAATTTACTATCTTACCTGAAGAGTAGAGAAAACCCTGGACAACAAAGAGATCCTTCTGTGTGCCTTCTTGGGCATAGAAGGGGCCTTTGACAATACATCTTTCAACTCCATAACCTTGGCCCTAAGAGGGCGTGGCCTGGAAGAGACCTGCTGCATGTGGATAGACTACATGCTCAAAGGAAAGATGGTTTATTCGTCTATGTATGACGAAACTATAATAGTCCAGGTAGCGGGGGGGGGGTGTCCTTAGGGAGGAGTTTTCTCTCCCCTGCTATGGAACCTGGTAATGTATGGACTTTTAAAGAACTGAAAATACGAAGGATTCTCTTCTGTAGGTTACGCCGATGACCTAGTTGTCTTGGTGGAAGTACGGATGTAGAGGGCTCTAAACGTGGTAAATGAATGGACTGAACAGGAAAGCCTCAGGGCTGTTTGAGCATCATAGGGGCGATGAGAACCACGCCCTCTGCAGCAATGGAGACTCTTCTAGACCTCACACCTCTGCACATAGTGATTCAAGGGGAGGCAAAATTGGGTCACTACTGCTGCATCATTCACTGTACAAGACACATGCAGGCCATACAAGAATAATTGATAGTCTGGAGGGCTCTCTGTTTGAAATGGGGACGGACCACATGACTTCAAAAATATGAGACGACTCTCTATTCGAGGTAATCATGCAGGATTGAGGTAGGAGCGAGACTTTTAGACAGGAAATTGCACCTGGTAGCCTAATCTCTTACACAGACGGTTTTAAAACCGAGCTGGAATATATGCTGAGATTCTCAGGGTAGAGCTCAGCTTTCCCCTGGATTAGTGTACGCTTCTGTATTTCAGACAGAAATACACGCCATAGTACAATGTGTGCGCGAAAACGATAAGAGGGCTTACAGGAGCAACCGGATCTATATTATATCAGACAGACAGGTAGCTTTAAAGGCTTTATCAAGCACTAAAGCATCATCTAGACTGGTATGGGAATGCATCAACAAACTCAATGCACTGGCAGAACACAACACGGTGAAACTGTTGTGGGCACCTGAACTTTGCGGTATCTACGGCAAAGAGAGAGCCGATGGCTAGGCAGAGATCTAGTGAGGCTTATATAATTTCACGAAGTGCTGCCCGAAGTTTTATTAAGGAGAGGTCACACACTCATCATCGAATATACTGGAAGAACCGACCAAGATATAATTTCAGCAAAACCTTCAATAAGGGACCTTGCCAAAAGAGAGCTGCAGAACTCCTTAACCTAAGTAGGCCACAACTAAAGCGACTGTAAAAGAACACCTCTGGAAAAGTGGTAAATTCAATGGTGACCTTGCATGCAGACTCTGTAGCAAGGAACCAGAAACAGCTTTACATATCCTATGCAAATGCGATGCGCTGTGCAAGAAAAATTTGATCCTGGAACCAGAAGATTTTTCGACACACCCTGTAAAGGATCTGTATCTGCTGATTCAGGGGACATCAATTACAGATTGGTTGTGAATTTACTTTATTAGGGTAAACACAATAAGCCACAGGCTGCAGTGAACATGGATCCACTAAGGAAGACATACCCTAAGCGCAAAAAAAAACACTTGCATTAATGCTACTTAACAATTTTTTGATATCTTATTCTATTTTTTCCCTATAAACCTACGAATAAGTATATGTACATGTACACGCGCACGCGCGAGAGAGAGAGGGTGGGAGAGAGGAAAAAAAGAAAAATAGGAAAAGTATCTATTATAATTTTTTTTAAAAAGTTGTGCATTCATACTACAACAAAGAGTAAATAAGAGAAAATTTAACAATCTGAAAAACTAGAGAAAAAGTAAAATTACAAATTACTAAGCTTCTAAATACAGGGTTGTATCCAGAAGAAAGAGGGGGTCTGCAAGGCCAGATGTTATGGAGGGGAGCCTTGGGAACATGTTTCGACCTGTCGCAATCGGCTGCGTGCGTTAGTTGAGTGTGGACCACTGTTTTAGTGACCTCCTGTTGTGACGCCTCGTCTTCAGTTGCAATGGAGCGAAATTTGGAGCGGCGGTACGCTATCAAGTTTTGCTACAAACTTGGAAAATCAGCGACCGAAACCAAGGACATGCTTACGCAGGCCTACAAGAAGGATACCATGAGCTGTTCCTCGATATTTGAGTGGCACAAGTTGTTTCGGGAGGGGAGGGAGCTCGTCGAAGACGACAAACGCGCCGGGCGTCCGTGAACCTCGCGAACGGACGACTGTATGCTGAAAATTAAGCAACTTTTGAACTCTGACCGACGCATTGGCATTAAATTAATTAGTGATGTGCTCAATCTTTCGTACGGGACAATTCATCACCACAGAGGATTTGTCGATGAGAAAAGTGTGCGCGAAACTGGTGCCGAAAGTGTTGAGTGACGAGCAAAAAGAACTGCGTGTTGAGATTTCCTAAGAAATACTGAACTGTTTGGAAGAAGACGAACATTTTCTCGATAATGTCATCACCGGAGATGAAACCTGGGTCTTCCAATACGATCCGGAAACAAAACGTCAGAGCGAAGAGTAGCACACCGCACAATCACCCCGTAAAAAGAAGGCCAGAATGTCGAAATCGAAAGTGAAATCGATGTTGATTGCATTTTTTGACCGTCGTGGCATTGTCTATAAGGAGTTTGTACCTCTGTAAATACAGACAGTAAATGCAAGATTTTACGTGGAAGTGCTCACACAGCTGCGAATACGGATCACACACGTGTGACCAGACCTGGTGGGGAAGTGGAAGCTCCACCATGACAACGCGCCGTGCCACGGCGCGTGGATTGTGAGGAATCTCCTGGCCAAATTCCGACGTTCCCCCGGATCGAGAGGCAGCTTAAGGGGCCTCGTTTCGACTCGGTGGAAGCAGTCCAAGCGGCAACTACGAGGGCCCTGAACGGCATCCCGGAGGACGACTTCCAGAATGCCTTCGCAACCTTGAAGGCTCGTTACCAGAAGTGTGTGGATGCCCAAGGGGCCTATTTTGAAGAGTATTAAGTCGATGTACCAAAATGTTTAATACATTTTTTTTTTAAATCAGTCTTACTACTTTTGGATGCCAAATGTACATTTGGTCTTATATTTTCACTTTGTTTTTGTTTCCCATAAACTACATCCTAAACTAAATCACTACGTTACTAAACGCAAATGAACTCTAACTCGTTTTTGAAAACTAGCAGAAATGTATGTCTAAGAATCTCATTGTGAGATTTTTAAAAGTCGTCCAAAATTTAAAGAAAGAGTGCAGCTTCTGCAAATTCCCCAAAGTGTATAGAGATTATATAACAAAATCATAAATGAGCTCACTCTCTTGTTGATTTGCTTTGTGATAATATTAAATAAATATTTTATATAAATAAATTTTTTATAGAGAAACCAGCTATCTTAGACATATTTAAACCTCTAGAGATTTCCAGCTCAAAATATAATTGAACTAAATTATTGTACTACCAAAAATCTTAGAAAAACCTAAAACAAAAAAACATGTGCTTAAATCAAGAGAAAACAATTGGAAAGTCTTTGTGTTTAACAAAAGTAAAACCCAAGCAATAAGAGTTGGTCATTTAATATGAAAAATGTATTTGATATATAATAAGACTTCAACGCAGGCTTTATTAACCCATTATCAAGCATATTTAACCTTTAGCAATAGAATTTTTAATTATCTATTTTTCTATATTTTAAAGAATAAATTCAACCATTGCTTTAGTTTATTTGCTTTTAAGTCGCAAAACTTTTTTAACAATTTTTTGTAATTATAGTTAGTGGAAATTTTTGGCACTTAATTTTTATAAGATGATTTACCTCTATATAATTGTTTCTTTATATTTATACTTTTATCAAACATCCATATATTATATATTCTGCTATATATTTTCTCTATACGATCCTACATATAATGCAACACAAGTTTTGTACTTTTATGTGTGCGTGGTGCCATCTATTGTCAAATATAAACTTACACAGTTGCAGACAAAAGATTCCTTTGTATGCAAACAGGCTGACGAATCAGTTTAAGCTGTTTTTCACCAGTCAGCGTCTTAACCTCAATTGAGTGCTTGTTACTGGCTTGTCAAAGTTGAAGTTGATCAAAGAAAATGTTCCGTAACCAGTACGATAGCGACGTGACCGTCTGGAGCCCGCAGGGGCGGCTGCACCAGGTGGAGTACGCCATGGAGGCCGTGAAGCTGGGGTCGGCGACGGTGGGCCTGAAGAGTACAACCCACGCACTGCTGCTGTGCCTGAAGCGGGCCGCTTCCGAGCTGGCGGCTTACCAAAAGAAGATCATCCCCATCGACAAGCACATCGGCGTCTCAATTTCGGGCCTTACGGCCGACGCCAGGATGCTAAGCCGCTATATGCGGACCGAGTGCCTCAACTACAAGTACTCGCACGACGCGCAGCTACCGGTCGCCCGGCTCATAAGCCAGCTGGGTAACAAGATGCAAGTCTGCACGCAGCGCTACGATCGCAGGCCGTATGGTGTCGGCTTATTAGTCGCCGGTTATGATGAGAAGGGACCCCACATCTACCAAACCTGCCCTTCGGCCAACTTTTTCGATTGCAAGGCCATGGCAATTGGCTCGCGCTCGCAAAGCGCCCGCACCTACTTGGAAAAGCATCTAGATGAATTTTCGGGCGCTTCCTTGCAGAACTCGTCAAGCACGGCTTGAGGGCCCTGCGAGACACTTTACCTAACGAAGTGGAATTGAGCATCAAGAATGTTTCTATAGCCATCGTGGGTGATAACCACCTATTCGAGATACTTAAAGAGGAGGATACTGGTACGTACCTAGCGATGATTGAGGGAGAAGAGCGGCGTGGAGGTGCCGGCGGAGCTGATGGGGCGGCAGCGCCGTTGCGAGAAGATGCGGGGGACGAGCCGCAGGATCCTGTTCCAGCAGTCGCAATGGACACAGAATAGATATAATTCTAGGTGTGCTGATTCCATTCTTTGGCACTTGGCATGAATTCTGTATTTGTTGCGCTGTCATGGTGGCTCATGAAATTGATGTGTGTTATATTCGTGTAATGCCGTGACTGCTCTAATATGTGCAATTATGTCGCATACACAGGGCAGTCACGGCAAGCCATGTTGGAATCCATTTCTGTAATGTTCATGCTCAATTAAATTTTTTATACAAAATCTGCTCTATTACAGTTTGTAACTTGAATTTAAGGTTTAAATAAATTCAAACAACTTTATTTGCACTTATATGAGTATTAGAAGTCATATAGTCAATCTCAAATCAATGACTGCCGGGTTTTAGAATATGCAATCTTTTTAGATGCAGTTCAGACTCCAAAACAAATCAAATGAATTCACTCGCTGAATAATTGACAAAGAAATTGTAAGGCTACCTAAAAAATGTGCCCTGTAGTCTTTAAAATCTTCAAAAATTAAGACAAGACAAATTTATCTCGATATTTGTGCATTACGTAAACAATATTTTGAAGCATCTTGAAAGGTATCGACTAGAAATTATTACTTTTGGTAAATCATTCATTTATTTCTTAATATCAATTTGTTAAAATATTCCTGATCTATATGTTAGTATGCCATTGTCTGTCTAGCATTTTTAAATTTTGCTTTTGCAAACTTACATTTATTAACTAATTAAGACATCGGCCTTTATTTAGTTTCTAATGCCTTTACACTAGTTTCATGTATTTCCACAGCTCACTATACTCTGCTTTTCACTGTATTTATTGTACTATTACTGTTTCACTGTTACGAGTTACACTATACTAGGTCAAAAGGCTTGACCCTTTTTAGTCTTCGTTTCAGATTGGTGTTATCGAAAAGTTGTAGAACTTCAATGTTGATGTGACCATGAAGTCTCTCCTCATGTCGTGTTGCAAACGCCTTAATTTCCTCTATTACTGTCGGGATCCGCAGATCTCTATGTATGTTATCATTCCGAACATATCATGGGGCATCCACGATATTTCTTAGAACCTTATTTTGGAATGTTGGAATTATATTTACATTGGTCTTGGTAGCACATCCCCATAGTTGAATCTCATATGTCCAGTGTGGTTTTAATATTTGTTTATATACTACTATTTCGTTATGTATAAACAATTGGGATTTTCTTCCAATAAGCCGGTATATTTTCTTATATTTAATGTCCAGTTCCTTTCGTGTCTTTTTTATATGCTCCTTCTATTTTAGTTTGGCGTCAAGATTCATCCCCAAGTACTTTGCCGTATTGCTGTACGAGATGTTATTATTAATAGTTATTGCGTTGTACTCATGCTTATTGTTAGTGAAGTCGACATGAGCCGATTTGCCCTCATTAATTCTAATTCTCCACCTTCTTGTTCATGCGTTTATGTTGTCACTTACTATTTGTAGTTTTCTGGCTGCTTCCTCACTGTTGTCTCCAACTGCAAGGATTGCCGTACCATCCGCAAATGTTGCTAACACTGTCCCTTTAGTTCTTGGTATATCACTGGTGTGTATGAGGTAGAGAATTAGTCCTAATACACTTCCCTGTGGTACGCCTGCTTTTATCTCTTTCGTACCTGAAACTTTGTTTTCTTGTTTTACCATAAACATTCTTTCAGTTATGTAGAATTTTAATATATCTACAACTTCTTTTGGAAAGCATTTCTCTAATTTATGTATTAGTCCCTCATGCCAAACTTTACCAATAGCTTGGGCTACGTCTAAAAACAGTGTTGAGCAGATCTTTTTTTCCTCGTATACTTTTTCTATGATGTCCGTAATTCTGTGAATCTGATCTATCGTTGAGTGTTGCTCTCTGAATCCAAATTGGTGGATAGGAAACAGGTTATTTTTATCTATTATGGGTTTTAATCTTTTCAGCGGCAGTTTTTCAAACGCTTTTGCTATGATTGGCAACAATGATGTAGGCCTATAAGAAGATACTTCATTTTCTGGTTTACCTGGTTTATGGATCATAATGACTTGTGCCACTTTCCAGACGTCCGGGACATGTTTAGTCTGAATGCTGCATTAATGAGGTTGGCAAGTTATACGATTCCCTTCTTGGGTGATTGTTTAAGTACTGCTCCTGTTATTAAATCGTAGCCCGGAGCTTTTTTCAAGCTGATATTCTGCTTAATTCCCATTGCTTCCCAATGGAGATCTATATCTTCCAGTGCTTTGTTTGGCTGAAAGATTTTCTCCAAATGTGTTGCAAAAGCTTCAGCTTTTTGATGATTGCTTTTGGCCCAACTACCATCTACAGTTCTTATTGGGGCAATATGCGCTATTGGCCTTTTTAATTTTTTTGTGGCTTTCCACAAAGAATAATTTTCATTTGTCATTTGTTAGCTCTTTTAAATAATTACTGATAGAGTCATTCTTAAGTTGCTGTATTTCTTCCTTTAATCTTTGTGCCAGGTTGTTTAGCCTGGTCTTATCTTGCGGAGATCTAGTCTGCTGCCATCTTCGTGCTTTTCTTTTTTCTGTCACTAAATCTCTGATTTCTTTCGGATAGTTGTTACCAGTGGTTTTCTTTTTAATTTAAGGTGTATTTTGCAGGCAGCCTGTTCTATGACTTGGACTAACTTTTCAGCTTCCTGGTCCAGCTGCTCTATCGTTCTTAAAGGTACATTTAATTGGATTCGGTTATCTAGTTTTCTGGAAAACCTTCCCAATCAGTGTATTTATTCACCAGCATTGGAGTGCACTTTTTTGTAATTATAGTTTCATTTAACGTTAAAATAACCGGAGAATGATCTTAGTTTAGGTCGAAGCTTTCGTCAACACTTATGTAATTTTCTGAAACTCTTTTTGATATGAAGAAGTCCAGAAAGTCTGGTATCTTGTTAGGATCTGTGGGCCAATATGTAGGTTTACCTGTTGAAAAGTAGAGGCATCCCAACTCTGTTGATGCCTCATGCAGTTCTTTCCCTTTAGTGGTGGTTGTTCTTGACCCCCACCTTGTATTTTTTGCATTATAATCGCCTCCTATTATAAAACGCTCTCCCAGATGTCTAAGAACGTTTAAATAGCATTACTTTTTTTGGTTGTATCTAGGTGGACAGTAAATGGCAGCTGCTATCAGATTCTGCCTCCCAGTTTTGATTGCTACTACTGTAATCTGGTTTTTTATGGTTTGAATGCTCGTTTCTTCATAATGGGTTATATAACTTTTGATTATTATCGTACTGCCACCCCTGGCTGTGTTATCCAGGTGAATAGTGCTATAAAAATGATAACCTTTGAATTTGAGGTATGATTCTCTGGTTAGATGTGTCTCAGAAACAAGGCAGATGTCTATTTTTTGAGTGTCATGAAATACTGCAAGGTCTTGTTTATGTTTCAAGATTCCATTGGCATTCCAAGTGGCTATCCTAATATCACTTCTATCCATTGTTTTTAGATTCTTGACGTGGATGCAATAGCTTTACTGCCTTTTTCTGTTTCTAATTTTATAAGTCTGTCATTTAATATTACAATCATTTTTTCTTGTCGATCCATTCTGGCTATTAAGGTTAATAGTAGTTGGTTTGTAGTTTCATTTTCCTTTGGGACTATATCAGACTGATTCTTTTCCTTGATTTTATCTGCAAATGTGTTTTGGTCATTTATCTTTGGGTATTCACGGTTGTTTATTCTTTTATTGTCTACTTCCGGTTTGTTTTTAGCAATTTTATCTCTCCTCGCTTGAAATTTTTTAGCTACCTCACAACCCCTGTAGTTTGCGGGGTGTTCTTCCATGCAGTTGACGCACTTTGGCTTTTCATTCCGCTGTTTTGTGCACTCCCCAGTTAAATGTTTTTCTCCACATTTGACACATCTTGGTTCCCGAGAACAAAACTTTTGTGTGTGCCCGTACAACGTTTACATTGTGGTACTAGGGTTGGCTTTCTCAGTGCTGCAATTTTAATTATTACTTTTTGTACGCTTTTAATTTCGATTCTTTTAATATCCTCTGTTTGGTGAAAGGTTAGCATGAATAATGGTAGCGGTTTCTTTTCTATTTGATATCCTCCCTTGTTTAACTCTTTTCTTTCTTTCCTGAAAATATTTACTGCGCTAATTATTTTATTTTTATTTTCCTTTAACTCATCTACTATCATGTTAGGATCAGTAGTGCTTGGAAGTTTTCTCGCCATAACTTTTATTGGTCTGGTTTGTTTATCTTCGTATGTATGCCACAGGAATTTATTGTCATTTAAGGAATGCGCCGTTTTCCTATATCCTTCTGGTTCTTCGGTATTTATTTTGATCTGTTCGTTATTTAGTGCTATTACTTTAAAAGGTATTTTGTTGTTTGTTAATATATTGTTTAACACTCCGTAGTCTTTTACATTGCTTACAAGTATTGGTGGTGGTTTAGGGATTTTATTTTCTTTCTTTTGTGGTATTTGTTTTCTACTCTCCTTTTCTGGCGAAGAGTCAGGTGTAATATTTAGTTTTCTCTTTTTACTTCTCTTTCCTTTACCTTGTGTAATTCATGCTGTTTCTTTAGCTGGTTCTTCCTCGTCTGTTTCATATTCTTGCTGGTTGGTTGTCTTATTTATTTCAGTATCTGTCTGCTTTAGTTGCTGACTTAGCATTTGCTGCAGCTCATTAATCTGTCTCTGCATTTGCTGGACATTGTTTCCAAGATTTACCCTGGCATTTTTTTTTCCTGCATCGAAGCATTATACAATGCTTGCTCATTATTGCTTCTAGCTTAATTTTCTTGGAATAGGACTTGGTTCTGTTGCGCTAAAAGCTAGGGTACATTTAAATTACTTGTGCAACATAATCAATATTAATGGAATTTATTTAAGTACGCCTATGTTTTATTATTTAATTTCACTATTTGGTCGCGTTGCGCTTGAATGTCTCGGCGGATAAGAATAGGTCCTTACACTTCGAAACTCAAACCACAACCAACAGTTTTCATTTGAACTTTGAAGAGTAAAGACATGCTGTTTTGCTCAGATAAGATATCAAGTGCAACATGACAACTGACCAAGTGTTACTGTGATAAGTGTTTAAAAGCATAATAATACAGAACTTGAATTACAGTTTACAAATATTTAGAATTGATTTTAAAATTATTTTACAATAATTTTGGATTAACGATTACATAAATTAAATGTTCTCTTCGGGGGGAACTTACTCGGATATGACAATAATGGACAACCGGTTTATCAACAAACTAATATAATACAAGGTCACCCAACAACAAATTTCAGCGCAAACACAACTAAATTTATCTCAGACACTTATGCAATGGATCTCACAGCCTAACTTTGCAACTCCTGTACAAATACAAACGCTGCCTAATCAGTACAATCCCTATTAAACACAGTTACAAAGCCAACAGGAAGTAGCGACACCAATGCAAGTAAACAATGAATCAGACTGGCAGATACAAAATTCTAAAAAACAAAAACGTAATGCAGACCAACAACGTACAACTAAACAAAAAAAAACTAGATGACTACTGGCTAAGTGCTCCAGGAACCTCGAATAAATTCCAGCCACTTGCAGAAGACGAAAGCAAGGATAACGAAATAACAGAAGCAGTAAAGCCACCCCCTATTTTTATACATCAAGTAAATAACTTGAAACCCCTCATAGACATGCTTAACGAACATGCTAAAGACAAGTACACTTAAGCTTGTGGGGAGTAGTCAAGTCAAAGTACAACTAATATGCGACAAACTCTATGGTCCCATTATCAAAATCTTGAAGGAAAAAAACACTGAATTTCACTCGTTTCAACAAAAAAAGGACAGAACATTTAGGGTAGTCTTACGTGACATGCATCCAACAGTCGATATCAACTGTCTTACAGAAGAAATTACTAAACAAGGACATAACGTAATCAGTATTCATAACATCAGACATAGAGTTCATAAAACTCCGCTATCCCTGTTCTATGATCAACTACAACAAAATGAAAATAACTAAAAGATCTACGATATATAATATTTGATGAACCTAAAATAAAATTTGAACCACCACATGTTAAAAGAGAAGTGGTTCATTGTCTCAAATGTCAGAGGTATGGCCCCGCAAGAAACTTCTGCAACAAAACTGCGAGATGTGTTAAGTGTGCAGGGGACCACCTAACAAAGAATTGCGAAAGAAAACAAAGAAGCAACGATGTGAAATGTGTCAGCTGCCAAGGAAACCATCCTGCAAACTACAAGGGGTGTATAGTTGCTAAAGAAATATAAAAACGAATATATCCACCCCTTAGGAGTAAACAGATGGTTCAACCTGGAATTTCCTACTCCCAAAAAGTATCAGAGCAAAATCAACAAGCCAACAACTTCCAACACAATCAGAACTACATCAGTAACCAAACCAACAACCTTGAAGCACTGATAGCGAAACTCATGGAAAGGATGGACACCATGTTAAATTTACTCACAACCGTCATATCTAAAATCTCATAATGGCTCTCTTTAAGCTTACACTCTGGAACGCCAATGGTTTGGCACAGCACGGTCAAGAAGTCGCAACATTTTTAAAACAACACAACATTGATATCATGTTAGTATCAGAGTCACGTTTCACTAACCTAAACTACTTTCAAATCCCTAAGTATAACGTTTACACAACAAATCATCCTGATGGAACGGCACACGCGGGCACTGCACTCATAATTAAATCAACCATAAAACATCATAAAATACCAAAATATCAAAAAGAACATATTCAAGCCACAAGCATTTCAGTAGTACTAAACAACAGAGATGTTATCATTTCAACAGTCTACTGCCCACCCAAACATTCCATTAAAAAAGAACAATTTCAATCCTTCTTTAACAACTTAAAGCACCAGGAATGGGGATCTAAAGTTACACTAACCCGCGGCAGAGAATTACTCAAGGCTATGGGAGAAAATAACTTACAACACCTCTCAACCGGAGAACCAACTTACTGGCCATCAGACCCGCAAAAGATTCCTGACTTACTAGAGTTCTGCGTCACAAATTGTATAGCAAATAATTACCTAAAAGCAGAATCGTGTTTAGACCTGTCTTCTGACCATTCTCCTGTGCTCGTTACATACTGTAACCAAATTGTCAAACCTCTAAAACCTCCCAAACTCCACAGCAAGAAAACAAACTGGGATTATTTCAGAGAACTGGTTAACGGGAGAATAAACTTAAAAATACCATTGCAAACAAATGCAAATGTACATGAAACCATAGAACACATTAACACTGTATTACAACAATCAGCATGGGACTCCACACCCGACTCTCTAGAACCGACAACTCAAGAATCTATTCCCACACTTGTTAAACAGAAAATTGCAGAGAAGAGAAAATTAAGACGAACCTGGCAAAATAGTAGGCATCCCAGAGATAAAACCAGGCTAAATACAGCAGGCCGAGAACTGAAATCACTACTACATAAACTGAAAAATGAAGGAATCCAAGACTATCTATTAAAATTAACTCCTACTGCTGATACTAACTACTCCCTGTGGAAGGCCACAATGAAGCTAAAAAGACCCCAACTAGTTATTCCGCCAATTCGTATGCCTAATGCTAACTGGGCAAGAAACCCGGTCGAAAAAGCCAATACTTTTGCAAACCACTTGACAAACGTTTTTCAACCTTATCCTTCAACCAATTCTGATGACGAAGAAGAAGAAATTCAACAATTTGTCAATGAACCAAACCAGCCTTCAGTAAAACTCAAAAAAATAAAATGAGTGAAATAAAAACTGTAATCAAAAACCGCAAAATAAACAAATCCCCAGGTTATGATCTCATAACAGCCAAAATATGAAAAGAACTACCTGAAAAAGATCTTAAAGATATAATGTTCCTAATTAATGCTCCTTTAAAGCTAGAAATCGTCCCTGATCAATGGAAAACTGCCCAAATAATTATGATCTTAAAACCAGGAAAAGATCCTAGCGACATATCATCTTACAGGCCCATCAGTCTCCTCCCTATAATTTCCAAAGTCTTTGAGAAACTCATCTTACATAGATTAAAACCAGTTATTGAAGAAAAAAACCTACTACCAAAACATCAATTTGGTTTCAGAGATCAGCATAATACTGTCGAGCAAGTTCACAGAGTTGTGACCAAAATAAATCATGACTTGCACTTAAAAAAATACTGCTCTGCTGCATTCCTCGATGTTAGCCAGGCTTTTGACAAAGTTTGGCTAACTGGTCTGCTGTACAAAATAAAAAGAACTCTACCATTAAGTTTCTTCAATATATTCAAATCTTACCTAAGCAATCGACTTTTCCAAGTCAAACTCCAAGAAGATTTATCAGCTCTGCATCCGATGGGCTCAGGTGTCCCGCAAGGCAGTGTCCTAGGTCCCACGCTATACCTAATATATACATCAGACATCCCAACCACCAGACAAACCATGACAGCCACCTTTGCAGACGACACCGCCGTGCTTGCCTCCCACAACGATCCACGATCTGCATCACAACTCCTTCTAATCAACTTGAACAAAATAGAAACTTGGATGAAGACTTGGAGAATCAAGGTCAATGAAGACAAATCCGCACATGTAACGTTCGCCCTACGTAAGGAAGCCTGCCCACCTGTTACACTCAATGCGAAACAATTACCACAGGCAGATAATGCTAAATATTTGGGGATGCATTTAGACAGACGGTTAACCTGGAATAAACGGAAACGGCTAGGACTAAAGTACCGACGAATGTACTGGCTTCTCGGCCGCACTTCCCAACTCTCCTTAGATAACAAACTGCTGTTATATAAAACCGCTGTGGACATATGGGATCCAGTGGTGGGGATCAGGTAGCAACTCTAATCTTGAGATCCTCCAGAGATTTCAAAATAAGGTCATCACGAATGCACCGAGATATGTACCCAACTGGGTCGTACAACAGGATATCCCTATACCAACAATAAAACAAGAAATAATGGCTTACAGTGTAAAACATTGTGATAAGCTTAGTGCGCAGACCAACGAACTCGCAGAACATCTATTAGACAGACCATATGTCAAAAGACTTAAAAGGCACGATCCACTTGATCTACCTAACAGGTTTAACTAGACTTGATTTCAGGACAGTCTCTAGTTACAATCACAATAGTTATTATGCTAAGTAGAATTAGGAGAGTGCACTCACTGGAGCGTTCTCTTACATGTCAACCACTCATTAAACAAACTATTTACTGAATATTATGTTGAATAATAAATTGTAAATATTCACTGATGATAAATAAAAAAAAAACCACAACGTGCGTCGAAGCGATGGAGGCCAGCATCACGGCTGCAGGCAGCCGGGGAAAGGACCTAAGGAGAAGTCGCCCAGACATCTTTACGGTGGACAGGCTCAGCCACTTATCGCGCATCAGCGCTCGCTCCTGGTCTGGGGATTGGGGCCTGCGGCTGAGGCCACAGGTAATCCGCTTCGGGGCCGGCGTCACTGGCGGCGGTGCTCCGCGATGCACATTAACTGCATTAATATGCAGATTGACTCACGTTGACTCAGCGGTCAGCAAGTAGTCTTTTAGTTTCAACGATAGCACAGGTTACACGTCTGCTCTGCTTGAAGGCACACTTTAAATTTTCTCCCAAATACTCGTAGTCTTTGTTTTTTTCTTTTTACTAGTCTATAGATTAGGATGGATCTTATTATAGCCTTATATAAACTTAGTTTTGATTTTCTTGGGATTAGTTTTGTTTTAGTTAGTAGTTAATATTCTGATTACATCTTTGGCCTTCTCATTGATTTTTTCTTCTAGGTATTTGAATGCGGTTATTCTTTTTATTTGAAGTCTTTTCATTTCTGGTGGTTCTTGTCTTGCCTTTCTTGACATTCTTAAGTATTTTGTCCTTCTTCTCTCAAGCTTTCTTCCAGGTTTTTATATGCTTTTTCAGTGCTAAGTACAGGTATGTTGTCTGCAGAACCCAATATTTGGGCCTTATTTCTGAATAGACAGCTAACATGTAGTATAGTCTAGTGCCACATTAAACAGTAATGGCGAGAGTGCGTCTCAACGGCGTAGCTCGACATTGCTGCTAGAGAATGGGATGTTTTCTCTAATCCAACTTTTATCATATGTTATACGTTACTAATTGTCATCAGGATTAATTTTTCAATTTCTTGGTGTGTTCCAAAAGTATATCTCACTGAATAAGGTCACACATTATCGTAAGCTTGTTTATAGTTTACCCTTGTTGTGTACCCTTGCTCTTCCTATTATTTGTCGTAATCTGAATATCTAGTTCATTGTGAATTTGCCTTTCTGAAACCCGCTTAGTAGTTCCTGTCTTATTTTCTAAGTGCCTTTTAAGCCTTTTGTAATAGCACTCGCGACAGAATTTTATATGTTGAGAATTGAAGCGTACTGCTTTACCCCTCTTTATGTAGGGGACATACGACTCTTTCATTTCAGATTCTTGGCATCTCTTCATTTTTCTATATCGCTAAGGCTAAATTATCCATTATTTCCAATAGGACCCCATCTTTATCTGGTGCTTTATTCTTTTTCAGTTTATTTATTTGCATTAGTTCTGTTTTTTCTTTTCTAATTTGTCTTCTTCGTATTTACGCCTTTCAAAGCTCTGGTTTTCTACTTCCTTAGGTTATTCTTGGTCTAAGCTCAACATTTTAACGTAATATTCTCTTCAACTACTAATTATATTCTTCTTACATACCATTATTTTTCCTTCTTTGATTTTGCATATAGTTGCTCTAAATTCTTTCCGAAATTATTTTCTTGTTCCGTTATTAGCCATCTTCAAATCATTAATTTGCAGTTAATGGTTCCTGCAATTCCTTCAGCTGCTTTATCGATAGCTTCTTCTATATTTTTCCTTGTTTGTTGGTGTTTGCATTTCTTCCTCTTCCGGTTAGTCTTTCTATAGTTCTATATCTTTTTGCTTCCTACGTTGTGTCTTTCCTATTTTATTATGTTATGCACTTGGCGTTAGATGTCTTCTGTCTTAGGTAATTGCTAATCGCAATCGGCACCCCTCATTGTTCGCATATCCAATATATTTATGCGTTTGTGATATTGATTAGCACATGATGTATTTGATTTATTGTTATTCTATCGTTTGACTTGTAGGTTTCCTTGTGGTGCTACTTATTATCAGTTTTTACTTACTACTATATTTATCAATCTTAAACAATTATCGTTACTTTTGTAATGTAGCCTATGACTTCCAATCGCTGGTGAGTATGCTTCTTTTCTCACTACTTGCGCATTCAGATGGCCAAGCACGATGCAGATATCTTTCTTCGGTACGTTGTCTGATGCTCGCAAAATCTTGCTTTTCTTTTCTAATGCTACGTTGGTTGGCGCATATGCGTTTATAATCGTTATATTAGACAGCCAAACAAATTATATGGTTTATGTCCTTAAATTCTTAGACTTAGATGTTCAGTTTGCTATTCGACCATCCTCTTTTCCAGTATATAGTTTTCTTGTGACATATCTCCAGTGTTAGCCCATCGATTTTCTTCTATTACTGCGGTCTCCAATTTACACTTTGCTGTTTGATTTATCATTTGTTGTAGGGCGCCCTGCTTGTAAAGGTTTAGCAGGTTCCATGTCTCCAATATCATATTCTGTTTCAGTAATTTAAATCTCCGAAGTTCTTGTTGAGTATTTTATACTGTATGTAGTTTTTCGCTCTAGAAGCTGTAAACCCCATGCCTAGCCATCGTTTTGGAAGACTATTTCTCCCTCTTTATTTTGCACTGACCTGCTTTTTACTAGAGTTATCCAATTTCCAGTATGGTCGCCTAGATTTATGGATTCAACACGTTTGTTTTCATACAAATGGACAAATATGAAGAAAAAAATGTTTACAGAACTTGAGCTCCACCAACGTGAAACAGCGTATAGAAATATTTTGAAGTCAGTGAGGTTTATTTTCGACACCTTGTACCGTAAAGATCCATTAGTGATACATTCACGTGTACAGTTGTTTGTCAATCACCCTATAGTAGTTAGAATTATATAAATCTAGCCTTATATTTCATTGCAATTTAAATTTTCAAGTTAAATTTAATTGATCTTATTAGCACTAAAAAGGGGAACATTGAGAAAGAAAACTGAATACTGAAGACTGTTTCGGTAATGGTACGAAACTAAATCATTAATAACCTAAAATATATTCAGAATTTAATTGCACTTTAAATTTTATTTTCTCCGTTTTAATTAAGCCCATGATAAAAGCATTTTAGATCACATTCTCAAGATTCCACTAATGAGAAGTCATAAATGTTCAATTTGTAGTTCTTGAAATAACAAAACACTGAAAAAAGACCTTCATAACTTACATTAGCCAATTTGTGTTGGAGCGCTCGAGGCGCTTAATTAGGATGTGGTTAGAGCTGGGTTTGGTGTTGGGTTTTAGATGCCTGCCAGGTTGCCTATTCACGCGCTGAAAATAATTGAGTACCTGTGTTCATTCCAAACATCCTGCGTTAGCCAATCTTTTCAAAAAGTGATGAATAATTTGCCCCGAGTTTCTTAGAAAATCTAAATCATCAATTCTTTCTTTGAAGACTTCAAATATCTCCAGACTTTCTTGATTCAAGTCATAAAGACATAATGTCTTTGGTAAAACCTCATCATGAATAACACAAGCCTGAAATAGTTGTGTTTTTTAGTTTTCATCATTGATTCTTATGTATTTTTTAGCGCTGAATCCGAAAATAATATTCATTTTTTACCATCACGTCATAATTTTAGGAAATCGCAAATTTCATAATTGTTAAAATGTCTAAAAATTGCTAAAATATGATACTATAAAAAAGGCATAAAACATTTGTTTCATAATAAATAAATATAATATATTCACTTTTTGGCTTATACTATCCAGTCTTATAGCAAAACAGTTGAAGGGTTTGATAAGGGGCGGAGGGGATTTTTCTTCTTGATGTTAGCTTCTCCTTCGGAGGTTGCAAGTTATCATGGCTATTTTGATTTTTGAACGGGCTGTAATGAATAACTGTACAGATAAAATCCCGAACCAATCACGTAAGTCATAAGAAATCCTTGGTTGTCCTTTTGCCCTGCATGATACGCTGCAGAATTCCGTATTTAGCATTGCCTGAGGTAATGGCCGAGGAAATTTAGTTTCTCTTCTTGATGATGAATAGAACCTCCAATTCTTTGGTCATTCTCTCTATGGGGTCCATTGACCCCTTAAGTTTTCTAATGAAAATTGCTATAAATAAGCCTAATTTTCTATTTTATTACATTTTTCATTTATTTTTATTATTCCTTTTACTTTTTAAAAGGTACATTAGGCCATTGCCCGCCCCCCTCCTTCTAAACGTCCCTTAGAGGATCTACAGAATTGTTTGGGTTGAAGATGACGGGACGGTGTGAGACTATGCGTCAATACTCGTCGGACATTCTGTCCATTTAAAAGAGTGTAACGAAAATGTGAATTAGTTCTCGACAAAATTAAATACGACAATCATAAGTGGACTGCGTGCGGCAATCCCAAAACAATATCGACGCTTCTAGAACAGCAAGGAAGGTACACAAAGTTTCCTTTTTTGTGTGTGAATGAGAGCAGAGAAGGAGAAAATCATTGGATAAAGAAAGATTGACCAAAAAGAGCTTCATTAGAACCTATAACCAAAAATACACCCCGGAAAGCTCTCATAGACCCAAATTCTTCTTCCATCTCTACATATCAAGTTAGGTTTGATGAAACAATTTGCCAAAGCCTTACCAAAAGAAAGCAAATGTTTTAAATACATTTATGTCAAATTTCCAGCCTTATCAACCTCCAAACCAAAAGATGGTGTCTTTATTGGTCCTGACAGAAAACTTCTCAACCATAGTAATTTTGAGAAACAAATAGAAATTGCAAAAAAATAAGCCTGGGAAGCCTTTAAAGATGTAATAACCAAGTTTGTGAGCAATAAAATAGATTCGAATTTTAATCGTTAAGAACATGCTACATAAATAGAAAACATTAGGTTGCTCCATAAGCTTGAAGGTTCACTTTCTAAATTCGGCAAGGGATTTCATCAGTACAACAAAAAAATGGAAAGGAGGTATCAAGGAAAATGGACTACTACGATGTTGGCTGACTATTGCTGGATGTTACACCGAGAAAACATAAAAAAAATACGCGAAACAGTACATGAGCCGCCCAAAGAAGCTTCGTCACATGGAATAAAATTGTAAGTATTTTACATCCTTTGTCATTAAGGGTTTCCAAAAGCATGACGTACCTTATAAAAACTAATTAAATAAATTAAATGCACTAAAATAGAAAATTAGGCTAATTTTGTGGCAATTTTTATTAGAAATTAAGGGGTCAATGAACTCCCACCCCCACCCCGCCTTCCCCTCAGACTCCCCAACTGTTTAGCTATGAGAATGCATAACAAAGCAAAAAAAAAAAAATTATAAAAAAAAACGTTTCAAGTCTCATTTTTTCGCAATTTTTCGATTTTTTACAAATTTTGAAATTGCGATTTATGAGAAATCCTGACGTGATGGGAAAAATAAAGCTTATTTTCGGAGTCAGCGCTAAAAATACCTAGGAATCAATTATCAAAAGTTAACAAACATAACACAACCCAAATTTTGCAAGTTTGTGTAACCACAGGAGTTTAAGTCGGATAAACAGACCGAATCATCAGTTCTTGCTCTTGCCCCAAAGCTATAATATTTGAGCCGAAGGCTCGTGAGATGACGTCCATATTTTCTTAAGCTTGATGAACGCTAGCGCCATCTTGCGTAAACCAGAATTCACTCTTCATATTGACCGAAGAACTGATCCAAAATTTTTTCTTTATATATCGGGTCAGTGAGTGTGTTCGTCAGAGAATATGGTCCAACAATCCCATAGTAACTGATGAGACACCAAACTATAATCTACTTCGAGTGTAGAAAACGCTCTGCTTTGACTTTCGATTGTTGCGCTACTCAAATATGGTAATTGTGAGTCTTCCCTATTCATAGTGGCACTTGTCCGAGAACCACGTCTTTCTATAATCATTTGTACCAAAGAAAAGCGAATTGATATTGATTTTCAGTTGCTCAGTCAGGTTCTAATTCTTGATTCCAAGCTCTTTTGATGAATTTCTTTGATGTTGTTAGACTTTCTTGGTAATGTTTTTGATCTTCTCCGATGTTTTCTTTAGTCTCTCTTCATTTACACTTCGTGGTCTACCAATTCTGTCTTTATCATCATTCTAGGTACTCATAATTCCAGTATAGTTACCAAATTTTGAAAATGTTTATAAAAGTAAAAAATACCAAGGTTTATCGAATGATTGTTTGTTAATCTAATAATGATTGCCTATTTACCTCTCTCTTCCATAATGTAATGGTTTGGGTGGCGTCTTTGTTCATTTATTTATATCCTTTCCTAAATAGAATATTTATCATTCGACAAAGATACTGTGTAGTACCTGTCGTGTTTACAAAATATAGGTATGCTAATAAAACTTGATCGACCAGTCTGCATGATGACAGTCTTATAGGAAGTCTTGTAATAAGTGTACAGCAATTTACAGGAATAAGATGCTATCCAAATATTTTATGTATAATTAATTATATTGGTTTAGATAGTTGTATGCTAAACTATAAAACTAGTCAGTATATTTTTTAAAGGTATTGCAAAAAGGCAATTTTAAAAGCACAAAAAAATCAAATAATTGTGATATAGCGGGTCCGCCATATACCTTTTTTTTAAAAATGCTTTAAATAAAAAACTACTGAATATTTTTCTAATTTTTTTTTATTTGAAAATACAATCCTTCCGGTTAATAACGGAATATAACTTCATTCATATGGCTGCCTTGGCTAGCCATGCAGTAGCCTATACGATCGGTTCAATTTTTGAGTACATTTTCGATTGTATGCAGCTCTATTTCAGCTATGGCTGCACGAATGTTCTCTTTCAAAGCCTCAATTGTCTCTGGTTTGTTGGCGTAACACTTATCTTTGACGGCTCCCCACAAATAATAGTCCAACGGCGTCAAATCGCAGCTCCGAGGCGGCCAAACGACATCAGAATTTCAACTGATAATGCGATTTTCGAAGATAGTGCGCAAAAGATCGATTGTAACGTTGGCTGTGTGCCACGGAGTGCCGTCCTGTTGAAACCAAATGTCGCCAATATCTTCCTCTTCAATTTCTGTGAACAAAAATTCGTTCAACATGGCCAGATAACGCTCACCATTGACTGTAACAGCCGCTCCTTGCTCATTTTCGAAGAAAAATGGCCCAATGATGCCTCTGGACCAAAATCCGCACCAAACAGTGACTCGTTGTGGGTGCATCGGCTTTTCTTCGATTGCGTGCGGGTTTTCTGTGCCCCAAATGCGACAACTTTGCTTGTTGACATACCCGCCGAGATGGAAATGAGCTTCATCTGAAAAGATGATTTTTCGCCCAAAATCGGCATTTTCTTCAAGTCGATCCCAAGCCCATGAAGCGAAACGAAAACGCATTGAATGGTCAGTTGGCTTCAATTGCTGAACCAATTGGACTTTGTACGGCGTCATACCAAGGTCTTCACGCAAAATTCATCTCAATGATGTCTCCGAAATGTCCAATTGTTGAGAACGACGGTGAACAGATGTTCCTGGCGATTCACGCACACTCTCGGCAACAGCAACGATATTCTCGGGTGTACGCACTATTTTTGGTTTTTCACGCGTTGGTTTGTCAATAAGCATGCCAGTTTCTCTCACTTGTTTAACAAGATAACGCTGACGGTGCGTCTTTTCTTCCCATTTCCGTACGTAATTTACCTACCAGTTTTTATTGGTTTAATATAAAAATGTTTACCTTAGCTCTGCATTGTAAACCAATTTGAATAATCGGTTACTAGTTCACATAATTCATTAAGTTCATGTTTATCTTCGAGGATAGATTTTACAAATATCGACTTTAGCCAAATAATCATAAATATTTTTTGTAATTTTAATACTACTCTTAGTTCTATTGTACACGATAAACAAAACAATCCTACAAGTGCCTTGTTTTGTATAGTATGCAACACATCACCTATAGGACAAGATAGTTGGCCACATATAAAATAGTTTTGCATTAATCAACGGTAATGATTGTGGTGATACAATAATAATCAACAAGAATGTGAATGCTTATTGGAGAAACTGATCATAGGTTATAAAGCCTGCTTTTAAATGACCTGGAGCTTGTTTATATGAGCCTTTGCACTATCATCTTTACAAAACAAGCTTTTTCCTGATAAATAGCCAACTTTAAGAGCAGAAGAGAAACACTTTCACTTCGTATACTGATCTATGAATATGAGCTTTTCTGATCAGTCACTCCAAAATACATTGTTTCCATCTCCCTTCTGAAGACTCTAAAATTGTCTAGGTCATATAACTAGTAATGTAATTTTCTAATAGAGAACAGAACCTCCGAATTCTTCTCCAGATTGTTTCCTATTCTTCTTTTATCACACTATTTCTAAAGTAGATCAAGTTTCTCTTGCAATTATCAGGATCATCAAATATGGTCTCAGCAAATTGGACAGTACCACCGCATATAATCAAAGTACCTAACGCTGTTAAACTTGCTTCAGAACCTCTTTGTAAAGAGAAAGGGCTGAATAAACTGGACCAATGGTAACAAAATTGCTGTTTACACTATCTTGTATACTGGACTATAATACCGCACCTTGTCAAATGTTTGTGCTACGTCAAAGAAGACTACACGAAGAATTTGCTTCTTGGTATATCCCCTTGGTGATGTATTCTACCACCTGATGTAGCTTTAATAGATGATGAAATGACCAAAGCGAGGCTATAATTAATTAGAGGTTTTCGATCGCTGCTCTTAGTCGCTTGAGTTACCTGCTCTACGGCCAATAATAGGCAATCTCGGAGAAGATTTTGAATAAGGTGACATCCCCCATTTTTTAGGGTTTGAAAAGTAGTGGAAGCAAAAACAAGAGTGATGATGCTGGTGGAACAGAAGATCTCTTTTTTCCCTGATTAAGAATGACGTTTCATATAGGGGCTTTACGTTGCTTGAGAACTGAAATAAGATGCAAAATATTTTTGTAAATTACCGGGTCTAGATAGTCGTGTAGCTCCTGTGCCTAAAAGTGGCAGATAAAACAATAGACGATCAAGATGGTTTAGCCTGGCGAAGTTGCAACTGACATCGCACTGCCGTTCCAAGTTGTATGTGAAGGCTTCAGCTTTGTCCTAAGCTATGTGGGCGACGCTGTGTTTTCCTTAAACGGGTGGTGTTAGGAAATGGCCGTTGTGCAATACCTTGATTAGTCTTCAAAAACAGTTTGCTCTCTTAGGTGGCATTGTGGCGACAGCGGTTTTGATTTCGGCAGTGAGCTTGTAGTACTCTTATTGGGCTACAGAGCCTAGGGATCGCTACATCCGCAGTCGTGCCTAGTTCCTCTCTGGGTTATTCTACACCTCTACAGATGCGCTTTAGAAACTACTTTATCTTGTCCTACAGGCCATTTGCCTTACAGAAGGCAAGTCAAATATCAAGCCAATTGGGTTGCCTATATATAAAGTTGATGAGTTTTTGAATGTGACTCATTAGGGCGGTGATGGCTTTGCCCGTGGTGGTAGCGCTCAACAACTGAAGCTGCTAAGCTATAGAACATTTTTTTTTTGATCTCGGGAGGACTCGGCTCTGTTACCTTAATAGTAATAAATGCTGAGTAGCTCACGTCAATTGCGAACTTTTGCACATGGATGGAAGAGTAGATCGATGTGTTGGTCACTCTGGGGCAATGAGTTTTTGCTGTTCTGTGTCTCAGAGAATGCTACGGTAGTTTGTAATTTTTCCTGTAGTTGGCGTGGGAGAAATTTTGCGTGGGCAGAAGCTAAGTGTGATATGTAGCTTGCCCAGCCACCATAATTACCAAACCTTAGAAAGGTTTCTCAGGTTTAGTAGAAACAAGTGCTGATATTTCTCGGGTAACAATGAGATGCTGACTAGTTGAGAGCTAGCTGGCGATTCTTTGGCCATCTGAACATACATGCGGAAGTAGATTAATGTGCCAGTCATGCTGGAAATTAGAGTTACTGCGGTCCTGCGTCTCACGAGATGATTCCCTTGTAGTTGGCATTTATCCTCTAGAAAAGTTTCTAAATGTAGGATTTTGTCAGTTTCTTCTTGGTAAAAAAAATTGTTCACTAACGCAACGATAAAATCTCTCAACTCGTATTATCAAAAGAAGAAAAAATAGTTTAGCAACACTTGATTTCGTCTGCAAGCGTAACTATTGAAGGCCACCCATAACATAAATTAATATCAGCAAAGCATATGTTAAAGAACGTCTGTCTAATAATCGCATCGTCGAATTTAATGTAGAATTTTCAGTCAGAAAAATCTGAATAAATTGGACTATGGACAGCAAGATAGATGTTGGACCATCTTTAAAATGTGGTTGTTATACCAGACCTTATTAAAAGCCTCGTTTACCACAAAAATAAGTTTTAGTAACTTTTCCAAAAGTTTTCACTACTCCTAGATTAGTTTTGACCTCTGCTCTCAGATGCTCGCAGATTACCAGCTCTAAAAGCTTCAATAAAATCTATGTGAAGGTAATTAGGATGTAGTTTTAAAAAATTGGAAGGAAGAAGAAGAACATCATTGGTAATGATGAGGAATGATGTGGAAGACAACTGCACTGCTGAGGATGCCACCAAGCCTCAGATGTACGTGGGACCCTTGCCTCCACATATGTTTAATATAGTGACACACATGGTAAGAGATCAAATCTTATTAAAACTTATGTACGAGATGCTGTTTCCTCTATTCATAAGAAATAGTGGGGAAATTAATTTCGCCTCGACTAATTTAGGGCCTGAATGCCTTAAATTTCTTTCTTAAGTAAATTTTAATGTTCCATAGTGATTTTCTTGTCTTTCTCAATTATTATCCTATACTTTTATATTTTTGATATGGCTCTACCTTTTTTGCTTCAAAAATAGAAGCTGCCTTTCATGTCAGAGAAGTTTTATTTATAATTTTTTTATTGTAATATTAGTGCCTCTAATTTAAAACACGTTTTGATTGCTTTACTTGCAGAAACTTCAAGAACGCCAACTTGCAACACATGTAAAAATTTACTGTAATAGAAAACTATAAATGTTTGAGTTGTGATTACAGCACTACCACATACGTCTATTTGTACACCTGTATGCTAATTAATCAAAGTATAGGACGCTTGAAGTGGTCAATTTGTAGTTATAAAACAATTTATAAGAGTAATTTTGCTGCAACTAAAAAACTCATATTAAAGAAAAACTTTTTAAATGTTTTTAAGAAAGTCTTTTTCGGATAACCATATGGTGACCCTCATAATAATAATGGTAAGGCTACGCATAGCACGGCCTGCGAACTGAGAGGTTAAGGCTCATACGTTCGTTTCTCTGCCGGTCGTCGCGCACCATCTCTGATGCGAGGCGATGTGGCAAGCACCGCACCTTAGACGACCGCCATTATTACCCCTTGTTCGAATAAACGCAGGTACTCAATCATTTTTTGTGACTGAGTAGTCCACCCGCCAGGCATCAGAGAGCACCGGGAATTGAACCCGGGTCCGTCAGCATCGCAGCCCGCCCCTCAACCACGGGACCACCCTGGCTGTCATATGGTGACCCTTGGTGTTACAAAATACTTTAGAAACCAAACCGGTAAATATTACATGTGTATCTTCATACTTAATGGTAGATGTTCTTATCAATATCGTCATTGTCTAAAGTAAACTCACGTGGTTGTTAAGCAATAGGCCAACTTTGCATCAATCGCACCGGTCTTGTTATTGTAGTATCAATTAGAAAGTTTACAGAAAACTCAATATAAGAACTCGAGTTCTCGGGGGTTGGGATACGTAGCGGGTACGAGAATGGCTGAAGCTCTTCGGCCAAAGCTGGTGGTCAAGTTAGTAATGAAACCTTTGCATGAAAACCTGCGTGGTGAACACCTCTCTACTGGCTTGTGATCGATTGGTAGATTTCACAGGGGTAAATTACTCTCGTGTTTGTGCCGTACGAGGCGGCCCGTGTCAGTTCATGAAACAAACCTGTGATTGAGCCGCTTCTAGGAGTGCCACAACACATCACTTCGGAGGTTGAGACTAACTCCCCACGATCAATCGGCTGCGCCGTCGGGTCAGACCGCCGCAAGGTGAGCTCCTTGGGAATGATGGAGCATGCAGTGGACTTTACGATCTAATGACGTGAGGTCGCTCACTTGTATGCAAAGCATTCTCGGCGCTATATCTTTCTAGTAGCCTTCGTGTCGAAGTTCAACATTCCCTTGTTCGGCTTCGTGGCGGATGGAAAATTAGAGAGATAAAATTTACTTACCCAACATGAGTCCCTTACAGGAAACTATCATACAAGCAGCGTCTTTGGATACCTTTACAATTCAGCAACAGCACCAGCAATGGAATATTCAGCCTAAAAAAAGAAAATTGGTTTCTGGGGCTGAACGGAAAAGGCGTAGAGAAACCAGCCTTGCAGCAGCACCCCACCATACCAACTCAACTTTACTACCTCCAAACAAGCGTTGACTCCTGTAGCTAACCCTGTGAAAAAGAGCAGTAAGGGAGTAATTACTAACACAGGAACTAGCTGCTAAAGCTAACCCTGTACAAGAGAGTAAGGGGAGGCACACAAGACATTACATACCACTACTGCTACCCAAAGGCCGGGTGCTTCATCTGACTAGGGGGTTTCAGATATAAAGGGTAAGAGGAGTCGTTCGGAAGAAATCTCACCAGCTACCTCCAGTTCCAAAAAGAAACCAAGATAGCAATTAGATCAACAACCTCATACACAAGGCTATAGAGAGGTGCTCGGGTAGCCATTGTAGACCTAGCTAACTCATACTTGAAAATAACCAGTGGTCAAGCTGAAACACTTTTAGAGCTGTCAGCACTTGTGAAGACGACCATGTTTTACAGTGGCTAAAACCGGCAGTTGCCAATCTTCTCTCCCCGTGGAATGAAGCCCGTCTGGACGTCATGCGGGTGGATCAGCTGACTAGGCAGCTCTGTGGATTTACAAGGCAAACCACAGAAACCGCCGTCCGTACGTTGGCAGTGCAGAACCCCCGGGCAAAGGTCCGAGAGTGGTGTATCTTCCACAATACTAAAAAGCAGGAGCCTATGGGTAGATTCCTGGTATAAGCGACAGTGACTGCCATTAATAACAAAAGAGGGAAACTGTTACGAGTTCTCGGCCTTAAATATTAAACTAAAGAAAGAGAAACAACAAACAAAGAAGGAGGGTGCGTCCTTGGATACCCCTCAAATGCAAGAATACCCACTGCAACATTACCAGCAGGACATGGCCGAGACAGTCCCGCAAGAGATACCTTTCGTGATAGAAGTAACTTCTGCTATCATGCCAGAGATAACTCCAAAAGAAACACGAGACGACAGGGAACGTACTTTGCAAATGTCCTGCGCTTGCTCCAATTAGACGATTCACGTTGGGGGAGTTCTGGCCTAGCAGAGCAACATCAGCGCTACTCCTCTGATGGACATCCTCAAGTTTATCCAAGAATTAGTTGGGTGCACGGAGATAGACGGGGAGGAGGTAGTACAATGGGTGCATGTGACTTTGTTACCCTCTGTTTTATATTCAAAGTCCTTAAGCACTCAAGTTTACACAGATACCCAAATTATAAGCCAAATTTATCAAAAGAATAAAGTTTAGGAAATGAACCATAAGGTAACTGCGTTATATAGTCCAAAACATATAAATGTGCCTTTGTGTGTTTTTGTAACTAATATTAGATGTGGCAGATCGATGTCACACACGTACTCTTGGAAAATTTTGAAAAACCTATTTATATTGCTGATTGTAATGGATTATCCACTTTAATCTCACCGACAAGAGTTTGACTGTTGCTTAAATGCTTAAAAGCTGAACAAACTATGAACACAACTTTAACTTGGATGAATTAGAGCTTCTATTATTAGAACTTAACCTTACTACACATTTCTGAGCGATGCAAAATTGCAAACCAACCACATTCTTGAGTCTCTTTAAATTGAAATACGCTTCAACACATTCAATTTCCAATTCGTTTTTACCTCTCAGAATATCTAGGAGTAGCTCAAGCTAAAAAAAGGCTTAAGACATTTGTAGTAGCCAAACGACTTGTCAAAGATACTGAACTGCACTCTATACTAATTTGTATTTCAAAGGTATAGAATTTACACAAACGTTTACAGCATTGTCATTACTATATTCACCTAATACCATAACGGGAATTGGCACGTTGCAAACAGTAGAATGGGACGGGACAAAGCGTTCTTATAACTATCTTAAAGTTCTTATAAAAAACTCTACCCAAAAGTTTTGCACATATTAGCAATGGTTGACCTCTAAATAAATTTTGAAGGCCTTGGCCATAACAACAAAGCTGAAGTTAATGAGTGATAGACTTGGATTGGGGCTAACTGACCAACAATATAAGATGAAAAGCACAATCTCAGCTTATGCCATATCACATCTCAATGATATCTTTGAAGATGAGTCCATTATTCCATATTTTATTCACTGTTGCGGTGAAATGTTCAGAAACATTTCACTATTTTTGTTTCTTTAAAGTACTCCTGGATATGTCCAGTAGATTTTGCACGCGAATGGTGGTACTCCGATATTAAAGTCAAAATTTAGACCATATCGAATAGAGAAAAATATTGGAGAAACAACAGAACAAAAAGAATTAATGGGAAAAAGAGATTCAAAAAGAAACAATTAGTATACAAACCATATTATTTTAAGAAATAAAAATCTTTGTACTGAGATACCTTTTGGCAGAAGTTACCCTTACAACTGTTGACGTGGGGGTGATCTCTGGTGCCAGTAGGTAAATAGCACAAGGGCAAAACGAGCTATTGAGATAGAGAGGTTGTAACAAAGCGTGGAAAGAATAGAGATGTTTCAGAAAATAAATACTGATATGAATCAAATGAACGGAAAACTAGATGCTCTCGTACCAGAAATGAAACAAGTAAAAGAAGAAAATGCAAAGTTAAAAAGCCAGGTGGTGGCACAAAATGAGAGAATAGAAAAGTTAAAAATGTAAATAAAAGAAAAAACTTCATAGTGAAGAAAATCCGCGATGATGTAAATGAAAATGAAGACGAAACGAAAGAAAAAGTATGTAGAATAATAGAAAAGACAAGAATAAATCTAGACAGAAGGCTAGATGTGGATGAAATAAGAAGATTAAGAAAATTCACCGAGGAAAAGAAAAGACCAATATTAGTAAAATTGACTAAAAAATACAAGGACAATGATATTAAGAAATCCAAAAACCTGAAAGGAACAGATATATGGATCGACCAGGATTATCCTAAAAATGTACAACAAGAAAGGAGAAATGACATAAGGCATACTTAAGATAAAACAAACTAATAATCAACGACAACATACACACAACAAACGAGATTGAATATGAAAACCAAAGGGGCAGGCAATTTAAAACGCAGTAGTAAAAGAACAGCAGTAGAGAGATCATCTGAAGAGCCAAAATAATAATAACTCAAACAACCAGGGAAAAAACTAAGTAAAGAAGATACTAAAACTGGTCTAAAAATGGAACAACAAATATGTCAATGAAATGGATACATATAAAGACAATAACTCAAAGAAGATTACAATGACAAATACAAGAATAAGAAAGGAAAACAAAAGAAAAACTGAGAATGATGAGAACTATAATAAAAATAGGAACCTGGAACGTTAGAGGAATTGATGGTAAGAAAGATGGGGTAATTGAAAAGATGAAAATCCAAAAATTGGACTACTTGTGAATAACAAAAACAAAAAAAAAGTAAAGGTATACAAGAATCAAGAGAGGAATACATACTATATTGGTCAAGAGTGGAAAATACGGAACAGGAAGCAGGAGGTGTAAGTCTGATAGTAAGTCCAGACGAAATAAAAGATACAAGAAAAGAAAAATATGTGAATGAAAGATTGCTAGTCATTGCACTAAACTGAAAGAATAATCATAACAGTACTATAATAGTAGTCTATGGACCAAATGACAGTGTGAAAAAAGAAGGAATAGATGAATTCTACCAAATGTTACAATTAGAAAAAGATAGTGAAAGTACAACCCCATGTAAAAATTGGAAGTGACCATACTTGGTAAAGATGGAAAAAAGAAAAAAACAAACCAAACAAAAAATAATAACAAATGAACAAATTAAAAGCTACAGATTAAAAGACGAAGAAATCAAAAAGATATACCAAAATAAACTACAAACTAGATTAATCGTAGAACATGCCGAAAGAAAACTAGGAATATAAAATAAATGGAAACTATATAAGGAGCCAGGGAACTTGTGGGATAGTCAAAACAAATAACCCACGCACAAAAGAAAGGAAATGTTGCACGACAGAAGATAAAGAAAAATAAACAAAAATGGAAAAAATTTTAAAGTCACAACAAAATTATAATAAGTAATAAAAAATTTAAATACATAGTTAAGAAAGCCAAGAAACAAGCATGGGCAGATTTTGGCAATAAAATAAAAGAACACTACTCAAAAAACCAACTAAATTACACTAAAACAGGTCAGACAAAAGAATTCACCGTCAGTACTAAACATAAAGGATAAAAAAGAAATTGTATTAACAGAAGAGAAAGATATCATGGATAGATGGAAGCAATACTTCAAAGAACGAGTAATATTATAAATAGAAAATAACGAAAGAAATAGTATACATCCGTTAACAGAAGAGATTACTCAAGCCATCGACAAATTAAAACTAGGAGAATCAGCAGGATAAAATGTTATTGCAACAGTAATGCTAAAACATATGGGAGGCGAAGAAAAAGTAGAAATATCTACTAAATAATATAAAACCAAAAGAAATACTACAAAATTAAAATCTAATTGCTAACAAAGAAAAGAAGCACAAGATAGAAATAAATGGATAAACACCGGAACAAGTTACAAGCTATAACTATTTAGGAATAATAATAGAGCATATTAGAGAGAATAGGAAAAGTAGGAAGGTTATACAATATCCTTAAAAACAGTTTTTTAAGAGATACCAAAAGAAATCAAAAGTATACCAAGGGTATACCAAAACGTCGTAAAACCCTCCCTGACTTATGAAGTGAATCTTGGATTTTAACAAAAAAAATAAGTCGAACTAAAGCCGCAAAGATGAGATTCCTAAGGAAAATCCAATGGAATATTACAAAGGATAAGATAATAAACACAGTAATAGCTGAAGAGTTGCACGTAAAACCCATAGAGAAACTAATAGAAGAAAGACAACTAAGTTGTTAGGACATCTACATAGAATGAAAGAAGATAGAATAGCCAAATAAGCATATGAAACGAGGACACAGGAAGAAACAAAGTAGGACGTCCACAAATATATTGGTGCAAAGTAAAAACAATGGCAAAGGACAGGAACCAATAGAAAAGAAAAATCAAGAACACAAGGATGAAGTAAAATGTACAAAATATAAATAAATAAAATGTAATAAGGCAAAATCAAATGTAAAATATACAGTCCAACACTTAACTGGACTTAAATGGACTCCAAATTAAATAAATAAATGCAGAAAACTAATCTTAATAGGAAATTGTCAACCACGTTAACGATCTCCAATTTGCTCTCCTAAGTAAAGTTGTAATTATTCTTTTGTCTTTCTATTTTTTTTTCAGGAAAGAGGTCCAAAAATACATTTACCTTTTCAAATCTATAGACCAAAAATTTTATCTGCCCATAAAAATAAGTGCAGACAACTTTCTGGAACTGAAATGACAGGATCCCTAGAAATGCTTATGAAAAAAGTATTTTTGTTTAAGCAATCAAGTTATAGGAGCTACTGGAACCTGACATCATTCCAAGAGCTCATTCGCTTTAAGAAAGCTATCTTCAATGCCATCATTCATGTTTCATTTCAACTCCTCGTTATGACTTCAGTAACTCAAAAGTTTAATACTTTCTCTTAGAGCTGATGCTTCATCAGACTTGTGGAGCAGGTGACTTGCAAATTCGAAGAAACACGTTACCAAACACATCTTCTCAATATGGTAACATAAAATTATTAGAGGTGTTTTTGTCATCTTACTTCCACAGATTATGTTTCCAATACTTTTTAAAACAGAAATTAGTTGTTGAATGTACGCTGTAGAATACAATTATAATGCGTAATAGTTCTGTTGCCTAGGTAGGTCAAATGTATTTGGTGTATTGTATTGTAACTACTACTCTGTAGCATTACTTTAATAGGAAAACCAGCCGAAATTTAACGAACATTAAAATGGAAAACATAGGAATGAAAAGCCCAATATAATTGTAGACGGTTTTGATGAGCTGAATCTCATGGAAGGTATGTAACTAATTGGTGACATTTTTCATTGTACATGGCACTTTCTCAGACTACAAAACTGGACATTTTAATTTAACTAAATTAATAACAAGAATAAAAGTAATTGCGATGAGTCTGAGTTGCTCAAAACCTAAATGTTGCCTTTTCGTGTACAGATTGCAATCTGATTCTCTGCACAAACATGATTTAAGGGGTGTTCTAGTGTGAGGGGCCAAAAAATTGGTATAAACTTCAACCACAATATTGGAGCATTTATGGCATATTATGAGAATTATAATTGCACAAACTGTAAGATAATCATAGAGAGAAGTACCAATTTTAGTATTCGCTTATATGTGGTAAGTTTCATTAGATAAATATTTTGGCCAGATCCCCTATGACATACTGATTTTAAGACCGTCATGTGCTACTGTCCTTTTTTTTAATTGTAAAGGACGTGCATAGATGGATTAATTTCTGTGGTTTTGAACTTTGGTAAGGCACATTTAGAACTAAAAGTCTCATTTTAGGATGATGTGGAATTTTTGTAAATCAACACCAGGATGATACCATGGAGTTGAGAACCGATATTGTTCACTAACCACTAATCAGTTTCTTCCACCTTAACATCACTTACAGATCTCTACTTTTCCCGAGAGAATTTCTCAATGATATTCTATATTCGTAAATATCTGTAAAGCGTCATAATTTTTTCCTAGATTAAGGTTCTGTTCCTTGTATGGTTGGAAGTATAATAATCAGGCTCACTCAGAATTTTGTGACATGACCTTTTTCCCATTTGTAGTATCAGTACGGAAGCGAAAATTAAAGACCTGTGCTAAATTGTACGTGAATTTTCTGATCTACAAACTACTTGAGGAATAAAACAGGCTAATAAGTTGAATTTTTGACTATGTAGAGGTACAAGCAGAAGATGGCATTGATAATAGCAGTAAAATGAATAATCGTTTGGGGATGTTAGTCTCGGTATTTTGCACAACTGTTGTTGCATGGATAAATCAAGATTTCTTTATAGAATGCCAATTTTAGATATTCATAATCAGCATAATGAAATTATAGTTTTATGGTCTTTGTACTTTAACAAAGTTGATGACTGTAAATCACTAAGTGTTAATAAAGTTTTAATCAGATGCTATTTGTTGCCGAGGATCATTTAATATGCTTCAAATTTAAGTTTAAGGTAAAGAGAAGTTGTAAGTTGTCTTGAAAATGAATGCTAAATAAAATGTAAAAAAGCTGGCAAAATATATTTATTTAATTTTAATTTTACACATAATATATGTTACATCAACATGTACAGCATGTAATTTTCTAATCACCACAAACTGCGCTTAATACGGTTCACAACTGCTATATTTAGCGAGCTCCACGTAGGCTCTTTCACACAAAAGACTTTATACTACTGTGAATCTTAACATGTTTCCGAAGAACGCGCTTGTAAAATGTTTTATAACCACAGTTGAAACACATAAAACCTTCTCCGTTTCCATGAGTCATCAAATGAACATCTAAGCCAGATTTGGTCAAACCTTTATAATTGCAAAACTCACATTTGAAGGTTTTTTCGTTTCTGTGAATTTTTACATGTGCTCTAAGATGGTCTTTGCGAAGCATCTTACGGCCACAAGTAAAACATTCATAACGTCTATCAGCCCCATGAGTAACCATATGGCTTTCTAAGTAACTCTTTCTGGTGTTTCTGTAATCACATAATGAACATTTGTAAGACTGCTCAACATTGTGGGTTTTCATATGTTTCTGCAACAAGTACTTTTTGCAGGTTTTATAACTACACATAACACAACTAAATGGTTGTTCAATTGCACCATTTATGAAAGCAGTATCGTGAATTGGCATATGAAGTGTGTATCTACTTTCTTCGAGAGTATGATATCTGCAGATGGAACATTTAAATCTTTTTTTCGCGCCATGAGTCACCATGTGGCTCTTCAAAAGAGGCCTGGTTAAACTTCTATAATCACAAAATGAGCATTTGAAGGGCCTCTCGTTACTATGAATCTTTATATGCAATTTAAGGCGGCATTTGAGAAAAGTTCGGTAACCACAAGTGTAACACTCAAAGCGCCCTTCACTTCCATGAGTTATCATATGAGAGTCTAAGCGCTGCTTTCTAGTAGTGCTGTAATCACAAACTGAACACTTATAAGGGGTCTCATTGCTGTGGATTTCCAGATGCTTTTTTAAATAGATTTTCCTTTTAGTCTTGTAATCACACAAGGTGCATTGAAACGGCTTCTCATTTTTGTGAATTATCGCATGCATGTTGACGGCAGTTTGCGTCACAGCTGCGTAACTGCACAATGAACATTTGAAGGAAGTCTCGCCAGTATGTATTTTGATGTGCATCGAATAGCGATGCCGGTGGAAAGCCTTGTAGCCACATACAGAGCACTCGAAGCGTGCTTTGCCACCATGTATTATCATATGACTTTGCAAGCAACCTTTTTTAAGACTGCTGTAGTCGCAGAGGGTACACTTAAAAGGCTTATTATCGCTATGGATTTGTACATGCTTTTTAAGATAATTCTTGTCGCGTGTTTGATAATTGCAACTGTAACACTGGAAGTATTTTTTAATTCTATGTTTTAACATATGTAGATTTAACAGCTTCTTTCTATCACTACTGTACTCGCAAAGCGAACACTTGAAACGTTTTTTATTTTTAATTGCACTAGCACCGCAAAGTGAGCATTTAAAGCCGTTTATAGTAGTACAACTTGTCAAGTTCTGATTGAAAGTATTATTAGAGTTACAGGACATGCACCAAAAGATGTCTTCCGTGTTTGAAATTTGGGCTAATTCAGATTTCACTTCGTTACATTCAGTCTTTATTTCAATTTCATCTGTTAGTGGTGTACTTAGTTCATCTTTGAGCACCTTTTTAATTGAGGGGAAATTGTAATCTAGAATGCATTGAATTATAAATTGTAATTTATATAACGGGGAGGGATGCCCAACTGAGGCTCCTTAAAGAGGCATTACAATTTTGTCCGCCTTCAATAACTACTCTCAAAAACTATCGCCTCAACCAGGTAGAGATTAGACATCCGGAGATCAGTTGGGCACCTCCGATCTAAGGCCTTTGTGCGTGTGTGCGTACCATCTGGGGACTTTACAAAATTGTCAAAACAATCCAGTGATATATCGGGCTTCTCTTCCTTAATGGTTTCCATTTTAGTTATAATAAATTTTCTGGGAATGAAGTCAAAGACAGTATGAGTTTTGAGGCTAACCAGAATATGAAAACAAAAACAGATTATTAAGCTAACATTTGAACTATACTAACAGAAAACATAAATGAACTACTATGCTACAGGGGATTTTAAATCATTATCAGATTATACAATCCATGGTTAAGAATCGTCGTTAATAGAGTACATAAATTGCAACTTTAGAAGGTCAACTTCTGGTTGTTATTTATAACTTTCTTGTTTTCCAACAAAGTGCGGAGCTATCTGGAGAACAAAATCCGCATTATAGTGTAACATGTAAAGAATTCACTGAAGGTCTGAGGATTTACACACTCTTTATATGGAAAGTGTACATGCCGTCCTTTTTATGAATAAAGACAGAATCTTCTCTTAACTTAGGAACAAACTTCCAAAGATCAAAGTTTACGTTCTCATATGGTTTCTTTATGGTGTTCTAGAATAGTGTGTTTGATTCTGTTTCTTAATAGTGAACAGGTTCAAAATTCCAGAGGCATAGTTAACAGTATGGTAGGCTCTCTAGCTTTATCGTACTTATAATGTCTTAAAAGTCAGATAGACGTTGAATACTGTTTAAACTTCTGCAGTACGTAATTTGAGGAGATTTAAATTTTCTTTAAGAAAATAACTACCTAATTTTTTGCCTTAGCGGGCAGGAGAAAGATACTTTGCTTGATAGTATCGCTAATGGAAATTTCAAGAATTCTGTGGAGGGTACTCAAGTGTTGTGGATTATTCTTCACAAGTCATCACTGATCTATGGTAAAATACCGATCGATTCAATTAATTCTAATCTTGGGAAAGTTTCAATGTTGTATTTTGAACTCAACTCATTTTATCCCACATGATGAACGGCAATGATTTTTCCTAATATTTATTTGAAACTAAACTATTTCCAATATTTTCTATGTTGATGTCTATTTTAAATACTCGAAGAGAGGTTAGTCTGATCTTGCTTGTTACATTAATGGAAGAACAAGGTGTATGTTCCCGCAGATTGAAATTGGTACGGAAGGAGGGAAACATTGATAAAACAAAGGTGTCTAATTTTTCTTATGACTAAAAGAAACGCAGAATTGGGGATTGTTACATCTATTACATAAAAATATATTCTTATGTCTCCTACCCCTTTATGTCTCACGACGTTGAGTCCTTTCTCCATCTTTTATAAGTGTTTCTATTTGGTGCCCGCCTCTTGCTCTCCTTTCCTTCTATTCTTGTTTCAGATATTAATTTGAGGTCACTTTGAATTCCGTTCTAGTAAGGGATCCAAACCATTGTAGTTGTATATTTTCTACCTTTTGTACTATTAGCTATTGGTCCAATTCAACTATTATGTTCATATTTCTAATTCTATTCGTTCTAGTTTTAGCCAATACTCTTCGCAAGTACTTCATTTTCACTGCTGTGATTTTTGAGTAAAGTAAAATTTTTTCATTCTTGCCAATCATCTTTTCTATAACTTGTCTGATTCTGTATATATGGTATTGCGTTTGGTATTCCAGATGGAATGCTGTTTGTGCTTGTTTTCTTTTGGTAGATCGGCAATATTACGTTTTCTTCTAGGTCTTCTGGTATCTGTTTGGTATCTCATGCTTGTTGAAATATTAATTAGCCATCTGTTGACTATTTATCCTCCTTTATTATTTATGGGGTGACGTCATCTTCACCTGCAGCTTTTTCATTTGTTGTGGTTTTTATTGCTATCATGATTTCTGTCATTTATATTATTTTCTTCATTTTTTTTAGTCTCTTGTTCTTTAATTTTGCGCTTCTGTAGCACTGTGGTTTCTATTTTCGTGTTTGAACTTGTTTACTTAGTGGTTCTGCTAGGTCTTTAGAACCCCATCTGTGGTTTTGAGTTCTTCTTTATGTATAGGTTTTGTAAGATTTCCCGTTAGTTGATTTATCACATTTCAGAACTGTTTTTGGTTATTTAAGTAATTTCCTCTATAGAGGGTGTTTCTGGAGGAATAGTAAATATTTTAGGAGGTGGTAGTACAGACGAATTGGAATAAAAAATTCCATATAACGTGTGTCCAATTTTTGCTGTTGGTGTTGAACCTAGTGCAGTTTTTATTTCGTGTGTTGGTACACCGTTTGCTATGAGCGTATTTAATTTAACGATTATCAACAGTAGTGTGTTGTTGTTGACATTTACATTTATACATGCTGATTATGCCGATATGGCATTTGTGTATGGGTTTTGTAATGGAAACGCTGCTGCTGCTTGTAGAGAATACGGCAGACGATTTCCTAACCGCAGACGACCAGATTCCAGAATGTTTACTCGTGTTTTCAATGCACTGCGTGACACTGGTGCAGTACCCAGCCGTCATATTTCATCAAAACGTGCAAATGAACAGACTGTAGATGAAGTAGAAGTCTTATGCAGTCGGTAGAACGTAGTCCTTCAACAAGCACACGTAGAATTTCTACACGTATTGGTGTTCCACATACAAGTGTATGGCCGACATTACGTAGGCACGGGTTTCATCCGTATCATTTACAGCCCATTCAACACCTTCGAGCAGGAGATGAAGATAGACGATTGGAATTTTGTCGTTGGATACTTGAAAATCGCCAAGTATCCCAATTGTAATCTTCACTGTTTTCACTCGTTACGAGATCAATAACACTCGTAATGCACATCACTGGTCTGAAGAAAACCCACATACCATTGTGGAGACACATTTTCAAGAACGCTTCTCTGTAAATGTGTGGTGTGGTTTGATAGACAATTAGTTGATTGGGCCTGTTGTGTTACCGCATCGTCTTACAGGACCCCGTTATCTACACTTTCTTTAAAATGAGCTTCCAGAACTATTGAAAGAGATTCCTTTGTCTACAAGAATGCGTGTGTTCTTCCAGAATGACGGGGCTCCTGCACATTCTAGTGGTCTGGTGACACAACATTCCCCGAAAAATGGATCGGTAGGTATGGTTACGTTTCTTGGCCACCAAGGTCGCCTGATCTTACCCCTTTGGATTTTTGCCTGTGGGGATGGTTGAAAGACAAAATCTACAAATTAAAAGTCAACACAAGAGACGATTTGATCGTTCGGATTATGCATGGTGCAGCCCTCATCAAAGAACGCCAAAACGACCTCCGAAGAGCTACACGTGGTGTTATCAAGAGAAGTGAAAAATGCATTGAAGTTGGTGGTGGAATTTTTGAAAATCTACTTTGAACGTCCTCATGTAACAGCTGTATCTCTGGACTCATTAAAAATTGGACACATGTTATCTGGAATTTTTTATTGCAATTCGTTTGTACTACCACCCCCTAAAATATTTACTATCCCTCCAGAAACACCCTGTATTTGCAACGAATTCTTCCTTCTTCTCCAGCTGATGGTTTTCTTAGCTTTAGCCTCTTTTTGAATATAGTGTAGTCTATACTCTTCGGTATTTGTTCTTTTGAATCTGTTCCATGCCATTTTTCCTTTTTATTTACCTTTTAGTTCCACCATTTTGTTCTTCTTTTTTTACTGCAGGTTTTTCGAATAGAGCTTCCTTACAGTTTTCCATTTCTCATCGAGTCCCAATCTTGTATCTTGTCGGTTTTCTTTAGTTTCTTTAGTTATATATCCTTATTCTACTTCTCCTACGTGATAAACAATAACAGAACATCAGAGGAGTTTACTACAAATGAAGGTTTAAGGCAAGGAGGGGTACTGAGTCCGGTATTATTTATCATCTTTATGGATGAAATAATACGAACATGTCACCAGAGGATCAGAGGGTTAAATGTAGGATATAGAAAATTACAACCTATATTTATACGAAACGATATTATAGTAATGGCAGGAAGCGAAGAAGAACTACAACGAAACCTACTGATATGGAACGAAAAACTAACAAATAACGGTATGAAGATAAACGCCAATAAAACACAAGTGATGCTTATTGGGAAAGATCACCAGAAGATAAAGATGCAAATAAATGGAGAGGAAATTAAACAGATAAAACAGTTCAAGTATCTAGGGGTCACTAAAGATAATAACGGAAGACAGGAAATAGACATATCTGAAAGGATAGAGAAATGTAATAAACTATATTACGCAATGAACGCAAATTTTATAAACAAAAGAGAAGTGACACCAAAAACCAAACTTACGGTGTATAAAACAATATTCAGGCCTATTATGACTTATGGATGCGAATCATGGGTATTGACACAAAAAATGAAACTAAGATTAGAAGCCACAGAAATGAAATACTTAAGAAGAGTGAAAGGCGTCTCCTTGAGGGATAAAATCAGAAGCAGTCAGATTAGAGCAGAATTAGAAATTAACCCAGTAACAAGCTTCATTGAACAAAGACAATTAGCGTGGTGGGGCCATTTACAGCGGATGGATCAAGATAGACAAGTCAAACGAATATGGGAAACGAGGAAAGTAGGCAAAAGAAAAGGGAAGACCACAGGAAACATGGGATAACACTATAGGAAAAATACTAACAAGGAAAGGAAAAACAGTGGAGGAGGCGAAAGCAATGACAAACAACAGAAAAGAATGGAATAAATTTGTTCATAACACAGACAATCCAGTTTAATTCAGTTTAATTAAGTTAAGAATGTAGATAAGTATTGTATAATGTACATACAAGCCAACACCAATAAGGTAAATGGCTTTTGATTATATATATATATATATATATATATATATATATACTTCTCCTTTCGGTCTGGTGATCAGGATATCTCGTATTAGAGGTCTCTAGTTTGTGGATAATTCTGTTTCTCTTATTAATTTTCTACAGCGGAGCTTACAGTACAAAGCTAATGAGATTATCATCCTGTCTGTCTGTCTGTGTGTCTGGAGACAAGATAACTTCCGTTCTATCCATCAGATTCATTTCAAACTTGGCATACACACATATTAAGTTAGTACCTTTCATGGGATTGATTTTTAGCCAAACCGGTTAACGGCAACCGGAAGTGACCGTTACGATTTCGAAAATTCATGTCTTTCTGTATGTCTGGAGACAAGATAACTTCCGTTCTATACAACGGATTCACTTCAAACTTGGCATACACACATCTTAGGTCAGTAACTTTCGGAAGTGACCGTTACGATTTCGCATCGCTGTAGAAAGTTTCCTTTACGGTATTACACCGATCTTGTTGCTTTAAATCTTTTGGTGCGTATTTTATTCCTTTTGTTATGGGGATATAATACACTACACTCTTGTGTTTATACCAGGTTGTTCTAATCAGAGACTGGTTTGTAATACAGAAATATATCATTTGTTTTCCGTTGTTCTTAAGTGTACTATCTATCCCATTGTTCCAAAATCTAGGTTCTTATCAAGGTCTATATGTGCATTACAGTTCCCCATTATAATTATATGACACTTTTGGTTTGCGTTCTTTCTACTGTTTGTTGCAGTTCTTCATAGAATTGGCCTTCATCATTTACGTTAGTTTTCTGTATAGGTGCATATTTGAATCAAGTCTATTTTTCCTGTAGTGGTAGGTCTACAGTGATAAAACGTGATTTTACAGCTTTTCAGTTTGCAACCCTTATTTTCATTTCATTATTACTTATTATATCGACTTCCTCTGTTGTTCTGCGCTTTACCTGGGTTTCGGCGTATCTCATTGTATATTTTTTGTTCAGTAATTTTGTATCGTTTCTATCTTTTTTAACCCTGAAATTTCCAAAATATCAAGTTTATATTTCTGCATCTCCTCGATTAGTTTTACATCTTTTCCTGTTAGGGATCAGAGATTTTAAAACGTGTCTCTTTTCTCTCCAGTTGTCTTCTCTCGTGTTCGTCCTTGTGATGAAGGTCCCGTTACCTCAGGACAACTGGAGTTACGTGATACCCCCGACATTTGTTTCAAGCAGTGTGCACCAGTTAACTAGGTCTACATGGGCTATTGCTTTTTGCACCCCTACATAAGAATGTAATAGAGTCAATTACTTGAATAGTATAGCATAAGTAAAGCGTTTTGCATTTTTCTCTGATTTATTAAACTAGAGATTGTCCGCCAAAAGGTATGTTTGGCGTTCTGTGCTGACAATTTTTTACCCGCTTTCCCTTAAATTTTTGCAAGGTTGGAACTTGGAACAATTTAACTTACAATCGAACTTTCTCTCGGCGGAATCAAACCAAATAACCGTGACAGACGCGCTTTTGAGTTCGGCAATGCAGCGGACCGATGGCAGCCGCGGCTGCCCAGCCATTCGACAAGGGGCAAGAACGCCCCCGACGTCTTTGTTTACTTTCTGTTAAAATTTATAGATAGATATGCATATCCTTCTGCAACTTAAGAAGATGGTCGGAGTTGCTTGTTGATGGTAAATCTACTGATTTTTTATACTTTCAGATAGCAGATGACTTGTTGTATCGGGCCTGTCATACTTTTGTGCGTAGCATTACATTTACTCTTCAATGAGTACCTAATGAGAAAAGGCTTGCATTGTTTTTCTTCATCTTTATTTATTTGCGGAAATTTTGCTACATAGCACCCCATAACTATTTATAACCATCTTCTTTTTGTTGTAAAGGCTTTTCTCAGTTTGTACATTATGCTTTTGCGGCTCTCTGGTAAGCAACTAATAAGAAGCATTGCGTGGTTCTCTTCACAATATTTGCTTGTTCGAGAAATTGTCTTGTCATGACGCAGTCTGTAATTTCTTTTCACAACGTTGTTTTCTTCTTCATAACCCCATTTCCATTTAATTTTCGAAATTCTAAATTTCACTAGATAGGGCTCAAATATTTTTGAGTTTTGTAATAATGTTTTGTGTTCATGAGCTCGTCTGGCTAACACTAGTATCATCTCCACGTTCTTTAAATTTTTTGAACGTATTAATTTCAGGTTGTAAGTTTCTTCTTTTTGTGAATGTTACTACGGTAGATTTTGAGGAACTTGCCATATGTTTAGTCTCTAGAGACATTTGAACATCGATTGTAGATCAGTTCTCTTTAGAACCCTAATTTTGCTTCTATTTACCTATGGTTCTTGAATGAAGGCTACTCTGAATATTTCCTGAAAGGCAGTCATGACCATAGAAGCTGCCTTACTATGCTGTAGGTTCACCTGATTACCATATCCAGCATCTAGACTCTTTAGTATCCTGAAGGTAATCTTACTAGCTTATAAAAGCCTTAATCTGTGATGCCTCTAACGCGTCAGAGAATGCCTTGTCAATGGAATATGCAACAAGTTGTTTCGCTTTACCAGGTTCTTACTCTTAGTCCAGGATTTTGTCCCCCTAAGTGTGTTTTGACCTGTTCCTCCTACATATTCGATCAAGGCAAGAAGAGTAGAACCCTGGGTCTCTTTGGAATGTTCTCAAACCCAACCATAGTCCAATCCGCGATTTTCCAAGGTCGATTTAGGTCACCAATCTTTCTCCCGATCCAGTCTTTGTTACCCGCATTAACGCAGGTTATCCACAAGATTCCTCCACTAAGCGTTGTTCTGTTTAATTGCAAAAGACTGCTGCTCACAGTTTATTGCATCAATAAGTTTCTCTTGAACCAGGTTGGCTTATTCTTAGTTCAAAGTCTTTTCAGGATGGTGCCTGTCCCTTACTACCATCTGGAATTACACTGGCCGTATGTGCTAGTTTGCACCTGTGAGTTCCAGGGTTTTTTGTTTTTTTTGTGGCCGATCACGATTTTTTAGATTCTTTTCTCTTTCTAACTTGCTTGTCTTGGTGTCTTTCTTTATGACTTTTTATCGGCTCGTCCTTACCACAACCTTTCTAGTTTTTTGAAAAACGTTTTTCACTGGACCCCAGACAGTTTTTCTTGTCCTTCTTTCTGCTGTTGTTTAACACTGGAGGTCTTTTTCCTCCTCTGGTGTTTACATGTTTTGGTCTGCAGTGAGATACGTGTTAATAGCCTTTGCCCCAATGATAAGATAATTGATGAATTTAACCTAGTGGTTTATCTTTTAATAAATAATTATTATATTATATTAATAAACAAATAAATAAATAATACATACATATATGAGAACTTTCTGAGGTTGCTGAAAGTTCAGTATCTTTCACCGAAGAATGGACGAAAATACCTTTTTCTCTTTCTGTGTTTCTGAAGAACTGGTTTGTAGCGTAAGACAATATTAGAATTTTTCTTTACTTTCAAAAATTGTCTTTTACATGTTGATTAGTTATGGGACTGAAATTTTCATCGATATTTGCCGCACTTTTTAGCTACTTTGGTATATGATACTTTAGATGTGGATTTTAGTTTTTTTAGTTCTTGCTTTAACGTAAAAATGTTTTTTAATTTGAAGTTTTGTGTCACTGCTTCTTTTTTTGCAAATAGAACAGTTTTTTAAGTTCGCTAAACGATTACCTATACAGTTCACAAAAATCGGAGCTTATTGCTATGGTTCTTCTTCGTATTTTGTGTAATCAAACTTCTAACATCTAAAACATCTAATAGGCACCGGACCATATAATCTAGCTTCAGCGAATAAAATGCAGTTTTAATTTTGTTAGGAAGTAATTTGGCGTATTTAGAAGTTCACCATTGACTTTAGACCTTATAAGCTTGATTTAAATGATATCTTGTTTCTTTAACTTTTCTTTAATTTCTTCTATGCTGCAGTTTAGATAAATGTAACAGAAGACAACAATATATATTAAGAATTTTATGGGGGATTTGTCTAACAGAGTAATTTTCTGTTTTTTTTGTGTGTGGTTATCATGCCATTAAACTTTTTGTTTATCTTATGAAGTAAGAATGCACCAAGCTTAAAGGTACTGACGTATCTTCTGTAGATTAAACCGTTGAAATGAATCTTATTGCCTACTTTCTACTATAGGGATTAGTCTAATTTTCACTAAAAGATTTTAGAGTTGGAAATATTTTGGAACGAAAAAACAACTTACCTCAAGGGACTGCATTAAGGTGGTCTGGAAAATATACACCAACATGGAATTTACTAAAATTCACGTTTAGTTTCCAGAGTAAATTATTTCCTAAGAAAAATTTTTTTGTAAAAGAACATCGTTTGACATATCGTGACTTATGTGGCTTTAGTCAGGACTCACATACTGTGAGGTTTAGAATCAGACCCAGATTTGTATTTGACTATTTGTTGACTTTTTTGTTTTACAAAACCCTACTGATTGCTGCCGATTGTCGTTTTATTTTGAATAATAATAATAATATAATAAATGTATGTTTGGTACTTTTTTATAAAAAAACATGGGGCCGGCGAAGAGATTGCTCTGTAAGCGATCCCAGAACGAACTTAAAAAAACCTTTCGATTTCGATTTCGGAAAATTATTCGACATAGAATTTTTTCTTCATTTTCGAATTCAGCGTAAAATTTCCTATAAGAATCACATTTAAAATCGTAATGTCGAAAATTTTCCCGAAATTCGAAGTCGGATATCTCGAAAACTATTGGACATAGAATTTTTTCGATTTCATTCTTGAAATCAGCGTAAAATTTTCTTTAAGAATTACTCATAAAATCGCAATGTCGAAATTTTCCCGAAATTCGAAGTCGATTATCTCGAAAACTATTAGAGATAGAAACTTTTTGATTTCGATTTTGAAATCAGCATAAAATTTCCTATAAGAATCCATTTTAAAATTTAAAAAAATCCACAATTTTGTGACAGCGACAGACAGACCGACAGACATAGAATTCAGTAACGAACTTTTTAAGTTCGTTGAAAAGAAAATAGAAATGAAATATTAGAGATATGGCAAATGCGATGGAGTACAATAAAGGACAAAGCAATGTGGATTAAAATCCTAATAAAAATTGAGTTATGTAATAGTTTACCTCACCAAACTTTCTATCATATCAAGGAAGTTTGGTGAGGTAAACTATTACATAACTCAATTTCTAAGCGGTCACGGCAGCTTCCGATCATTCCAAAAGAAAATAGGTAGGACAGACGACGATATATCTATATATATATATATATATATATATATATATATATATATATATATATATATATATATATATATATATATATATATATATATATATATATATATTGCAATAATGACAAAGACACTCTTGAGCACACCTTTTCTTAAATGCAATAGATGGCATAACATCATATGGGACATCAACAACAAACTAGACATAACACTAAGTAAAAACAACAATATAGAGATTATGACGAAATCAATGTATAATTGGAATATAATTGAACAAATTATTACAAAAATCTTAAAAGTTAAATCCAACAGCTACATATAACATAATAGGAGTATACATAAGACCACGCCCTGATGTAATACCGTAGAGGTAGTTTTAGAACTAGGCTACCAACATTATGATGTTATGGGATATGGGGTTTAGTGGGAGAGCATTCTACGAGTTCTACACTACGTCTAGGAATGGATGGTAGTGCGTAAGTAGTATTCTCCAAACCCAAAAGAATTAGGTTAGGTTAAGTTAGGTTAGGTTTTCCCCAAGGAGCTGTAAAACCTTGACGTGGTGGGGGGTTAAGTAACCTTTATGACCCCGAAAGCGATGCTGGAGGGAGACTACAGTCTCCTGGTAGGGCCATCCCATGCCAGTAAGGTCGAGGGCGAGAGGGTAAACCAAGGACAACTCACTCCTCAGGAAGCTCCATTTGGTGCCACGGCAAATAGCGCACCCGGGGGTAACTCAGCTACGGACGCCTGAACGCCAACAACTCGATAAATACCGTAATTGCAGCCCACGCTCCAACAACCACTGGAGGGTGTACTAGTGATACTTTGCGTGAGGACCTGTGACCGGGAGACTTGCCTTAATCGGCCAGCCTACGAGAACGACACTTTTATAAAAAGGAGGAGAACATCTCTAAAAACCTGTGGGGCATCCCATCGTATAAATACCTTACCCAGGGATGTCATCCTGGGGGCCACCTTTCTTCGTTCCATACTCGTGGGAACAATATGGAAGAAATTAGTTAAAGTAAAACAAACATTGGCGTGATAGACCTAGTATCAGTCGACCTTGAAGGCAACCGGTAATTGGAATCTTTAGTAGACTAAATGTGTTAACTAATCATAAGAGGTGTAACTCGTTAATCATGCCTAAGAAACGTAAAGTGGAGATTGATCTCCTGCTGGAAAGGAGGTAGCTTCGGTTGCCAACAAAATCGAAAACCCTACAGCGTACTCACTTACCGAAATTGGATAGTATTTTAAACATAATCGGCAGAATGGTTGAAAAAATGAAAGAAAACCCTAACACTCAAGAAGGCATAAAGGAACTTATACAGAAATTGCATAGATACTGCGAAACATTAAACATGCACTCCACAAAACAGTCATTGGAGTCCAACAGGTAGGATTTCACATCATTATCGACATACGATGTTGACATCCAGACAAGCCCAAGATAGAGGCAGTAATTATGTAATGCAGACTATGTCATTTAACGAAGAGTTAAAAAGGGATCAGGAGAAACTCAAGATAGAGTGGGAAAAGATTGCTAGAAGGCAGAATGAACTAGATGCCTCGAAATAAAAATTTTCGGATACAAGAAACTACGTTTCTTGAAGGGGTAAACAATTACGAATAATGGACCAAGATTTCGGACCTAAAGTGGGACGACGAAATCTACACTAATACAGAAATAGTGCAAAGGAATCCCCTCAACATTAAAGACGAGATGGTTAACCCAACAGATGGATTAATGAATAATAATATACAGAAGCAATATAACGACAAATACCCAGACCTAATAGCGCATGCGTACCGCACGGTGCTGCATCCAGTTAGCATCGCATAGCCTCTCCTACCCAATTCCGACTCTCACCTCCAAGTAGCCTTTATATTAAGATAAAGGTGCTGAACCCTGGGAACCTGAGTAACCTCGCCGGAGATCTGGTATCCAACCCAGGTGGATGGCGGGGTCAGGGCTGACGAGAGCGGGAGAAAATGGTCCTCTGAAAAGGGAGTTGGGCGTGTGGGCCAACGACCCTGCCCCGTAAAACAGCACTGTTAAAAACGCTACACAACAAAGATGGATAGACGACAACAGCAAAGGAAAAAGGACAAAGATTTGATTTTTGGGACATGGAACGTCCTAAGTCTGCATAGAGTCGGAGCTATGCAACAACTACAACGGGAAAGCATCAGATATAGAGTAGATATTGCCGCCTTACAGGAGATAAGGTGGAAGGGTAAAGCTATAATGGACTTTAAAGACTTCACGCTGTTTAATAGTGGAAAGGACACTTTTACCTTAGGCACGGGTTTCCTAGTCCACAGAAGCAAACGACATATGGTGAAAGAATTCAAACCGATTAATGAAAGGATCTGCACACTAAGGACAGAAGGAAGATGGTACAATATAACATTCGTAAACTGTCATGCACCAACGGATGTAGCAGACCAAGAGATTAAAGACCAATTCTACGAGGACCTAGAAAGGGTGGTCAGTACAATACCAACAAGAGATGTGAAAATAGTGCTTGGAGATCTGAATGCCAAAGTGGGGAAGGAGATAGAATATAGAGAGGCAGTAGGACAATACAGTATTCATCAGGAGAGTGACGACAATGGTGTAAGGCTAATAGATTTTGCCTTGAGCAACGGAATGATCATTAAAAGCACCTGTTTCCCACATAACAGAATACACAGGGAAACATGGCGGCACCCAGACGGAGTCACCAGGAACCAGATCGACCACGTACTGATAGAAAATAAACATTCACCAGACATCATAGACATAAGAAGTTGGCGTGGAGCAAAAGTCGCCTCTGACCATTTTCTGGTGAAGGGGGTATACAGACAAAAGTTTAAACAGATCTTCAGGAAACCAAAAGTTGAAAACAAAAGCAAGCAATATAATTTAGAGGTGTTGAAGCAAGAGGAGACCAGACTTAAATATGAAGGGAAAATTAAGGAAACAGTGTCAAGAAGTAACAAGCAACAAACAACTATAGAGGAAAAATGGCAAGAAATAAAAATACAATCAACAGAACAGCCAAAGAAGTTTTGGGAGAAAAGAAAAAGGACGAGGAATTCTGGTATGATGAAGACTGTAAGCAAGCACACGAGAGGCAGAAAGAGGCAAGGCGAAGAATGCTACAAAGAGCTACAAGGCAAACAATAGAAAACTATCAAAATAGAAGAAGAGAAGCGAATAGAATATGCCGAAGAAAGAAGAGAAGGTGTGAATACGAGAAAATAGAAAAATGGAGCAGCACTATCAACAAAGAAATGCGAAGAAATTTTATGAAGAACTTAAAAGAGTAAGCAAGGATTTCAAGCCAAAACAATGTTCATAAAAAATAAGGAAGGAAGCTGATTGGAGACGAGAAGGCAGTCATGGATAGATGGGCGGAATACTTTAAAGAAGAACTAAATGAAGACTATGAAAGAGATAACCAGAATTTAAACCAAGGACACGAACGGATGTACGGCCCCACCTAAACATCGAAGCCCCAACACTGGATGAAACAAGAGAAATAATTAACGCTCTTAAAACAACAAAGCCCCTGGCGAAGACAGCATAAATTCAGAATTAATAAAGAATGCAGGGGAAGAGATGATTAAAAAAATACAAGCCCTCGTGAAACAGATATGGGAATCGGAAGTGATGCCCGAAGAATGGAGTAAAGCCCTAATCTGCCCCATTTTCAAAAAAGGAGATAAACAGAGGTGTGATAACTACAGGGGAATCTCCCTCCTTAATGTGATATATAAAGTATTCACCAAAAGTTTAGCGAACAGAATGGAAGTTTTCACTGAGCAGATAATAGGGGAATACCAGAGTGGTTTTAGAAGGGGCAGGTCCACAGTAGACCATATATTTACAATCAGGCAAACCCTAGAAAAATGCTATGAGTACAATATAGATGTTCATCAGGTTTTTATAGACTTTACAATGGCCTACGATAGTGTGAAGAGAGTACCTGGAAACAGCGATGGGAGAATTAGGAGTCCCAAAGAAATTGAAAGGACTTATCATGATGACGCTGAAAACACCAAAAGTAAGATTAAAATAGGTACGAATATGTCAGAGGAATTCGAGGTGACAACAGGTCTTAGACAGGGTGATCCATTATCTACGACCTTATTTAATTTAGTGTTGGAAAAATGCATAAGAGCCATACGAATCAACCCTGGAGGCTCGTTATACAACAGGTCAGTGCAATATCTAGCATATGCCGACGATGTGCTGATTATGGCAAGAACAAGTGAAGCACTTAAGACATCCTATAGAGAATTAGAAAAGGAAGCACAATTAGCGGGCCTAAAAATAAGTGAACTTAAAACAAAGTACATGTTCCAGTCAAGACAGGAAAGAGGAGGTCAAGCCCAACGTCGAATGCAACTTTTTGGAAACAAACTGGTAGAAAGGGTACAGCAATTTAAGAATTTGGGAAGTATTTTAACCGAGACAAACGATACGAAGGCCGAAGTAAGAGCAAGGATAGCCTCCGAAAACAAATGCTATTATGCGTTACAAAACATTTTCAAGTCCCGCAACCTATCAAGATCGAGTAAATACAAGACAATTGTTAGACCCACAGTAATGTATGCGTCCGAAACTTGGACATTAACATCAGACGATAAAAACAGACTCCAAATCTTTGAAAGGAAAGTACTAAGGAAGGTGTTTGGCCCAATACAAGAAAGAGGAGAATGGAGAATAAGAAGAAACGAGGAACTAAAGCAGCTTTATAATGAACCAGATATCATAGCAGTAATAAAGAGTAAGCGGCTGGCTTGGTTAGGTCACGTGCATAGGATGCAACAAGAGAGAACGCCAAAATCAGCATACGAGAAAAGCCAGAGGGAAGACGATTAAGAGGACGTCCCAGAAAAAGATGGGGAGACGATGTAGAGGAGGATATAAAAGCCTTAGGAGTGCGGAGATGGAGAATGAAGGCGGAGGATAGAAAGCAGTGGAGAGATATTGTGGAGCGAGCCAAGGCCCTTTAAAGGGCTGTAGCGCTAATAATTAATTAATTAATAGATATAATGGACGATTTCGATATACTTGAGCAAACAACGTTTTTCCGACGCAGTGGACGAAACTCCGTGCCTACTAGTACCAGACAAGTGCTCAAAATATTCCATAATGGGACGGAGGAAAAAGTTGGAGAGATTGAGAGAGGAGGCAAGGTATTGCAAACGGCTAGCCCTACATCCCATCGATTGCATACACCTTAACAGATTTCGAAAGATGGTACAGAGCGTATTCCGTAACTCTCAGTATATAATAAGATCATATACTCATAAACAAAAGAATAATGAAATAAACTACAAAAGAGACTCGTATGCTATGATAGTCGACGGCCACGACAAAAACTACCGGAAAGTTCTAAATAGCATGAAGGAGAACATCAAAAGCGAGGGAGCAAAGGATATAGTCAAGACAATGCGTAGCACAAAGGAAGGCAATCTATTAATAACCTGCGCTAAGCATGCAAATAAAGTTAGTCAGCTTGAAGATGCGATTACTGCTGATAATATCTGCGACGTCTGCTGCCCAATTGGGAAGAGATAAGCAATATGTGCGCCAGGATACTAAAGGGCAAGAGTGAAACAGACAAGTAAAACGAGATACCGCCCTCTCCAATTTTTTTTCTCCAAACAAAAAAAGCTTAAGTATCAACGTATTCTCCGTTGGCATCGATGACCTTTTGCCATCTTTCGGGTAGCTTGCGAATTCCCTGGTGATAGAAGCTCACCGGCTTCGAGACGATAAAGTTATCGATGTATTTTTGGACTTCTTCTTCTGTTTTGAAGTGCGCATCAGCCAAGTGATGCTGTAACGACCGGAATAAATGATAATCGGAAAGGGCCATGTCTGGACTATACGCCGCATGTGGGAGAAGTTCCCAGCCTAACGCGTCTGCAGCTCGACCGTGTCAAATGTTTGAGGGCGTCCAGCGCGTGGTTGATCTTCAAGTCTAAACTCTCCTCCGCGAAATATTTGGTACCACTTTTTGCACGTTGCACGACTTACAGCATTCTCACCATATGCAACACAAATCATTTCGGTGGTTTCAGCAGCGTTTTTCTTAATAGAAAATCGAATATGTTCTTTTGTGATTGCCATCGTGAACACAGCTGATTATTGAGGTTATGTGCATCAAACGCCAAGTCGCATGATGTTTCGAAAGACCAAATGTCATTGCTTTAAAAGCGCAAGAGGGCGGACTAATACGTTACATGTAAACGGTGATTTGCGTCATGTGAAATGTAAAGATGAGAACTTATTTATACACTTATTAATAATTATTTATCGGGTCATTTCTTGACTTTACAAACACATTTATCAGTTTTTTGACTTTTTTGTTTTATAAAATAAAAATATTTCTTAAAGGAAGAATTTATACATACATAGTAAAGACGCTGATGGGAAATGACTTCCTGTAGAATTCCTGATCACTAAAATCGTGTTGGAAGAATGAAGAATGCAATTATTTGAAGAATATCACTGTAGTTAATGTTTTGTTAAAGGTGTGCAATGTTTAATAAAAAAAAAATGAAAACCTTTGTGTAGCACCTCATATAATGTATGCTAAATACTTAGGAATCTTCCTGTACAGTAAAATGTTCGTCTTCTAATTTTTTGCGTAACGCTAAATTGCAGTCTAATGCTTTAATTACGTCGTGGGAAAGTGCAGCTCTGGGTCGTTTTGCAATACGTCAAGCACGAACGCCACCGATGATCGTTTCCGTGCGGGATAGCTGCCATAGTTTTAAGCTGTGAAGTTAACTTTTTTCAGTTGATCGTAATGAAGCATTGCATAAACCCCTTGAAGATTTTTTTACAAATGAAACCTGTATTTTTTTCCTTCAGATTATAAATAATATCTTGTCAGATCGTTTCAGAAAATAAAAAAAGAATTGTTTTTTAATGTATTCATGTATACGTGTTTGGGGAAGAGGGTATTGTTGCGATTGTTACGGGAAACAAAAACAAAAGGACCAAGTTCCAAGAGTACTCATCTTTGCCGTGCTAAACTGTTGGGTTCTGGTGACCTTGGATTCTGTCGCATAGAGTCGTCGCTTGTTCTTTCACAAACTCCTTGGTGGTGGGAAGTTATGCACTTTTATGGAATACTGGATTTTCTGATGTATCGGGGAGTGTCGAAGATGAACCTCAGGACCCGGTTTTGGATCACTTGGAATCTCCATGGCAACGCGAAGATATTGACTGGATCCAGGAACCGTTTCTTCTGGCGAATAGCATTACTGCACTTTTCTCGCGATTTATTTGAACTCACTATCGATCAAACCAATCCTAGGGATTATTAAACCCTTGTTAAAGCCACTGTCAGATAATATCTGAGCAAGCTGGATATCAACGCTGTGTCATCTATGGGATGGAGGGCGTGGTCGTCCTTGACGCAGATGTTATAAGAGAATTGGGGACAGCACAGATTCTTGCGGTATTCGTGCGCGAAGTTGTCTCTCCGATGATCTTACGTTGCCGATCTTGACCCTGAACATTCTGCTTGAAGGAAGGACCACATTTTGTCAAAGGTCTTGGTCACGTTTAGAAATACTGCACCTGTGACCTTCTTTTTATTGTAGCTTTTGGTGATGTTTATTATTTTTCAAACGTTAACTTATTTATTTACCTCGCAATTTCCGTCTCAAAATGCTAAACATTCTGTTTTACTTCTGTATCTTAGAACACTTCATCCACCAAACCTAAAAATTATTTCTACGGTTTGGGAATTTTTGGGTCTTTTGATAAGTTGGGTCTAATAAAATGAATCAAGTTTGTTTTTCGTGAGCTCCAGTTCCACGAAACTTTTAAGATATGCATAGACACTTTATAGAAAGACAGGTTATATAGTCTGGTTATTTACTTTTGTCCGTCTGAAGTGAAGACAGTCTAAGCGACCAAAAATATTGGACTTTTAAATTTGCTCATAATTTAGATACTGTACTCTGAAGAAAGTAGTCAGTATACCATTGTAAACACTTCCCCTCCTCCTTAGCCTTAATTCTCAGTAGAGAATATAGTGGCCACTGCGGGATCTTGAAATGCTTCTTTCCATTTTGCTCGGTGTTGTGCTTTGATTGTGAATGTATGCATAGATTTTTCGGTTATCCATCTGGTAGGTGACCTTTTGCTTCTACCTTCCCCTGTATTACTAATTTTTTCATGTTGTCAGATTCTTTCCTTATAATATGTCCAAAGTATCTTAGTGTCTTAAATTGTATTTCCCTCGACAATTGTCTCTTAATGTTAAGCTCTTGGAGTATTGATATATTTGTTTGATGTTCTGCCCATGAGATGTTCAGCATTCTTCGCCAACAGAACATTTCTGCGGTATCAATTTTCTTCATCTCTTTCTGTCTTAGAGTCTAGGATTCGCTACCATATGTTAGTATAGGGAAGATTAAACATTGTATTAGTCTGCATTTTATATTCTTCGATATGTTGTTGCCTTTCCATATTCTTGTTAATTTTTTCATAGCCGTTCTAGCCATTTCACACCTCTTCCTAATTTCTTTACCTCAGGTATGTGTACTGTTGTACTACTTCATAATTGTTTATTTGTTGTATGTCGGGTCTGCTGTTATGTGGTCTGTCTATAACCAAAATCTTTGCTTTAGATATGTTTAGTTCCACTCCTAATTTAGAGCTTTCTCTTTCTACTCGTTCTATGATGTCTTGTAGTTCTTCTTTGTTGCTTGCGAAAAGAGCCGTATCATCGGCGTATCTTAAGTTGTTTACTTATTGTCCGTTGATTGAGAAACCTATAGCTTTTCTCATTATAAATTCTCCATATATGTTAAGAAGCTGCGGTGACAGGATGCAGTCTTGTCTCTACATTGTGGGTAGAATTCGTCGGATAGCATTTCGTTCATCTTGACTCTGCCTGTACAATTTTTATATAAGCTGTCTATGAGAGATGTTATATGTTGAAGTACTCCCATTTCGTCTAATACTTTTCAGAGTTTGTGCCATTTAACTTTATCGAATGTCTCACGATAGTCAGTGAAGCAGATGTATAGGGGGATGAGATGAATTTCCTGGCTTTTTTCTATTAATTGTCTCAGTTTCATTATATGATCTCTAGTGCCTCTTCCTGCCATGAAACCTGCTTGTTCTGCTGGTATTTGGGAATTTAGGTAGTTAATTTAGGTCGTTAATTATGTGAAGGAGGATCTTGCTGGTGTGATATTAATGCGATTGTTCGGTAGTTTTCGCATTTAGTTATGCCACCTTTTTTGTGGATCGTTAAAAACATAGCTTCAGTCCCTTTCTTAAACCATTGTTTTTTTTTATATCCCCTTTTATTTGTACAATCAGTCTCGGTGGAGAGTATAAATATAATTGATATGTGCTTAATCTAAGACTATTCTAGGAATAACATGTCATGTAGAGTAATGTCCCAGTGGACATCCTCTGTAGTATTTTAGAGATATGGCAATTTAGTTCTAGGCAAGTGACTAAAATCTGGTGGGAAGATCATTGGGGTAAAAGGTCAGCTTCTTTCTATAATTAGTGCTGAATCAAGTGATTTCTTCACGAAGTGTAGGCAGTTTTAAGTCAGCATGGAGTAAGGCATTTGGCACGTACCATGGGGCGTTGACAATAGATCTAAGCACTTTATTTTGGAAGCTCTGGAAAATCTCTATATTTGAGGTGCAGGCGGAGCCCCAAATAGGGATCCCGTATGTCCAAATGGGTTTTAGGATAATTTTGTACAATAAGAGTTTATTTTCGATGGATAAGTTCGATTTCCTTCCAAGCATCCAGTACATTTGATGAAATTTAGAACCCAGTTGTTTTCTCTTAGTTAAAATGTGAGTACGCCAAGTTAATCTTCGATCTAAATGTAGTCTGAGGTATTTGACTACATCATTTTAGGGTATGGGAGTTCCATTAAGTGTAACTGCAGGGCAGGTTTCTTTGCGAAGGGTGAAGGTGATATGAGTAGATTTAGTTGCATTAGCTTCCATTCTCCATTTTTTTAACCAGTTTTCAAATAGATTCAGATGGCTTTGCAGATTTCTAGATGCAGAAATAGGGTCCCGATGTGATGCTAAAAGAGTCGTGTCATCTGCATATGTAGCCGTGATTGATAATTTGTTTGAGGTAGGTCTGCTGTGTACAGTGAGTAAAGTGTGAGTCCTAAGATACTTCCTTGAGGAACTTCGGATTGCACAGGATAGAGATCCGTGTAAGCTTCTTGATACTTTGCTTGAAATGTTCTGTCGGAAAGGTAGGATGCTAGGAGTGAGTAGTACGGATGTGGGAGCAAGAGCTTAAGTTTGTATTTCAGTCCGAGGTGCCAAATTTTATCAAATGCCTGGCTTATATCAACAAAGGCTGCCGAGCAGTACCGGCGGTCTTCCATATCAGTACGGATTTGCCTAGTTATTCGATGGACTTGTTCCGTAGTTCCGTGTTGTGCTCTAAAGCCAAACTGGTGTGGGGGTATAAGTTCATGTTCTTCTATGATGTCGGTCAGTCGTTTAAGTATGAGTTTTTCGAGTACTTTGGAGAGGACTGGAAGAAGACTTATTGGTCGGTAGGACGTCACTTCATTTGGATTTTTACCAGGCTTAAGGATCATTATGACTTGAGCTGATTTCCAATGGCATGGGAAGTACTCAAGTCTGAGAACAGCATTAAATATTTGTACCAATACTTTAATACATTTTTCGGGTAGCTTTTTAATAATTTCACCAGTAATGAGATCATACCCGGGTGTCTTTTTAGTCCTAACCTCGTGGTGTATGATTGCTTCAGCCCCACTATGTGAAACTTTAGGAACAGGCAGAGACATCTGAAAGGGAGCATCGAACTGGTTCAGTAACTCTTTTTCTTCAGCAGCAGTTAACTGAGATGGATATGGTTGAAAAACTGAGGCAAGGTGTTCGGCAAAAACAGTGGCCTTTTCCTGATCCGTTCTTGCCCATGTGTTATGATTGGTTCGTATTGGAGGTAAAATATGTTGTTGGTACTTTAGTTTACGAGTGAGTCGCCACAAAGAGTAATCGGTTGCGTTTGTTGGTGTTAGTTCTTTAAGACAATTTTGTATGGAATCATTGCGTATCCTACACAGTAGTTTTTTGAGGTTTTTTGCTAGGGTATTATACCGTTGTCTGTCTGCCGGAGCTCTCGTAATCTGCCATCATTCACGAGCTTTTCGTTTCTCGGAGATTTTTTGCTGTAATAGTACTGGGGGTTCTTCTCGAATTCATTCTTCGTTTATGTCTGGGGTCGCTTGCCACGCTGCACTTTGTATTGCTTGTCTGATGTCTGCCGCAGCTTTTTCTATGTCGAGGTGAATTTTCAAAGGCAGTTCAAGAGTTATTTGTTCGTCCAGTTTTTCTTTGAAATAATCCCAGTCTGTCCGTTTGCTACAAAGAGATGGTTTCTTCAGTTTGCCCAATATTTGTGTATTCATGTTTACTAGGACTGGAGTGTGGTCCGACGTTAAATTTAAGCATGACTTAACATCAAATTTTTTGGAGTTAAGACCTTTGATTAGGCATAAGTCGACAAGATCAGGTATCTTATGAGGGGGTGGGATGGCCAGTATGTTGGCTGAAATGTTGATAGATAAGTCATATTATAAGCGGACATAACTTTGAATAGTTCTCGCCCTTTGGTAGTTGTGAGCCTGGATCCCCATATTGTGTTTTTCGCATTAAAGTCTCCTCCGACCAGAAATCGATTTCCCAAGATCCGAAAATATTCGAGCCCAAATTTGCTGTTATGCCTTGGAGGGCAATATATAGCAGAGATTGTTAGTTCTCCTAGAGTATCTAGAAGACCGATGTTAGTGGCTTGGATATTGTTGCGTCTGTATTCAGCTCGTTCGTAGTGTTTTAGATTTTTCCTGATTATAACTGCTGACTCTCCATGTGCCGTTTCATCTGGGTGGTTTGTTTTATATATGTTATAATTTGGTATTTTTATGTGACTTCTATTGGTAAAGTGAGTTTCAGAAATGAGCAGAATGTCTAAGTTATTGGTTTGTATAAATAATTTGATTTCCTGTGTATGTTGGCACAGGCCGTTGGCTTTCCAGAGTGCTATTTTTAACTGTTGTTCCATTATTTGTTTTTATTAGCAATCATTGACATGAGGTTTATAAGTGTACTCATTTGATCCATGAGGGTTTTCATCATTTGCTTTAAATCGTCTATTTCGTTTTTTGGTGATGGTACTTCTGGCTGATTTTGTGGAGTTCTGAAATGTTCTTGAGTTATTTGGGCAAACGTAATGCCCGGTTGAACAGTTCTCTGCTCAATATGGCGCGGTCGTAGTGGTGCGTACAATTTTTGTTGGATTTGTTTGTGAACTATACAACCTCTATAGTTTGCCGGGTGGTTTTCACTGCAATTTATGCACTTGACATTGTTATCTTTAACCTTTCTAAGGCAATTGCTAGTTAAGTGGTTTGAAGCACATTTAACACAACGTGATTTATTTTGACAATAATTTGTTGTATGTCCAAATTTTTGACAACGCAAACATTGTGGAATTTCACGTTTGACATGCGGTGCTTCAAACTGAACTTTGGTGTTCAGTAGCAAATCTATTTTGTAAATGTCCTTGTTATTATCTTTAGGTACTAGGTCTAAGAAATGTAGTGGTAATGGAATTTTTTATCCTCTTTGCTTTACATTCCAAACGTTTGTTATTTCGTGACCTTTCTTTTGCAAACTTGTTTTAACGTCTTGTACTTTAGTGGTTGGGTGCAAATTCTTCAGTACTACACGAAAAGTCCTTTCTTGTCTAGGCTTATATGTGTGAAATTCGGTGTTTTTAGCTGCAAGTGCTTTTACTAGCATAGTATATATCGCACTTTCAGAGGGCTGTACCTTAACTTGATTATTATATAGTGTCTTTAACGTGTATTTATCTTTAGCCAGTTCATTGAGTGAGGTAATTGATGGCTGAATATTTTCAACGCCCGAGATGAAGATCGGTGGTGGTTTGGGTTCAGTGATTTGTGCATTTTGGTCCATGTTTTCATCTGCAAGTGGGGCAAATCTATTACTAAGACCAAGCCAATAATCCTTCTTTGAAGAAGTAGCATCTTGATCCTCATGAGATCTATTTCGTTTTTTGGTGGGAAATTGCCATGAGTCTGTGGTATTTTGTGACTGAGAATACTGTGCAGTTTGCGGCTGCATTATATTGAGGTTTGGAAAATAGTTGTTTATTGGTTGACTGCTGGATAAGGTTGTATTTTGTGCCGGTACTTGTATGGGAAGTGGTTGAGAAACGGAAGAATTTGTTGGCATTTGTGTATTTGAAATGGGTGGAAGTGGGTGTCCATGAGGGTCTAAGATTGTATGTGGAGGTGCATATTGCACGTAGTTCGGTGGCTGATACATTGTTAAGTAAATATAATTTACATGCAGCTTGTATGCGGTTTGGAAATTATTTTGTGTAACTTTAAGTTATAAACACGAGAAGCTATAGATAAAAGGTTTTTTTAAAATAAATTTGTGGAGTTGACCTTACTATTTATCTGTTGCACTTATTTATCTCAAAGAGCAGCCCGTACACGACTTTACTCGTTGAAATTCAAGCGTGGAATTAATAGTAAATAAATTTGTAAGTTTTATTCAGGCTTATCTTCAAATAGCAAAAATTTGATTATTAAATAAATAATTCGCCTGACCTTAAGCGAGGCTGCGGCTCCGCTGCTGCGATATCATAGGTATAGCTCGGCACGCATGTCTGCTCTACTTGAAGGCACTAAAGCGAATGTTACACCATTGTTGAGCGTGCCATATCTTGTTGCATAAGGTGTATAGCTCTTCAATTTTTTTTCTTTCATTATCTCAGCTGTAATTGCATCTAGGCCAGGGGCTTTTCTTGGTCTCAGTTTGTTCATAGCAGATGCTATTTCGCTTTTTAATATATCGGGTTTTTCATTGTAGTTCTCCATTGTGTATGTGATTTCTTAGATTTTCAGAGTATAATTGTTCCTAGTATTGTTTCCATGTTTCTGTTATGTCGTGTACGTCTGTTTTTGTTTGCCCCTTTTGATCTTCGATCGCCCAGGTTTTGGGTTTAAAAACATACGTTAAAAATTTTATTTTTCGAAAGAGATCTGCAGGTTGATTTGTGATTGCATGGTTTTCGATTTCCATGCGTATCTTAGAGTAGTAGTTGTTTGCTCTTTTTATTTCACGGTTTGGTCTTTGCCAGTTGTTCTCGTCTTCGTCTCTATGTAATCGGGTTTTTGCTGTTTCTTTAGGTTTTTCTATTCGTTTGAGCGTATTGTCGGATATCCAGCGTTTTCGTCTGGGTTGCGTTTTGGTCATTTCGTATTGGCTGCTTCCAACAGCCTGTTCTTTAATATTGACCCATATTTTTTTCGGTGGATGGGTTGGTATTATATTTTGGCTCACTCTATTTTCATTGATTGAGAAATTGATCTTTGTTCTCTATCTTTAAAACTTTCTTATGTTGCATTTCTAAGTTTAATACGTATCGTTGCTACTAGTAGTTGGTGGTCTGAGCCGCATCTTGCACCCGGATATGTTTTTGTGTTGATGCAGGACGACTTCCATCGAGTTTTTGTTAAGAGATAGTCCATCTGTTTCTTGTTCTATCTTTTGGGCTTTTCCATGTGTACAATTTTCTGATGTTGCGATTAAATACAGTGTTCATAATAGTATAGCCGTTTCCCGTTGCGAATTCTAGTAAGAGTTCTTTATAACTCTGGTTGATATCACAAATAGAATTGTAAACACTGTAAGTTACCAATATGTTTTAATTTATTAGCTATAAGCTACTAGTTGATTAAAATCAATTTGATGCAAAATTGTTTTACTTTTAATTGATTTAAAGTTATTTTATTGTTGTGGTGGTTCAGTTTTGGAGTTCTACATTTGGGAGCAAAACAGTCCACTCAGCAACATGCTGGAATTTTGAGCAAATGTATATTCACTCCGATAGAATTCCAACTAAACTTTAGTGTATTATTTGAAAGCTTAAAAACTGTGGTTTCAAATGTTACCACTTTGATTGGAATCGGACTGTTCTGACAAAGTTATGGGCCTAAGGATATGTGTAATACAAAAGCTTTGAAAGGGAAAAGGTGATTATGAAATCTTCAGATGAAATTAATTTAATGATTTTTTCAATACATGGTGTTGCTACCTCTACTCTTAATTGCACTTTCCAAGCGATTACGCATGGATCGGACGACTTTTCTTATGCTGTCTCGAGGAATTACTTCCTACTCTTCAATCACTGCCGCTCTCAGTCCCATCACTCTCCCTGGAGCATAATTTCTGGTCCGGAATCTTCGCTTAAGCTCATCCCAAACATGCTCAGTTGGATTTAAGTCTGGACTACACGGAGGCCAGCCCATTTTTGGTATACCAACATCAGCCAGGTAGGTAGTAGTCACTCGAGCGGTGTAACATCGCGCAATTTCATGCATTATCATGAAGCCCTCTTAACAAATCCTGAAAACGGAACAACATGCTGCTCCAGAATATCCCTGATGTAGCGATCTGCTGTTAAACCTCCTCTGTGTCCTCCACGAGGTACGAAAACCAACTCAGTTTTCCGTGCATGGAAATGCCCGTCCAGAACGAATCTATAGATCCGACGTCTTTTGTTATTATCATGTAGGCGCATCCTGGACTCGGTGAATATTATCTGACTCTAATGGCTGAAGTCCCAATCGAGATGTTTGCGAGCAAATTACAGTCGCCTTTGCTTTTGGACTGCAGTCAGCTGCCTTTTTTAGGGCCAGTTTGGCTGTCTTCAGTCTTCTCACTGTCCAAGCGCTGGCGTCCACACTTCTGACCGCACTTAGCTCTTAATTGAGGTCAACGCCAGTCATATGTCGATTTCTGAGGGATATTGAGACGATAAATCGATCGTCCCTCCCCGTTGTCACGCGCCTACTGCGGCCTCCTTGCCGGCGGGCGTAGCCACCGGTTTCCCGGTACTGACGCCTCTCATCGACACAGCTGATTGATTCAGATTTAGTCAATTTGCCACGACCCTCTGACTGAAGCCCTCTCTCAACAATGCAACTGCCTGGGCTGCTTCGGTGGCTGTGTATTCGCATTTTTGCTTACTCGAGCACTTACGTCAACTTCGGATAAGTGACTGAGTTGAATTAGCGGATTACAAGCGTACTGTGGCCAATCACGTACGTTCCAATTAGCAAGATCCGATTAATACAATAGCAACATTTTCTAAAAATCAGTAATAAAGATACTCCTTGCACGTTAATGTTTTTATTTTCACTTTCCTCAGACTGAAACAAGAGATGAAAATGCGTTGGCAGCTAGTGAGATTATTTATTTGCTCCCAAGTGTATTTTATTGCTGTTTGGAAGTCTATTAGAGGAAATTTGTTTGGGTTCTATAGAGTGCTATAATAACTTTAATCTATAAAGAATAATACCAAACACCTTCTTACTTCTATTATAATTAATAACAAGTCGTCTGCTTCTTTCGCCAGAAAAAGAAACTTTGTAGAAAGTTGTAATCGAAAATCTTCTTTACATAAAACAACTAGTAGTGGGCTTGCTAAAGACTTATGTTAAAAACACAGTTCGAATTTGTTGTTATTTATTAACTTGGATTTTTCAAAGATACATCAACGATTTTTCCCACTCATATGTTTAATAGTGGTACGTCTAATCTTCAATAAGACACAAAAGGATATTTTGAGGTTAAAGTCAACAATTTTGGGTTTATTAAATAAGAAAAATCAAAATATAATATAGAGAAACTGTTTTGAATAGTTTTATCTATAAAAAATAGAGATAGGATCTTTACGGTGGAAAACGATGAAAGGAAGCGGAAAATCATGAAGGTAAACAACTTTCTTACGACTAAACCAATAGAATGGTAAATTTTTTTTAATTTTTAGTTGTAGTAATTGTTTTTAACATACGGGTGGAACTAATAAAATAGGCATCAAAGTGAGTATAGGTGCTTATAGACCAAAATACATTTGAACTAAAATATACATCATACTACACTGTCTGCCAGAAACTATTCTTGAGTTTCGAAGGTCTTATCAAATTCAAATAGCTTATTCAGAGTCATGTAAGAATATCTCAAAGAAAAACAAAATATTAACATTAGATTACGAGGTTGGCAGAAACATAATGAGATTGAGAGCGTCGTGGGCAAACCGAAAACTTTGGTGCCTCCCTCTCTTTCAAGGAGCAATTGGATTACCCCCCCCCTCCTGTAGAATAAATATACGTTTTAAATTGTTAAAGTTGCTACGCGATTGTTGAACACGTCTGAAGTGAAGTTTGGTTCGTGGGGTTGTGATATTAAGTTTTATGTATAATTTGACGAATTCGTTACAACTGGGCTTATGGTATTTCCTACCTAGATGACACTAGAGCTTTTTAGATGGCTAAGAAGAAGCGGAAGACTTCTCGCGGTAAGAACTTCAATCTCAAAAAGGACCAAATTGTGATTGGACTCTTGTAATGTCAAATAGTCTATTGGCGTTAAAAAAAATCAGTAGTGAGTTAAATTTGAATTGGATTACTTTTCATCAAGATTTGGCATGAGCAGTTATGCAGAAAAAAAACATTCTTGTGGTGTTGTCGTTGAATCTCAGCTTCTATGACTTTTTATTTCTCTGACTGAAAAATCATTTGAAAGGATGCCATTTTGATACTATGAGTAGTATCCAGAAAGCGTAATCAGTTGAAAGGCCTTCTAGCAGGAGCTTTCTAGAACTGCTGCGAACAATAGAAAAAACGCCTCCATCGGTGTGTGGCTCTGAAGGAGATAAGTTTGCTTTGTAAGAAGATTAAAATTTATGGTTACAAGAAAATCAGTCTCTTTATTAATTAATATTTCTTCTGAATTTTTTATTTTCTTCTTCTTCTTCTCAAACTGGTTTCTTTTAGATTGACTTGGGTAGAGGTTTATTTCACTGATCTGATATTAAAGCTAGCATTTTAAAAATAAAAGCAGTTATAACGTGGGTGTACATTACGCTGCTGTTAGTATTATCGCCATTTTTTTTCGTTTTCTTATTAACTTAAGCTAGTAATTTGTTTTTTAAATATATGTTGGAGACCTTATTACAATAGCAAGAAAAATAAAAGGCTAATTCTGTGCAATTGTTTTATTTCTTAGAAACACGACAGTTTTTATACAATTTGGCTGTTTTATACATTTCAAGAAGAATCATGTTGAGCTTGACCCTTGAAATTCTTTATATACCCTGACTTTTTTAATGATTTTCTATTAATAGTCCCCTGTTTGAGCATTTTCCAGATTTTCACTTAAGTAAACTTATAAAAGATTTAAAAATTATTGGTTTTGGGTTAGCTTTTTATTCATTATTTTGAGACTAAATGCAGGGACTATACTATCTTACTAATTTGAAGCCATCAAACATTTCAGAACTCTTTACAGTTAATTTGGATCATTCTTAATAGCACAGTTTTTTACATTTTACGTTCTTCTAAAGTAGGGTCATTATCTGTTATTTCTCGTTTCTCTTTTTTCATTTCTATTACTTGAGTGTTGTTAAATGATTTCTCTAAGAAACCTTTAAAATACTTTTTCTTTATAGTTGATATGTTTAATTTAACTATCACCAAGAAGTGGTTCGAATCAGTATCGGCACCCCTAAAACTTTTGACTTGTTTTATGGAGTGTTTGCTTTCTATTAATACGTGATTTATCTGATTACACATTTGGCCGTTCGGTGATTTCCATGTATTTTTTGTACCCATGATTTTAATGTTGCTCTCTCCAGCAAACCCAATGACTAATTTCATATTCTAGCTACTTTTCAAAGCGCTTGCTTTCTACCTCCAGTCACCTATTTATATATTTCTTCTCTTCCTATTTTACGTACATGTCGCTCACGACAATTTTTAAATCGTATATTAGAAAATTTTCGAGTATTGTCATTATCTCAGTATGTATAAAGGCATGTATAAAGGGTGTCCCAAAACGACCGCATAAACTCTGCACAGCTAAATTCTTAGTTGGGAGTATATAAAAACTGCCCAAAGAAGCGTTCCTGCACCATAGTTTACGAGAAATATACGAAAAACAAAGTATGACGTCACTGCCGGTGCAAGAAAAAAAACCACTTTATTGGACATATTAACAACAGTATTTGTATATCTTTCCAGACGATAATGTTTAAAACGTTCACCGCGCATATCACGTCACGCATGCGCGCGCGCCATGGAATGACGTTAAGCCGCCGTTGAACTGGTATTTAAAAGGCTGCATCTTGCAGCTACCGGTAGTCTTCGTATGGTGGCCATGTATTCCGTTCGTGGCTACTGCGACATGTACTTGATATACGGCCGATGTAATGGAAATGCCTTACGAACTGCTAGGGAGTATGCCCGTCGATATCCGTCCCGCCGTCCTCCCGATGTCAACGTCATCCGTAGGCTGGACGACAGACTGCGAAATACGGGAAGCGTCTTGCCAACAGCCAATCTTCACGATACTGGAATACCGCGGAGCGGCCTGACGGTAGTACAGGCGGATGCAATACTGCAGCGGATAGAAGAGACGCCCGAGGTAAGCACACGCGCATTAGCCCGTGAGATGACTTCAAGTAAAAGTACTCTGCACAGGCTTTTGCGGTCTGAGAGGCTACACCCATTTCGGTACACAACCGTGCAAGGTCTGAAACCAGATGACTTTCAGAAACGCGTGGCCTTCTGTGAATGGCTGTTGCAGCAACAGAACACAGATAATGGTTTCATTGCACACATTCTGTGGACTGATGAAGCATGTTTCACTCGTGATGGGGTATTCAACCATCACAACAGCCATAAGTGGTCCCAGGTCAGTCCGCATGCAATCCGGCCGCAGAAACATCAGGAACGTTGGCCTCTTAACGTGTGGGCCGGCATACTCGGGGATCGTCTGCTTGGACCGTATCTGTTGCCTGAACGGCTCTCGGGACAGTCGTACTTGGTGTTTCTCAATGAGGTCTTAACCGAGTTTCTCGATGACATACCATTAGCGGCAATACAGGGACTTTAGTTCCAACATGATGGGGCTCCGGCGCATTTCTGTGCTTCTGTACGTAGTTGGCTGGATATGGAATACCCCGGCCGCTGGAGAGGACGTGGGAGTCCGGTTCTATGGCCGCCACGTTCGCCAGATCTTACACCGTTGGATTTTTTCCTATGGGGCTATCTCAAAGAACTGGTGTATCGAGACGTAGTGACAACACCAATGGACTTAGTTGCTCGTCTGCATGCTGCTTGTACTTCGGTGGACTCCGCGATGCTGCAACGTGTGATGACAGCCATTCCACGGCGTGCTCAAGCCTACCTCGACATGCACGGCGGACACTTTGAACATCTGCTTTAAATTGTCCATATACTGCTGTTGATATGTTCAATAAAGTGTTTTTTCTTGCACTGGCAGTGACGTCATACTTTGTTTTTCGTATTTTTCTCGTAAACTATGGATCGTACAGGAACGCTTCTTTGGGCAGTTTTTATGTACTCCCAACGAGGAATCTAGCTGTGCAGAGTTTATGCGGTCGTTTTGGGACACCCTGTATTTATAATATTTATCTTCCTGCACCTTCCTTCTAGTCGTAACATACATATCCGATCTGAATGTGCTTTAAAATTAACTATTGTATGTTTCATTCTGTTGTTTAAAACAAACCCCATTTTAAAGTATCTCTTGCAACCTCCTCTGTTTAGAAATATATAACTGTTTATTATAATAGCTTCCCCAAATTTTTGCCAATATGTCTAGCGAGTAGCACTGCATAACTTTTGCTACGTTTCTGAAAGTCCCTTCTTCATAAGTGCCTCGCATATTCCACGTCTCAATTTCAATATCTTATTTTGCTACTCACTTTTTTGGCAGTATCTCTCTTTGTATTACGTTATCTTCTCTGTTGATATACACTTGCCAATTTACTTTATTTTATTTCATTGTCTTTTTCCATCGCTGTGCTCCTTATCATTAATTTCCCATCACTATATTTTCTCTCTAGTTTTTTGAGAATCTCTACAACTTCTCTGTGTTGCGATTCCATTTCCACACTTGGTCTTCCACGATCACTTTATTGTATCCCACTTTGACGTCTTTATCTTTGTTGCTTTCTTCTTTAGCTAGTTTTGTTATTTGTTTTATTTTGTTAATGTAAATCTTGGCTCGTGTATTCGTTTTTAATTTATGCTTACTTTGCATGACTTTTGCCTTCTCCTTTTTCTTGTCGAACTCTATGCAGCTTTAACTGCGGCGCTCACTTGCAATTCCTCTCTTATCATATTTTTATAGGGGTTTTTAGTATATTAGGATCATTAGAATGGATTTTTAGTCCTGATACTATTACATTGTCATTCTTTTTGTTTTCAAGCTACTCAACTCTTTCGTACACTCTTTTTAGTTTTTTTTTGTTGATTTCTTTTATTTTATATTTTTGGTGCTTTAATTTCAAATGTTGCTTAATAGTCTGTGTTGAGTATTTAATTCTACCTAATTTACGGTGTACACATTGGCTATGCAGTGTGTCGTTTTTTATGCTTCTCTTCTCTCGGCCATGAACGGATATTTCTGCTCTAGTTCTTGCTTCCAGAAGGTATTTTCAGTTATTAGATCACTCATCTGACTAAAATTAATCATTTTGCTTCCATTTCTGTTAATAGTTACTTTCTAGATACCCTCCCCCCTTTGTTGTAATAATTATCAACTCTTGAGTTTCAATCGCTCGTTAATAAAATGTTATCATTATCCTCCCTTATTAAATCTACTACGTTCTGTAGCTCTTCATAATATTTTTTCATAATTTTATCTTGCGTTTCTTCTATTTGTGCATAAAACTATTATATCTATTAAGTGCGTCCCTTCCTCTATTCTAATATGTACTATTCTTGTGTTTTTCTTTTGTCATAATTCCCTTCAATTCTTCTTTTACCTGGCTGTACTCCTGAATAATAAAGTATGTAATCATCTGATATCCGTTGTGTTCCAGTTCCCTCTTTTTTCGTCTGGCTAACTCCAATCAGTTGTATATCATGTACTATTATTTTTTCTATAAATTTATCCTCTTTACTAAAAATACATATAGTTTAAATATGTTTAGTTTTATCAGATGTTTCTTCCTTATTATTCCTCATCTTTATATATTTTATACCTATTCATTTTAGTTATCTTGAGTAGCTTATTCTGTAGTTCTTCATTCTCATTGCTCTCTGGGGATTTCTGGCTCATAGTTTTACCTTTCTTTGGTTTTTCGGTTCCCTAAGGTGTTACTTGAATCATTTACAATTAAGTCTTCTTCTTTATCATCTTGACTATCGCTGATCATCTTTTCCTTATCTTTTTCCCAATTCCCACATGCTCCCTCTCTGTCCTGATTATCAAATCGCTTTAGGCTATCGAATGAAAAGACCCCTTCATTAATTACCAGCTTATTATATTTCAAGATGGCGCGATGCCCCTTTTCTCTATATTGTCTCATGAATATTACTAATTTTCTTCGTTGTTCTTGAATTTCTTCTTCTACATAGATTTTGAGATCTATTTTCTGTTGAATTTAAAATCTTGATCTTTTTATTCTAGCTTCTTAATTCTATGATTATTGGTCATCTACCTCCTTTATGCTCTCTTCCTAATCTTCTTCTGTTATCTCCTTTTCCACATTTATGTATATACCCGTATCTTTTGGAATTGTTCTTACGCTTTCTTTATTTGAATGTATTTCTCTTTATTTTGTTCCTCCACTCCATATATAATTATGTTTTTCTTTCTAATTTATCTTTCTCTATTTTTTTCTTGAAATAATAATCATTTATCAATAATTTATTCTCATTATGTAATAGAGCATTGTCCTTTTTTTAGTTCATTTATTCTTCCTGAAATTTATCTATTTGCTTTTCCATTCTACAATTTCTATCTTCTATTATATCTAATTTACTGTTTAAATCCTGTAGAAGTTTTATCATATTTTGTCTGCTTCATTTTCCTACATTTCTAACAGGTATATTCAAAATCTATATTATAACTATTAAAACGAAAATCAATTTAAACCGAACTTGTATTTCAAGGCGAGTGTTATTGAACAGCACGATAAGGGGGCGACCCGGATTAACTCCGCGAAGGTGTTTTCCGCTTCTTGCTGTCTACTAAAATTTCGTTTTAAATAAACTAAGGACTATTTTTTCCTGTCTTACAATAATACCTCCTTCTCCCTGCTACTACCTTATTGCACCTTTTTAATCAGTATCATCACTAAAACTTTAAATTTCTACTTGGAAATATTACTTTTATTTGAGCTCGTAAAATCCGTTGTATCCTCTCACTTTAAGCTAGGACTGGACCTGAGGAATATACCAGAATAAATATTTATAAATTGAATAAACCTGATATAAGGAAAATATACCAAGAGGAAACGGACAAAATATTTGATGAGTTAAATAGTACAGTAGTAATTAGGGATCTAGAGGAGTTATGGAGGAACAATGTTAAGGAAAGGAAAATATATATGTGTTATTAATAAGGGACCCAAACAAAAGCGGATACGTTGGTGGAATAAGGAAGTAAGAGATTTAGTAAAGAAGAAAAACAGCCTGGCGTACACACATACAGACAAAAGGAATATAATTACAGTAGAAAACAAGTGAAAACGGCAATAAGGTAAGCTAAAAAGGAAAGTTGTGAGGAGTTTGGAGACGAAAGAATAGGAAAAGGCCATAAGAGATAACAACAATAAATTAAAACAGAAAAAAATGTTTTTAACGTATGGAGGGACTACTTTAGAGAAAAACTTTATAACGAGAATCATGAAAATTCAGAGGCGTGGACTCAAGAGTGAAGTGAGGAGAAAGGGGAATACAACATACTGATGGAAGAGCTGGAAAACGCTCTAGCAAAATTGAAAATAGGTAAAGCGGGCGGTTTTGATAGAATAGACCCAGAAATGATAAAATGGCTGGGAATGACTATACGGAATTTTAAGAATGGCATGGAGAACGGAGAGAATACCAAAGGACTGTGAAAAGAATATTATCCTGCCTATTCACAAAAAAGGGGATGATACTGATCTGTGTCGCAACAACAACATTTAAAATTTACACAAGAATAGTGTAAACAAAATTAAGAGCACTCATAGAACCGAAATTAGAAGAACAGGCCGCATATAGAAAATACAAACAAATAACGGATAATATCTTTATTCTGAAAAAGGTTATCGAGGGAATGATTGAATCAAACAGAGATCTTTGGTTATGCTTTATAAATATAAAAGCAGCCTTTGATTCTATAGATAGGAATATAAAATAAGAAGGCCTAAGAAAAAAACAGATATCACAAATTCTAATAAGAAAAATTGAATATGTATACAAAAACAATTATTTCAAAAAAATTCGAACTTCAAAGAGAGATAAAACAGGGTGATAGCCTTAGTCCATTGCTTTTCAACGTAATGGACAGAATAATTAAAAGCACAAATAAAAAAACACAGAACGAGAAGACATTGCTAGAATATAAGAACCTACGACCGATACACATAGTTAATGTTGTATATGTCGATGATTGTAATGGCAGAAACACCTAGTAAATTTAACAGAAAAATAGAAATATGGAATAAAGAGATAGAAGTGAACGATACGAGGTGAATCTTGAGAAAACGAAAATCTTGGTCATCAATAAGAAACAAAGAGAAGAAGAGGGAAATATGTTTGTATGTAAAGGAATACATCTGAAAGAGGTAACGACTTTTGACTAGCTGGGTACTAGAATTACAAATGATGGAAATATAGAAGAGGAAATTTCCAATAAAATAAAAAAAAGGAAATATGATATACTATGCGCTGATGAAAACAATATTTGGAAAGGAAGAAATCAGTAGGAGAACAAAAATACAGGACTATAAAGCAATTGTAGTTGCGACCTTAACATAATAGTTAAGAATATAGTAAAAAGAAAAAGAAAAAGGGGAGACCAAAGAAGACATGAATCCAGCAGATAGTGGAAATTGAAAAAAACAAGGGGAAGACTTTGACAGAAATGAATCAAATGACCCAGGACCGTAAAGCATGAAAGAAGTGGACGAGTAGTGAAACAACAATTTTTCCGATGCTCTGTAAATGGCATAAGGATCATGAAGAAGAAGAAGAAGAAGTTGATTTATTCATTTTCTGATTTTAATTCTTGATTTTCTTTTCTCACTAATTTGTTTTCTCTTCTTATATTTTTTATTTCTTCCTTGATTAGCTCTTGTTTGCTTTTTATTTGTTTCTGGTCTGCTTGTAAACCCCTAACCATGTCAATTTCTAGGTTTAATTTTTGGTTACCGTTCTGGGTGTTTGGTGTTTTCGGGCTATTACCGAACATCTCATCCTCTCTGACTCTTTTCTTTCTTCTCTCATCCATCGCATATTCGTCTGCCAATATTTTTATTTTAATAATTTCTCGCCTTTTCCTTGTGGAGTGGCTACAAATAATTGTAAAATAAAAATCATTCTTACAGAATATTTTGCAATATATATTAATGCCTTATTAATTATAAGCAGAACAATAATGATAATCATTAAAAAAGTATTTTAATCATAATGATTTTTTGCACCAAGAACATTGAACTTTATTACAACCATGGATTTCACGATTCGAAAATCGAAATGTGCAGGATTTTTTAAATTTCCTGGTCTATCGACAATAAAACTATTCTATACCATGAATATATTTTTTTAATATTGATTTATTAGCAATCAGAATATTTACATGATATTCTATGAGCTAATTTTATGAAAATTGATACAGTCATGAGGGGAAGACATTCAGTGATGTCGCCCCTATTTTAATCCGTTAAGTCTATTGGCCACTTTCTTTTCAATCTTCTGGTTTGGGGGCCGTCAGCTAATGGGATTACCGTTACGTTTGGTTGGTTTTCCAGAATATGGTGATGTTTTATTGCTCTTGCTTTTATTACATCCTTTACATATGGAATGTTGAGGTCATTATGTAAGGTTATGTTTGACACATACCACGGAGCATTAGATAACATTCTAAGTGTTTTGGATTGGAAACGTTGAATAATATTTAGAGTTGATGAACTGGCACATCCCCAAAGTTCACATCCATAGGACCATATAGAACGGATTATGCAATTATTAACTTGTTATCTAGCGTAAGGGCTGAGTTTTTGCCAATGAGCCAATATAGGTTTTCTTTGCGTTTTTTATTAACGTGTGTCCTCCATGTCAGTCGTCGATCTAGGTGTAGACCCAAGTAACTGACCTCATCTACTTGGGGTATGCGCATGTTGTTGAGTGTAACTGGGGGGCATGTTGAGTGCTTGGTTGTAAAAGTGATATGTGCTGATTTGCTTTCATTTGCTTTCACTTTCCATTTCCCCATCCATGTTTCTAGTAAGCTTATGTGTTCTTGTAGCAACTCTGATGCTACCACTGGGTTCTCGTTACATGATAGTATGGCAGTATCGTCAGCGAAGGTGCTTAGACTTGTATATAGTGTGGTTGGAAGGTCGAACGTGTATAATAAGTACATTACTGGCCCTAAGACGCTGCCTTGGGGGACGCCTGCATTTATTTTTCTTATTTCATATGTTTCGATGCCTACTTTGTTTGGAAATATCGATCTACTAGGTAAGATTGTAAAAGTAGATAGTAGTTTTGCGGCAATAAACTTTTAATTTTGTAAAGCAGGTCTCTATGCCATCCCTTATCAAATGCATTACTCACGTCCAAGAACACTGCACTACAATACATTTTGTCTTAAAATGCTGTACGGATTGTGTTCACCAGTTTATGACATTTTTGTGTTGTTTAGTGACTAGTTCGAAAGCCGAACTGGTGGTTTGGTAGCCATTCTTCTTGAAGTTCACTTTCATTTATGCGTTTTAATATTAATTTTTCCAACAACTTTGATACTATCGGGAGGAGGCTGATGGGACGGTCATGATTTGATTTGGTTAGGAGGTTTACCCGGTTTGACTATTAAAATAATTTGAACAAACTTCAACGTCAAGTCGCAGAACTCCGTTAAACAATATTTGTAAAAATCGAATTCCTTTCTTAGTAAGACGTTTTAGAACAGTTCCCGTTATGAGGTCATAACCTGGTGATTTTTTACTATTTAACCGTTTTATCTGAGTTTGGATTTCTTGTTGTGTAAATCTACGTATTGGAAACGATAGCTGTGGTAGAGCAGTTAGGTAGTTTTAAATTTCTTGATCAAGTTCGTTAGAATGTGGTTGAAAAGTGTTTTATAAACGTTCGGCGAATGCTTCAGCTTTCTGTTTATTCGACTTTGCCCATGTTCCCGTTTCATCTTGTAAGGGTGGAACATGCTCTTTAGGTCGCTTAATTCCTTTGGTTGCTCTCCAAATTGTTTGGTCATTTACAGAAAGTGAACTTGTATAGTATTTAAAAGTCTCGTTCCGTATTTGTTGCAGCCGACGACTCAGTTTGTTGTTTAGTTGATTTAGTCTATTTTTGTCTTGAATATTCCGACTACGCTGCCAAACTGCTCTTACTCTTCTTTTTTCTTTTACTAGTTCCATTATTTAGGTGGGGATGTTAGGAGTATTACATTTCAAGTTGTTTGTTTGTGGTGTTGCTTTCCATCCTGCTTTCTGTATTCTTGATGTAAAGTGGTTTGTTGCGTGCTCCAGGTCTTGATTTGTTTTTAACCTTATATTTGAGTCTAGATTTTCAGTAATATAGTCTTCGAACACTTTCCAGTTAGTTTTGGCATTGCTAAGAGTAGGTTTTGGTTCTTGGTACAGTATAGTTGCACTCACTGTAGCTATTACAGGCGTATGGTCAGATGAAATATCATAGTTGGGAATAATATCCATGTAGTTTGCTGACATACCATGGGTAATAAAGAAATCGAGTAAATCAGGAATTTTATTGGAATCTGAGCTCCAATATGTTGGACTTTCCATTGATAAAAAACCGTATTTGTTATCTATTATTAGTTTAAGTAGTTCTCTGCCTTTTGATGTTATTAGTCGTGAGCCCCAGTGTGTATGCTTTGCATTGAAGTCTCCTCCTGTTAGAAATCTAGGTCCTAGTAGTTCAAAGAAGGGTTGTAACATTTGTTTAGTTAAGTTATGTCGTGGTGGACAGTAAACACTTGCTATAACTAGAGGTGCTGGCAACTTCTCAGCTTCTATCATAGTGGCTTGTAGGTGGTCTGTTTTGTATGAAGGTAACTGATAATGTTTAATGGAGCTACGTACTATTATAGCTGAGCCACCATGCGCGGTGTTATCTGGAGGCGTTGTGTGATATACAGAGTATTGAGGTATTGTTAGATAAGATCTTGAGGTGAAGTGTGTTTCTGAAATTAGTAACACATCAATGTTATTAACACGTATGAAGGTTTCAATTTCTAGCTTTCTGTGTTGTAGTCCGTTAGCGTTCCACGGTGCTATTTTTAAGAACTTGGCCATTATTGGATGAGTTTGTTGATGACTATAGTTAACATATTTAGTATCATACTATTTTGCTGTAGTAATTGGTTGAACATATTTTTGAATTCATCAAGAAACTGTTCAAGACTAACATCTTCTGAGGATGAGGGTTGATTTCGGGCTGCTTCCGCATAATTTAAATGTGTATGTGTTGGCTGGCTAGGGTTAGTGTAAGGTTGATTATTTTGGCTTTTTAAGAATGGAAAATTTTCTCTTGTTAGGTTGGTATTTTTGTTGAAGCTTTTAACATATGGAGTATCCCTTATAGTTAGCTGGGTGGGGCCCTTCGCATAAAATGCATACAGCTGAAGTTGCTCGGGTTTTTTGACAACTTTTTGTATCATGAGGACCCACGCATTTCACGCAAGCAAAAGGTCTACTGCAATAATTTTTTGTATGTCCATAGTTCTGGCAGCGAGTACATTGTACCATATCTCTGTTTGTCCTTGGTGGTTCAATTATAATACGTTTATTTTTCAGTGAATTATGTTGTATATATCTTTGTTGTTTGTAGCTGGTTCAAGATCTATAAAGAATATTGGCAAAGGATCTTTGTTTTGTCTGTTTTTTACGTTCATAATGTTACGCACTGTGTGTCCTAATTTTTTAAGGGCATTTTTGATATCATCGATCGGGGTAGTGTGGTGTAGATGTTTTAATACAACTCTGTAGGGACGATTTGCTTTCATTTGATACGTGTGATGTATAATCTTACTATCTTGCATGTGCTTAATAAGTTTACGGCACGTATCAGGGGCATTTGCATTTATTTTAACTAAATTATTGTGTAAGCTTTTTGAGGTGTATTGTTCTTCTTCCACTATTGTTTGTAAGTTTGTGATCATCTTACCATAATCTGAAACACCGTGTACAAAAATTGGTGGTGGTTTATGTTCAGTTACGTTTTGATGTTCTTCGTTTTTTGTTTGTTTGATTCATCTTCCTCAGTTAATACTGAGTATCTATTTTTATTTGTGGTTACTGGCTCCTTTAAGTATTAGTAGTTTGTGTGTGAATCTTTGTTAACCGTTTTCGTTTATTATTCGAAACGCGTTGCCAATTATTAGCAGGATTAATTTCCATTTCTTCGTCGTCTTCTGAAATTTCGCTTATGTTACTTTTATCTTGATGTGATTGATTGATTGTTGTATCGTGATGCTTAGTAGAGTAAGTTTGTGGCTGGTTTAACGTTGATTGATACTGTGGTAAATAATAGGATGGGTTAGGGGGTAATCAGTATGAATATTGACTTTGTTGATAAGAGCAGTTGGGTTGTATGTTGGGTAAAAACGGTGATTGAGGAATTTGTAGAGGATTTCCATTCATATGTTGTTGGTTATTAATGTTATATGCCCGTTAAAGCCGTTTCCGGCTGGCAGCATTTTGTTGGTAGGTACTTATTAGATTTTTTGTTATTATTAATAAATCCTTTTAAAGTAATTTAAATAAAAATGTTCGCTTACAGTTTGTTAACTATTTAAAGTTGATATCATAAGTTGTCTAAAGGTCGCACTTTATCGCACAGCACTTGTTATCTCGCAGACCGTTCACAGCGTCTTTACTCTACGAAATACAAATGCGGACTACCATGAATATTTGAAAAGATTTTGATAACGTGAAGTTGAGAATTGGTTATAAATTAGTGACTGTAATTTATTATATTATTTCTTATATCTACATTTCAGTCTTCATCCATTAGCATCACATTGTGTGAAAAATGTTTAACAAAATGTTTTCATACACGAAAACGACAAACATGTACTGATTGGACATTTCCAGTCGTTCCTTAGGTATTACTTTTAGATGTATCGTTTTATTAGGTTATGTAGCTTATTGAACAATTGTGGGACAGTGACCATTCCACGAATCAATAAACAACGTACTCGAAGGTCCAACATTTATAAAATAAATATCTTTTAATCATGTTTTAAAGTGATTTATAAATTTTATTTTAAATGTATCTTTTGATATTAAAATTATATTTTTCAAGAGTGAACAAATAATAAATTTTTACTAATTTTTCGGAAACAATTCTATGGATTTGTTTAAATTTAAAAAACCAATAATTGGAAGTTTTAAATGTTATATTCTCATTTCCAAGTAGCTCCTGTGCGTGCAAGACTCACATTATATCATTGTCATGCACTATTCAACTAGAACCAATAGCAGTTTTGAAATTTTTAAAAGTATCATTGCAAATTCTTGTGATTTTCTCTCTGCTTGTGCGGCCTTGATTAATTTTATGATTCCAACGTCGTAACTGTCGTCCAAAGTGTTAAACTGTTGAAAGAGATAGTCTTTTTTCTTTTTTTCCACGCCCCTCTAATACTCCACAGTTTTTTACTTGTAATTAAAACTTACTGTTTCCTCATTGCTTACAGGAAGTGAATGTAAATCAATGCCTTCTATAATACGAGCATAGGTTTTTTAAATTCTTCTTGAAGATCTAAAGATGTTTTCACCATTATTTCTGCATTATTACACGATTGCATCAAATTCAAAAGTATCATTAGGATATCATTTTATATTTGAACTTCCTTAACGTTGTAAGGACTTTCTTCGATATTAAGTGTTTGAAAATACGCTTGCAGTAAATTAATGTCATTTAATGGATTAACTCTCATCTAAAAAACATAAAATATAAAATATCTCTCTCTCTTTCTCTCTCTCTCTCTCTCTATATATATATATATATATATATATATATATATATATATATATATATATATATATATATATATAATTCTTCTTCTTCTTCTTCTTAGCCCGTTTCGGTCCATAACTGGACGAAGGCCTCCTTCATTGACTTCCACTTGGTCCTATTTTGAGCTTCCTGTATCCATTTCAGTCCGGCCACTTTTTATATCGTTGTACCATCTATTGGGTGGTCTTCCTCTGTTTCGTCTATATTCAGCCGCCACTGAAGCATTGTTTTGACCATCTAGTTTCTTGTGTTCTGGCAAGGTGTCCGGCCAACTCCATTTCAGATTTGCTATTGCTTCAATAACATTTGTCACTTTGTTTTCTCCTAATCCATACATTAGTTTTTCTGTCACGTAGTGATATGCCTAACATTTTCGTTCCATTGCTCTTTGAGTGGTTGTTAATTTGTGCAAGTGTGTTTTTGTTAGGGTCCAGTTTTCGCTTCCGTAGGTCATTACAGGTAAGATGCATTTATCAAAACTTTCGTCTTAAGATGTTAGGCAATATTTTGAGTTCAAAATAAAACTAAGTTTACCATAGGCTATCCATGCTAATCGAGATCTTCTTTTGATTTCTGTTATTTGGCTGTCACGGTCAATCCTGATTGTTTGTCCTAAGTATATGTATTCACTAATATTTTCAATCGTTACATTTCCAACTTTTAATGTTTCGTCTATGTCCTGATGTTCTGGCATCATTGTTTTGTTTTGTTTAAATTCATTTTCAGACCGATCTTTTCTGCTTGTTGTTTTAAGTCTTGTACCATATACTGTAGGTCGTTTTGGTTTGAATGATAACGATATCATCTGCATACAGTAGGTGGTTTATTTTTGCCATTTATGTTTACCCCATAGTTTTCCCATTTAATTTTTCGAAACATATCTTCTAACACTAGCGTGAACAGTTTAGGAGACAGACAATCGCCTTGCCGAACCCGCGTTTTAACTCAACCGGTTTTGTTTCATCGTGTAATTTGTAGGTAGCAGTAGTTTTATTGCTGATGTTGTTCAAAGATTTATGTATCTTTGGTCAATTCCACCGTTTTTAAGTGCTTCTGTAATTGCCCATGTTTCTACCGAGTCGAAGGCCTTTTCAAAGTCTATGAAAGCCAGGTAAAGAGGTATGTTATATTCATTGGTTTTCAATTAATAGTTTCATTGTAAATAGGTGATCTCTGGTTCCATAGCCTTTTCTAAATCCGGCTTGAGTTTCTGATTGGTATGCGTCAGTTTGATGGTTAATCGATTTGTTATTATTTTTGTCATTAGCTTGTATAATACTGATAACAAACTTATCGGTCTGTAATTCTCTAATCGCGTGTGATCTCCTTTTGTGTAGAAGAATGACAATGGAATCGTTCCAATCTTGCGGTATAGCTGCTTGGATCAGACATTTGTTTAGCATATTTACTATTTTTCGTTTTAATTTTGTCCCCCATTTGATCAGTTCTATTACGACGCCGTCTTTCCCAGGTGATTTATTTGCTTTCATTTGCTTTAGTGCGTTCTCTAGTTCGTATTCTTCTATATCGGGCAATTCTTCAGAAACAACATTTTGGATTTTGGCAGTTTCTTTACGGGTTTCTTGGGTGTTTTCGATTCTTATTACTTTCGATTCATATAGGTCTTTATAAATTCCTGTACTATTTTTAGTATTTCATCTTTATCTCTTATTATGTCCCCATTTTGTTTCGTAATGCACATTTTGTTTTTCCCGAATGTTGGTCGTAGTACCTTCATTGTTCCATTTTGCTGAATTATTTTATTTCTTATATCTACATTTAAGTCTTCATCCATTAGCATCACATTATGTGAAAAATATTTAACAAAATGTTTTCATACACGAAAACGATAAACATGTACTGATTGGACATTTCCAGTCGTTCCTGTAGGTATTACTTTTTGATGTATTATTTTATTAGGTTATGTAGCTTATTGAACAATTGTGGGACAGCGACCATTCCACGAATCAATAAACAACGTACTCGAAGGTCCAACATTTATAAAATAAATATCTTTTAATCATGTTTTAAATTGATTTATAAATTTTATTTTAAATGTGTCTTTTGATATTAAAATTATATTTTTCAAGAGTGAACAAATAATAAATTTTTACTAATTTTTTGGAAACAATTCTGTGGATTTGTTTAAATTTAAAAAACCAATAATTGGAAGCTTTAAATGTTATATTCTCATTTCCAAGTAGCTCCTGCGTGTACAAGACTCACCTTATTATATCATTGTCATGCACTATTCAACAAGAACCAATAGCAGCTTTGAAATTTTCAAAAGTATCATTACAAATTCTCTCTGCTTGTGCGGCCTTTATTAATTTTATGATTCCAACGTCGTAACTGTCGTCCAAAGTGTTGAACTGTTGAAAGAGATAGTCTTTTTCTTTTCTTCCACGCCCCTCTAATACTCCACAGTTTTTCACTTATAATCAAAACTTACTGTTTCCTAATTGCTTACAGAAAGTGAATGTAAATCAATGTCTTCTATAATACGAGCATAGGTTTTTTAAATTCTTCTTCAAGATCTAAAGATGTTTTCACCATTATTTCTGCATTATTACACGATTGCATCAAATTCAAAAGTATCATTAGGATATCATTTTATATTTGAACTTCCTTAACGTTGTAAGGACTTCCTTCGATATTAAGTGTTTGAAAATACGCTAGCAGTAAATTAATGTCATTTAATGGATTAACTCTCATCTAAAAAATATAAAATATGAAATATCTCTCTCTCTCTCTCTCATATATATATATATATATATATATATATATATATATATATATATATATATACATATATATATATATATATATATATATATATTTAAACAACTTAGTTCATGGGATAAACCGCGTCTATTTTGAGAAAATTCTCGACATTTCGGCATCTGCTTTGATGCCATTTTCAAGAGGTTAGCTCTTGACTCGGGGTCTCAATCTGGCTACTGTCCAAGGAGAGCTATGAGTCTTTGAATAAGACTGAGCTTTTGTGTGACCTGCTTGATCTTTTATAGGGCTAGAAGTGAAAGATGCGTTGGGTTGGGGAAAGTTTGTAGGATTAAAGGTGTTGCGTAATTGGCGGTGCGGAGCAATAAGGGACTTCCACATGACAGGCAAACGCTGGCTGTCATCTCTTGTGTTGAGGCACTGTGGGCGTTTTTCTATATCAATTGCCTCACGTACTATTCTGCTGGTAAAATAGGAAATGAGGGCAATGGTTTTAGCCCCAGAGAAATTAATTTTATGGCCTGTTTCTTTGCTGTGTTTGGCAAGTGCCGAACCATTATCGCCTTTCCGTGCGGCTAGAGAATGCTCGTATATTCGGGTAGATATTTGCCGATTTGTTTGACCTATGTAGGTCCTTTGGCAGTCTCCACGAGGTATTTCATACACTCCTTGGGATTCATTGGGGCAGTGATCCTTTGCTGAGCGAATAAGCCCAGATATTTGGTTGTTAGTCGTAAAGACCGTGCGGATATTTTGCCGCATTAGTATGCGGCTTATTCTATCGGTGATGCCTCTGATGTAAGGTAGGAATGCTTTTTGTTGGTCAGGAGGGTTTTGGGATTGAGAGTTAGTGTTTTTATTTATATTTTTGATTATATTGGTTAAGGATTTGTTGGAATATCCATTTTGCAGTAGGGTGGTGGTAATGGATTTAATTTCTGTTTGGCGATTTTTCGTATCGGAAAGTCTGATGGATCTGGTTATGAGGGATTTTGCAACCGAATGGATTTGGGCAGGGTGGTGATGGGATTTGGCATTTAGGTAGCGGTTAGTGTGAGTGGGTTTTCTGTAGACAGTGTAATAAAAGCTGTCATTAGAAGGATTTCTTGTTATGAGAGTATCTAGGAAGGGAAGTTGAGTTTCCATGGTACATTTGATATTGATGTGCATTTGGTTGAGGTGAGAAAGGAATTCTGGAAGGGCATCATGCCCATGAGGCCAGATAACAAAAGCGTCATCGACATATCGTATCCAGCAGGTAGGTTTAAGGTGAAAGGAGGCAAGGGCTTTTGTTTCAAAATCGGTCATAAAAAGGTTAGCAATGACAGGTGAAAGTGGGGAACCCATGGGAGCACCATTAGTTTGACGGTAAAATTTATTTTGGAAGGTAAAGTAAGTATTGGATAGGCAATGGTTTATTAGGGAGAGGATATTGTTATTTATATTATACGTTGACTTTAATAACTGTAGGGTATCAGGAATTGGAATGTTTGTAAACAAAGAAACGACATCAAAGCTAACCATGATGTCACCTTTGGGTATAGGGAAGGTTTTTAGTATTTCTAGGAAATGATAGGAGTTTCGGACGTAGGATGATGCCTGCTCTGTGAGAGGCTGGAGAGTCTTGACAAGGTATTTGGCTAGGTTGTGGGTGGAAGAACCGAACGCACTAACTGTAGGGCGTAAAGGAATGTTTTCTTTGTGAATTTTTGGGAGACCATACAATTTGGGAATTCTGGAAGATTTTTCTCTGGGTATGAGGAGTTTCTTGGTATCGGTTGATAGGTTAGAGTTAGTAATTAGGGTTTTGGTTTTCTTTTTGAGGTAGGCAGTGGGATTATTAGGTACATGGCGATCATGGCATCAAAGCCGATGCCGAAACGTCGAGAATTTTCTCAAAATAGACGCGGTTCATCCCGTGAACTAAGTTGTTTAGACATAGTTAACCGCGAAAACAATTGAAATATTATAAATGCCTTTAAAATAATTATATATAAAGCGCTTTTTGATAGATTAAAAAATATTTCATAACATCTTTTGGGCAAATAATTTTAGCAAATACCTTTTTAATCTTATCAAAAATATTTGAAAATTTCACATTCTCTTATATACAAATTGTTTTATATGTACTTACCTGCAGTGCGATAATTTTTATCAGCTGCTAAAGGAGACACATCCGCAACTCATATTAAATGTTTACTTAAATAAAAGATACGCAATTTAAAAACAATCAGCAGATAAACCGTCTAAAAATAATCAATGGAATTCTGTCTAGAAAGTGATTTAAAATTTCAATTTTCAATTATCAGTAAAAAAATTCGTAAAAATTAAATAACATAAGACTCCATATATCAATTAATTAAAAAATTTTAAAATATTTTCTAAATAAGCGATTTTTTCGATCGTAATATATAACTATTTTTTCCACTAAAAAGCTGGTCACTTGTAAGGGATGATTAGACTCCACAATTATCTGTTTATTATTTTTTTTCTTGAAAATCCTAAAACACGCCAACTTTGGCTTACTATACTCTCCATAAAAATATTTTTAAAATTTTTAGAATAAAAATACATAAAAATAAAGATTTGTCTTTATTAAAAATAAGGGACGAATCCTTTGGTCGAGAAACTACCACGGTGTGTATTTTTCAATAACAATTAAATTCCATTTTGTTTTGTGAGGATATTTTAAATAGAATTTGGGATATTCTGAAAAAAATATTTTAGGGGGAACTTTAGATGTGGTTTTAATCCCCTTAAAGTGCTTATGAGCAGCTAAAAAATACGTAACCTTATTTTTTGCCTTCTACAAAATATCTTTTTTTAAATTTATTAACAATTATCAGATCAACATTATAGATGTTAGACATGACATTTTTAACAATCAGTTACTAATAACTCTATACACTTAACATCTGTATTGCATTCACATTCCTATCTATTATTAGCGCCCCGTGTTCTATGATAATGTTTATTTAGTTAATATCTTCATCAGATGTAATTATATCTTGATGATGTTTTCGTTTAAGTCTTACATGAGTATTGTGTTCACCTAAATTATAATACATTGCTCCGTTACACGCACTTATATTACAGAAGAACTTTTTGACACTTTCTTTAATATAGTCTTGGACATGCGATACGTCTAGCCCATAATGCAGTTGATTGTTGCGAATGTACGGGTATTTACATGCCATTAGCAAGAGTTTTTTTGTAACCTCTAGTTTTTGAATGTTGATTTTGTTTGTGTTGCACAATACTAGAGAGGCATACAATGCTTGGGGTCGTAGCAGTGTTTTGTATATGAGAATGGTACATTCGACCTTTAACGTAGATTTCCGATTTATCAGTGGATATAGTTGTCGTAATCTATTATTGCGTTGTATTATTTTCTGATTTACGTATCATCTAAGTAGACCCCTAGATATTTAATTGCAGAATCTTTGGTATTCCAGAGAATAACATCTCGGTTAATTTTAATGTTGGGTGGGTTGATTATTCTTCTTATTGTGAAGGTCTTGCACTGGCACTTGGATGTTTCAACTTTTAAACCATCTACAGTTTTATTTGTTGCTTGATGTAGTTCCTGCACTGCTTCTGTCAAGTCTGCACTTTGAGTTATAATTGCTGTGTCGTCAGCATAGGTGGCCAACGACGCTGACGTTTGTGGGACATTTGAGTGTAGATATTAAAGAGCAAGGGGCCCAGGATACTACCTTGTGGTACTCCTGCCTGGATGCATTTGGTTCTTGAAATTGCTGAGTTTACTTTTACTGCAAATGTTCTTTCTTCAAGAAAGGAGAAGGTAATTGCTTGAAGATAGCTGCGTATGTTAATTTCTAGGAGCATCTTTTTAAGACCTTCAATCTAGACTTTGTCGGAGGCCTGGGCTATGTCTAAAAACCACTGTAGTGTAGCACCCATTTTTATAATAATTTTTAATTATTTTGTTGATTTGCTGTAACTAGTGGCAAGTAGAGTGTTTTCTTTTGAACCCAAATTGGAAGGTTAAGATCATTCGGAGTGTTTGTACTTCTTTGGTCAGTCGTGTGTGTATGACCTCTTCTAATAGTTTTGAAAGAGTCGATAGACTTATTGCATTAATGCATTAATTATATGATAGATTGGAAAGTGCAGCCAAACTTTACCATGCATTCGTTCACTCGGAAGAAAGAAATATCGAAGAAGACGAAGATTACGGTATTTAAATCCATTTTCAAACCTGTAGTGAGATACGGTAGCGAAAGCTGGGTGTTGACAAAACAAAAGCAAAGTAAAATGCAGGCTATCGAGATTAAATTCCTAAGAGCTATACAGTGGGTCACGAGAAGAGATCGAATCAGAAATGAAAGCATAAGAGAATAATTAAAAGTTGAACCGGTCATGCAAGACAGCAGCTACGATGGTTTGGGCACGTAGTGCGAATGGGGAAAGAAAAAACAACTAAAAGAATATGGGAGGCAAGAACACAACAGAAAAAAGGAAGGGGAAGACCAAGAAAAACGTGGAACAAAGAAATAGAGGAGAACTTAAGGGAAGAGGAACTGACATGGAATGAAGGAAAAAGAGAGGCAAGGAATAAAAAAGAGTTGGCCAAGAGGACACACAGAAAGCTTAATCATAACTTGTATTAGATGTAGTGTAATAATGTAAAATACCTGAACGTACTGTAATACCTTAACACCTTAACGGTAGAAGAAGGTTTTGATTATAATAATAAATGTTAGACAGACGTTACTAGATCTTTCTCCGGACCATCCTATCATTGTGATAACTGCGTATACAGAAATACAACAACCATTGCTATACTCCAGGGATACCGACTGGGATACATTTAGAGCACATTTCGACAAATCAATAAATTTGTATATGCTGCTAAAATCTAAAGCAGGTCTAGATAATGTAGATCATAGAGGCAATCAGCTCCTAATAGTCATGCAACGGAAATCACAGATGTCTGTCCAGTAATAGTTAAGGAAAAAACTGTAGAGAAACGCGAACTACGCAAGCGGTGGTAAATTACGCGATCGACAGTAGACACAAGGAAGTTCAATAAGGCAGTATAAGAGCTTAAATAATTATTGATAGATATTAAAAATCAATCAGTACAACCGATATTTCAGCAATCTCAATGCTACGGAGCGTACTGTTTACTTATTACTTCTCATGTCTTATAAAATTATTATTAGTTTTCTAAAAAAATTGGATAAACCAATTGCTTTTTATGCTATTCTATTGATTATTAACACACTTCCGTGCTTTTAGTTATTTTGATCTAATTGAAAAACTGAAATTTACATGTTTTTCATACCAGCCCAAAACATTTTTATATTTTCTGTTGTAACAGGTGGTCTTAATGGATTTTATATTAAATCTATTTTGTTTAAACAGTTTATAATTATGGTAAAATTGGAGATTTATGATTTAAAGGTATTAAAAATAATTGACTCAATTAAAGATATGAGTGATCTTCTATTCTTATTAGTATCCTCTTAACACAGACATTGTGATTGGCTTTGTTCACAAGCTTTTGTTACTTTTACTTTCCTTGTCCTATAATAAGGAAAGTAATGTAATCGGCGAAAATTTGACCTACCCAGTTTTTCACATTTCTGGGCGAATCATAGCCTCAGGACACCAAAAAAGTTGGTTTAGGCCATTTGTTCGTGTGCGTGTGTCTGTCGATCTTTTGGTAAAAATCGGCCGAGCCGTTTGGTCTCAAGGTCAAAATCGGTCGCAAAGCGGTCGCGAATCTAAACGGTTGAAGATACAAAAAATTCATGAGAATAAAAATGATTTGTTATCACGAGATAAACATGAATTTAAAGTAAAAAACGGTAAAATAGAAACTCAAAAAAAAAATCGAAACCTAAGATTTTTGCCAGAATTGCCCAAATAATAGGATAAGGAAAGTCGTGTGATGTTCACACCAGATTTTTTTCAAATAATTTCCGCTTGTTCTGGTTCAAGACTGCACCATATAATAAGACTGGAAATACTAGCGTTTTTATGCCTATTTTGTATTCAAAGTTGTGTGTCTAGTTTGTTTAGGTCCTTGACTGCCTTTCTGGTCATCTCACGTCTTCGTTTAATTTCAAGGCTACTGTCGCCATCATTAGTAATAAGTGCTCATAGATGCACATACTGGTTTACCACTTGGAATTCTCCCACTTGCTTTATATTCGGTCTGTTATTTTGTAATCTATTGACGATCATAATTTTTGTTTTCTGATGGTTAATATTTAGTCCGTAGTTGTTGCTTTCTTTCTCTAGCAGTGTTAATAGTTGTTCTACTTCTTCTGCTAATTTTGCAAATAGTACGTTGTCCACTTATGAGGTGTTCCATTAACATTTCTAGGGTTTTTGCCATAATATGTTTTCATACATATTAAATACTATAAACAGTAGTATACTTTCTTGTCTAGCGCCTTTTTAGGCTTCTATATATTAAAATAGAGAGTAATGTCGTTCGTCTGACCGTCCTTTTATTTTTTAACTTTTTATTAAGGGAGCTTCCAACCTGGAGCTTTTATTTTTATCATTTTGATATCTGTCAAGCCTTATAATTTTTGATAGATAGAGAAATAATGTTTTCAGCATTCAACTAAAGACCATAAGTTAAGTCCAGATGCCAAAAATCAGCCTGATCGGAAAATCTCAAGACCGGTTTGACCGGAAGGGGCCGCAAATTTTTGCTTTTGTATAGAAGCCCCGGACATCTGTGGAGCTGGAGTTTCACGCCCGTACTTCTTTAATTTTGCACAAGTTGTATAGCTGTTTCTCTAGGTCAGAGGCTCCCAAACCCTTTTCTCATAGACCACTTTGAAAGTTTAGCTGGTTCCGGTAGACCCCCTGCAGCTACATTTCTACCATATTCCCAAAACTCGAAAAAAATGTGAAGATTAGATCTAACTATGAAAATTTGCGTTGCGGCTGAGTTATTGTTAATTAATTAATTGATTGTGCTGTGAGTGGATGTCAAAAAAGTAAAGTTAGCCAATCAAAAAAATCATTCCATCCAACTTTACTCATTTGACATCTACCCACAACACAAGAAACCGATCAATTCTCACATATTTTAGTTAGAAAACTCCTCATTCGGAGTGGTAAAAATAAAAAGAAGAATAGTATATTTCCTTGTGTTTTATTTATTCAAATATGTAATTATTACACTATTCATTATTATTGTTATCATATTACATTGTAATATGATAACAGTCGTAATATAATTAAAATAAAATAACGTAACGTAACTTCTACAATGACAATCACAAAATAGTCATAATTTTAGTGGGAGGGATGTATTATCAATATTTGGCTTCAGTTTTGTTAGGAATAACTGCAAATCTCCTCGTTCTGTGATATTCAATCTGTTCCTTTTTTTGTTAAAAGGTTTGTAACGACACTAAAACTTTTCTCGGCAAGATGTGACGAGGGAAACGCTATCAAAAGCTTTCTCGCAATTCCCCACAGTCCAGGATATTTTTCGGGTATTTCTGCCTGCAGCCAAAATGTTTGATATCCTCTTTTAAATTTCACCTTCGGTTCCTCATTAGTGCTAAGCTCGAGTAGCTCCTCTTGTAATATCACATTCTCCACTTCCGTTTCATCAAGTGGATTTATGATCCATGGTGGTATTTCCATTGTCAGAATATCTTCAAATCTGATTTGAATATCATGCAGGGCAATTAAATGTTGAACGTGTGTGTGAATATCCTCATCAAGGCATTCTACCTGTGACAAGTTTGAAAACTGGGAAAATTCGCGCCGACTAATATTTTGCTTCATAAATTTCAATTTTCCAAGAAAAGCTGAAATTACACCCTTTGTTTTTATTAAATTGAGGCTGTCCCCTTGTAATTGTAAGTTAATGTCATTAAATTTTTTGAACAAATCTGTCAAATACGCGATGTCTGCTTTCAAATTGATCAGGTTTTCTTTTAAATCTGGATCTTTACTTTCCAGAAACTCTAAAACTGATTCAAAAAGTGAGAAAAATCTTGTTAAACATGCACCTTTCGACAACCAGCGTACTTCAGTATGTAAGAGCAATCGTTGGAAGTCTTCATCATTTTCATCGCACAATTGTGCAAATAAACGCGTATTCAATGCATTGCTTCTTATTTTGTTAACTGCATTAATCACAAATCGAAGCGATTGGTGCAATTTAGCACTCAAATTTTTCGCTACTAGATGTTGTCGTTGGATGACACAGTGAATTGCAGTTACCTCTGGTATAATTCTTTTAAGATGGTTTATAAACCCACGACATCGCCCGGCCATGGCAGGAGCTCCATCTGCTGCCACCGAAATAACGTTTGTGAATGGAATCGATTTTTCCTTAAAAAATCACTCAGGACATTAAATATTGATTCACCTTTAGTGCCCTTCTCCAAAGTTTTCGCGAATAGGAGCTCTTCATGAATTTCTTCGTCCATAACAAATCGAACATATGCCAATAATAATGCTTCATTACCAGGTAAAGTTGACTCGTCCAGTTGAATAGAAAAATGAGTTGTTTGCAGATAATTACACAAGAAACTTTCAATATCAGAGCTCATTTCATCAATACATCTTTGTACAGTGTTGTTACTCAAAGGAATTCTTTTGAGTATGTCAAATGAAGATTTGTGCAGAACAGTTTTTAAAACCTCTTCAACAGCGGGTAAAATTAACTGTTCTTTAATGGTGTGCGATTTTCCAGATTTCGCTATAAGTAATGAGATATTGTAAGATGCCCGCAAGCCATCATTGTTACTTTCCGACGTTCCGTGGGTCTCTTTTCATATTTTTCCTTCAATGTTTGAAAATATTTCAAATCTGTACCTATTTTATCAGGATGACACCTTCTTAGATGATCTTCGAGCTTCGATGGTTTGATAGTCATTGCTCAAAAATTTGTTGCATAAAAGGCATATGGGCAATCGCTTGTCTGCCTTTGATGGAAGGAAACCAAATTTTAAATAATCAACACTGTACTGTCGACATTTCTTCTTAGATTCAGTCATGTGTCGTATCAGTTACCTACCTGTAAATAAAAAAAAAAACTTTGTTGTAGTAATCTTAACAGGATTAATGTAATGAAACAAACAAAGTACCGGCGGCAAACTGATTCTAATTATTAAAAGCAATAAATCGCTAAGATCAATAATTGAGTTTTATGAAAACGGCTGAACCGATTTTAATGTAATGTAAAACATTTTTTCATTAATTATATTTTGATATATTTCTGTAAATTCGATAGAAAATACTTGTAAATAATATTTTGATATCAAAACTTCGCGATTTTAATTATTTATTTATTACTTTGATGCACGTTACGAGTATGTAGTATATAAAGACACGTACAATTTATGAAAATATATTTAATTATTAGTGAACCACCACACAGTCGGGTAATAAAAATTACTAATAAAGTAGGACAAGAAGTTCAACCTTTCTCGGCTTTCTGTTCTTTTATGGAAGTATCTAATAATGGCTCTGTTCAGTATTTAATTTTAATACGTACCTACTAACGCAAATATTACAAATATACTTATTACAACATAAATATATCTCCTATCGCAGGTGGGTTGGAAGAGATTTCTTTTAGGAATAAGCCTCACCTTTTGTACCTACGTATTTTTTGTAATTTGTCCATTTTTGTTTACTTACGTGTACAATAAATTGTAAAATAAATAGATAAATAATAAATAAATAAAAGTATGTATAACAAATAGTCAGAACTTAACCCTTTTCCGACAGTGGCAAACACTAACATCGGATTCACTTTACTTACTTTTCTTTTCGGAAATTCGAAACTTGAATAACGTTTATCCTGCAATGATTATATTGGTGAAAATAAAAATTCGTCAAATTCAAGCATGACAAAGTTTTCTCTTTCAGGAATAAGCATTGGTACCGCAATTTCTCCACTTGTACATTGATATCGAAGTTTACTCTACGTGTACTAAAAATTGCAAACATTATAGTAATTTATAATTTTAATTTTACTATAATGTTTAGTGACCTCAATTAACCTTGTTTGTCGAGCCCTGGAGTCACCTGGACCTGCTGCTTGAATCAATGCTCTAGGTGAAGTGCTGCGCTGCTATATGCATATAGTTTTTGAATGATGTAAATAAGATGACAAAGTTTTTTTTTTCAGATGATGGTCCGCAATTTCTCCCACTTTAAGATATCGAAGGGTTTACTCTAGTTTACAAAGCAAACAAACACCAGTTTTTTAATTTTACGGAACTTTTCTATAATTTGTCTTAAGTTCAAAATATGTTTACGAGCCCCTTTGTCGTTAACAATGCCTGCTGCTTGCTCCAATGGTCTAGGATGTATATGTTTTTAATCTTTCATTAAGAATGTTTAGTAAAATTTTACTCGCATGGGCCAGTAATACAATAAGTGGTTCTCGATTTTTCCGGGATCTTTGTTGTATATCGGAATGAAAATTTTGTCTTAGTCCATACACTTAGCCAACATATGAATAATCTTATGGAAATATCTACTCTAATTTCTCGATTAATTACTTCTGAGGGTATGCTGTCTTTGTCAGGCTTGACCTTTCTTATTGCGATTATGACTTCTTATTTTAAGACAGGTAGTTCCTCTTCTCCCATTCCGCATTGTCGGCTTGTGTGCAATTTTAAACAATTCTTCTCAGTATTCTCTCCAAACCTCTAGAACCCCCTGAATTTTATTATTGTCTCACTAAATTTATTTCGAAAATTCATGTACTAGATCTATGTGCTATCTTTATCCGGCATAACAAGACTCTACTCCTCAATTATCATTATTTTTCTATCATCTGTAAAGTTGTGTCTGGCATCTACTGGTGATATTTTTCTGGTTGTGTGCTTTTCAGTAATTCATTTATAATTTTCAAAATAACGGTCTGCACTTCATAGGTATTCGGGTGTATCACTTGGGGGTTTTAGTTGAGGTTGTTTTTATTAGCTTATCTTTTAGTATGTTGCAAACGTGTTCTTATTGTGCATTTACATTTGCACTTTTCTTTATTGCAGTTTTTAATTTTAGATAGTAGTCTGTGCTACTTAGTTTAAAATACTGAAACTGGATTTTTGGTTTGAGTATTATTTGTAAATGTCAATAAGTCTTTGTGTTACTTTCAGTTACTTTGCTATTATTTCTGTACCAATAATCACTGCCACAGTGTTGTTATATCTAGTTAGAGACTTAGGGATTTATTAAGGCACTAAGTTATTTAATTATCGATAACATGACATTTAGAGTCGAACCTCTGTATTTTCATGTTAAACTTTTTACTTCTATTATAATATCAGAATTGAGTGTTATACTACTATTTAGTTTATTCATAAGTAAAGCCCGGATATTTAGGCACTAAAAATTATTAAAATAAGCAGGCAAATAGGCATTACAAAATCGAAAATAGACATTTAAAAAGATGAAACAGGCATTTTAAGAAACTGAATAGACGTTATTGTTTTAGTGATTTTATTATACAATTTATTATGTATACTGCATTTTTAATTATACAATAATAATAAAAAAACATTATTTACAAGAATTACAGCTAATAATAAGGGTTTTTAAATCTCTATTGTTAAGGATTGTCTCCGATAGGACAATAAATATTTTAGCTGAGAAAAAGATCTCTCTACATCTATTGATGTTATTGGAACAAATGTGAAACACGTGATTTCTGGAACATCGTAATTTACGTTTTTTACACTTGCGCTTCCAGAAAGAATACAAACTAGAATAATTGTGCGATTGCAGTGCTATTTGCCTTCTCAAAAAATTCGCTATTTAACAAATAAATTTTAAATGCTTGATTTGGCTTCAAAGATCCAACAATTACATTAGCGATGTGCCTGCAAAATCAGGTTGTATTGATACAGAGAAGCTAAAGGTTGCAATCTCTAACTTACCTTTCTGTAGCATCTGTTGTCTCATCTGTTGACATACAAATCTTCTTGTTTTGTATACTTCCTCATTCGTCCATTGTGGATTCGTAAGTTCTGCCGAGATAATTTTTTTCTGAGTGTTGATTCATTTGGTAAATTTTGTTTGACATGCTTTTCGAAAAATGATCGCAATGAGGGATTTTGTAATTTCCATAATGAAATTCCAGGACTCACAAAGGCTTTTTATAAGTCAAACGAAAACTTAGATTGTTGCTTGAATATTGATAGAAACATTTTAAGTAACGGAGCTTTTGGGGCGGCCACTTTCTTTTCGATTGCTTTTTTAAGGAAGAGTCCTTCAGTGTGTTGAGTAACAAGATACTTTTTCTTGAAATTCACTGGTTTCTCACAGATTTTGCAAAAAACCATCAGTTGAAAAGTATGACTTTCAAACTCTCGCACAAATTTATTTGATTTGCTGGTGATAGAAGAACGCACTTTCGGCATTGTGGCAGAAACAAACCTTCTTGTAAGAATGGGGCGTCGGTCAAGCGCCGCGGTCAGTTACTCTCTATTTATGGCCCCTTGACACAAAATGGCAATAGGACGATTGCGCTGGTGGTTTTTAATACGGTTACCTGGAATTTTAAGAATTTTGCATAAGTTCTTAATCGTACGCAAAAAATTCTGTTTTTAAATTAATTTAAATTCCAATTTTTAACATTTCAAATTCATTCATTTAGGTAAAAGTAACAGTGAAAAATTTTAGTTTTTCAATTTTTCAATTCACTGTTTCGTTTCTCGTTGTATTTTTAAAAACGGACACTATGTTAAGTGAGCACAAAAAAAATTATTAATAGTGGACAATTATACGTTCGGAAAAAATAGAGAAACCGCGATGAGTGTTTCGTACCGGTGTACAAAAAAAAGTTATGCGGCTTTAATTTGTGTTGACAAATTGGAGAAAGTTTTACTACAAAAAAAATTTCATAATCATCCTTGTGGCGAAAATATGCAAGTGAAGGTAAGAATTTTTTAGAAAAGTATCCATCTATTTTTAGATTTACCTTGTTACCAGGTCGGGCCCGAACTGATATTGTCATTACCACCGGCAAGCGTACACGGAAGAAAAACAAGCGTCGGCAAACTTAGAACTATATTAAAACAAATAAATTGTAAAAAAGCTTTTACAAGACAACCTACGACTTAAAGTATGCGATGAAACCCGGATTACACCCGGCCAAAGGCGCGACAAAAGCGCAGCCGGGCAGCGTGCCCCGTCCTGGGAAGCAGGGCGACAGCAGATCCGGGCGGCGGGCAAAAGCGAACGCAACCTAGATTCGGCGGGCCGAAACAAAGGTAAAAGCAATCCAAAAAAATCCCAGCAGCAATCCCACAGCAGATGGGAGCAGCAAAAAGTCAAAAGGGACTCACCTGATTACACTTTTACGGTTTTGCTCAGGTGTCCCCTCTGTGTGCAGAGTTATAAGCACTTTTCTTTTCCAACTGTCTTATCCCATAAAAGCACGCAATGGACCCATAATTAGACTATCTGAAAACTTTCCTGAGGGCCGCAATCGACCCCGTCCTAAGAATGAATGAAAATGAATGCAAATCAAAAAGAAATATATTAATACTAATGGTATACATTTTCAGGTCAAATTCTTGGTAAGAGATTAACAGATTAGAAACGTATTCAACGTAAATAATGAGATAATTTCTGCTTTATTTATTCTGTGAAAACCAAATTTATGTGACTAAATAAGCAGTTATAACTTTAAGCAACCCCTGTTTTATTCCACGTCCCTAAGCCAAACTCCTGCAACTTCTCTATTATTTCCTTTTCCGACTTTGGGGTCGAGGTTAATTATTATTTATCTTGTTTTTGTCGGTTAACCTTTTAACCCTTTATAAAAATTTCTATATCTTTTTATTACTCTTATATCAAACATCTATTATATTCAGACGAGATGGCTTTGTATTCTTTGAAGTATCAAACACGGTCAAAGATTTAGGAATCCCATTTCTTAAAAATTTATTCCTTTTAGACACTTAGATTTCAATTGATTTAAACATTCATTTTCGTTAAGATCGAAAGTTTTATGTGTGCAATAAAATTTTAAAATAACTATGTGTTTTAAATTTATTAATACTCTTCGACATGGTAGCATTAACAACAAGGTAATATACTCCAGTACCAATGGCACTCTACCCAATATCTAACTCCCACCATATGTTACGGTTTGGTGAAGAAATGTTCACCTAATTAACTCGATTTGCTAAAATTTGCCGAAAGTCATCAAATAGAAAAAGCAAGCATCCTTATTATTCGTTTATGAAGAATGTTAGCAATTTCTATCTCTTACATAAAAAACATTTAACTGCTTTTTTTTTTTAACCAATTAAGTCATTGTTCTTTGAGGATTTTAACAGCTTCTCTTACTATTGCTCATTTGGTTATTTTGACTGTCCAGGAAGCCTGGCTTTGGCAGCTCTGATTATTTAGGGTAAATTTTAAATTGGGTGATAATCCGAATTACTGTTGACAATTTTTTAATGGGTACAAATAATTTCCGCCGTTTTCAAAAGGGGACCGATAAGATAACATCGAAATTGTCAGCTTAAAAGTCGTATAGTATATGTTGAATCTGGCAACAGTATAACCAATCCTCTGACTTTTGTTAGCATCACTTAGTTTTCATCGTGTTAAGATGTCAAGTTTTGAGCCAAATAAGCGTCATTTGGGTTGCTAATTTACTTCTTTAATTTAAAGAAATCTGCAGCTGAGGGAAACCAAAGCATACAATTAATTTGAGGAAAAAGTTGTCGGGAGTGGTTCCAGAAATTTAAAAGTGGTGATTTTGACGTGGAGGACAAAACACAGTAAGGCCCAAAGTGTTGATGACACAAATTGGAAGCTTTACTGGAGGAAAATCCCAAACGCAAGAAGAACTTGCACAAGAGTTAGGAGTGACTCAGCAAATTTTCACAACGTCTCAAGGCCCTGGGTATGGTTCAAAACAAGGAAATTGGGTTCCTTACGAACTGAAGAAAACCGACGTCGCTTATTCGCTTGCGAACAATTGCTCAAAAGGCAAAATCGCAAAGATTTCTGCATCGAATCGTGACAGACGAAAAATGGATCCACTACGACAACCCAAAGCGTAGGAAGTCATGGGAAGCCCGGCATGCTTCTACCGATGGCCCCAAACATTCATGGCAAGCTAATGTTATTTGGTTCAGCTTGGAATAATCTAAACTACTCCAACCTAATCAAACCGTCACCGGGGAACGTTACCAACAACAACTGATGCAATTGAGCCGAGCATTGAAGATTAAACGTCCACAATACCAAAAGGCACGTAAAGTCATTTTCAGCATGACAACGCTCGGCCACACGTTGCAAAAATCGTAAAAACGTTGGAAACTGAATTCGTTAAGCCGTATTCAAGACATTCCCTTAGATTACCACCTATTCCGGTCGATGACTCATGGTCTGGCTGAGCAGCACTTCATTTCTTACGAAATTAAGAAATGGGTCGATTCGTGGATCGCCTCAAAAGACCAGCAATTTTTGACGGGTATCCACTTGCTGCCCGAAAGATGATCAAAAGTAGTAGAAAGCGATGGACAATATTTTGAATGACATTATTTGTCAAATAAATTTTAATTATATATAAAAAAAATTATGAGTGCCTGCTGCTTACACAGGTCGTTCGTGCCTTTCCCCGAACGCCTCCGAAGGACAAATTTCCCCCGGGGGGCGAGGTATTTTTCCGGAACCCAAGCGATAGAAAATTTTCGTTTGAGCGGGTAATAAAGCACTCGTTGTTTATAAAAACGGCGGAAACTTTTTGTACAATAACAATCAATTATTTTTCGTTGCGAGGCACCAAGGTCAGTAGCTTTGATATATCCACGCCTGAAATCATCTAGGCCGCTGTATAGTTCGAACAAACTATCCATAGACATTTAAGAATATTTTTAGCTGCAGGTAGTTTAGCATTTTTCGTAAAATTTACTCTAAAACTTTTAATACAGCGAATGCCAGTTTACATATTGCTATTTTAAATATAGTGAATATTTACGTTTTGCATGTAAATTCCTGAGGTTTTAGATCTAGAACTAAACTTATTAATTGATGAGTATATTGCACTGTTTTTATATAGTTTATAGAATGGTTTGATCACACTTAGATATCTTCTAACAATGTACTTTTTAGACTGGTATGTTGTTGGATCTTCTTTATAACCCAAATCGGTCGCCCTTTGGTCGTTCAGCTGAAAACATTGCCGCTGCGAACGATATGCGACGGAGCGTCCAAAACCCCAGTATACCGTTGGTCATTGCAACTGAACATTTCAAAAGCACCATGCATCGGTTTTAACAAAAGATCTGCATCTGCACCTATTAAAGATTCGGCTAACCTAGGAACTAAATCAGACCACAATTTGAAATGTCAGTATTTGCCGATTGTATGCTAGAAAATCAAGGATTTGCGGTAATTTTGCTAAAACTATCTTCAGCGCCGAAGCGCATTTGCTTTAAAATTTTGATAACCAAAATTGTCGTATTTGGAACATAGACATTTCGGGCCATTCAAACAGCCTGTGCAACCAAAGAGTAACTGCAGTGGATTTTGCTGGTGGAGTGATTGGGTCGTTTTTTTAAGATGAAGCCAGAAACGCAGTAAATATCAATGCTGTTTATCATTAGATGGCAGTGGTTTTGTGGTCTCCTTTCGGTATGGATTTGGATGACTTGTGATTCCAAGAACGGTGCTACCTATCATAAACCCGAAAATCCAATTGTTGGGCGAAAATTGGCAACTTATCTCCTACAACAGGAAAATGAACTGGTCACCAAGATTTTGAATTTTTTGGTAATTGTAAGGTTTGGTGATTGATGTGTAATAAAATTGAATTGGTATCATGGAAGAATATGATTTAGCTCTAGGAACTGATTTAAGCGAACTGTATACTTCTGTCAAGAAGTTTAGACTCAGTGGTGAGGAGGCTCATAATTGTAACAGTTGGGGTTTTTGTGTTTTTCTTGTGATGGGAAAATAACAAATTCTTAAGCAGGCGTTGAAAGTCGCTATTAGAAAAGGCAAGGATTCTTATGTAGATTTTTAAGAAGTGTATTGGGTATTCCATCAATTTACTGGTTGTTTGAGGATCTTCTTTTTGGCTTTCTATAGAAGTGGTCATAAAGGTTAATTCTAAACGGTCTAACAGTTTTTGTACAGTTTTTATTAGACTTTTAATTAGTGGGTCTTGAGTAGTGCGCCATCGATTTTCGTTTTTCCCAAATGAGATTTGTTGTATGAATGGGGGGTGCTTGGTAGCTTGTTATTCTTTGAGACAGACTGAGTGTTGTGGCTTGTTGAATAGCCTTGCTTATCGTGTCTGTAAAAAGTGGAATAGCGTTATCGATGACTAGCTGCAAGGTAAGGTTAATTGGAAGTGAAGCTGAGAATTGTCTAATGATTGGAATGGTATCTAGACAATTAAGCCATCTGTTAATTTTGGGAGTATGCTAATTGGTTTAGAATGAAAATAACAGGAAGGTGGTTATGGTCAAACTCCGCGAGGACGGCTTTATAAACTTTTATGTTGAGGATTTCTAAGAATTATTACTTCTGTAAGAAAAATATGTATATTCACTTATTATTACAATTTTAGTGACTTTTCAATTAAAATCTGTTAACTTTTTGTGGGTGCATTCTTTAGTTTATGACTATAATTTTTGGGGCACATTTAGATGAGACTCTAGTCATTGCTGGTATTTTACTTGCGCAAAACTTTCTTTTGGTTTAGACTCTGAGATCTTGAAAATTTTCGTTCGACACTCATGGGGCGTTAATCTGGTTTAAGATGAAATATTTGAAGGATTAAGTGTGATGTCGTTCTCCAATGTTGGTAACTATACATCCATATTGGCTTTATAATGCCTTATAAACTATATCATATGCCGAATAAAGAAGAAGGTGTGAATACGAGAAAATAGAAAAATGGGGGCACTATCAACAAAGAAATGCGAAGAAATTTTATGAAGAACTTAAAAAAGTAAGCAAGGATTTCAAGCCAAAACAATTTACAAAAAAAAAAGGGAAGCTGATTGGAGACGAGAAGGCAGTTATGGATAGATGGGCGGAATACTTTAAAGAAGAACTAATGAAGACTATGAAAGAGATAACCAGAATTTAAACCAAGGGACGAACGGATGGGCCCACCTAAACATCAAGCAACACTGGATGAAAAAAAAATTAACGCTCTTAAAACAACAAAGCCCCAAGAAGCATAAATTCAGAATTAATAAAGAATGCAGGGAAGAGATGATTAAAAAAAACAAGCCCTCGTGAAACAGATATGGGAATCAAGTGATGGAAGAATGGAGTAAAGCCCTAATCTGCCCCATTTTCAAAAGGAGATAAACAGGGTGTGATAACTACAGGGAATCTCCTCCTTAATGTGATATATAAAGTATTCACCAAAGTTTGGAACAGAATGGAAGTTTTCACTGAGCAGAAATAGGGAATAAGAGTGGTTTTAGAAGGCAGGTCCCGTAGACCATATATTTACAATGGGCCTAGAAAAATGCTATGGTACAATATAGATGTTCATCAGGTTTTATAGACTTTAAATTACGATAGGTGAAGAAGAGTACCTGGAAACAGCGATGGGAGAATTAGGGTCCCAAAGAAATTGAAAGGACTTATCATGATGACGCTGAAAACCAAAAAGTAAGATTAAAATAGGTACGAATATGTCAGAGGAATTCGGGTGAAACAGGTCTTAGACAGGGTGATCCATTATCTACGACCTTATTTAATTTAGTGTTGGAAAAATGCAAAGAGCCAACGAATCAACCCTGAGGCTGTTATGGTCAGTGCAATATCTAGCATATGCCGACGATGTGCTGATTATTGCAAGAACAAAAAGCACCTATAGAAATTAGAAAAGGAAGCACAATTAGCGGGCCTAAAATAAGTGAACTTAAAACAAAGTACATTTTCCAGTCAAGACAGGAAAGAGGAGGTCAAGAACGTCGAATGCAACTTTTGCAAACCGGTAGAAAGTACAATTTAAGTATTTGGGAAGTATTTTAACCGAGACAAATGATACGAAGGCCAAAGTAAGAGCAAGGATAGCCTGGAAACAAATGCTATGCGTTACAAAACATTTTCAAGCCCCCAACCTATCAAGATCGAGTAACCCACATAAATACGTCCGAAACTTGGACATTAACATCAGACGATAAAACAGACTCAAATTTTGAAAGGAAAGTACTAAGGAAGGTGTTTGGCCCAATACAAGAAAGAGGAGAATGGAGAATAAGAAGAAACGAGGAACTAAAGCAGCTTTATAATGAACCAGATATCATAGCAGTAATAAAGAGGACGGCTTGGTTGTCACGTGCACAGGATGCAACAAGAGAGAACGCCAAAATCAGCATCGAGAAAAAGCCAGAGGGAAGACGATTAAGAGGACGTCCCAGAAAAGATGGGGAGACGATGTAGAGGAGGATATAAAAGCCTTAGGGTGGAATGGAGAATGAAGGCGGAGGAGAAAGCAGTGGAGAGATATTGTACAGCCAAGGCCCTTTAAAGGGCTGTAGCGCTAATAATTAAAAAAACTAAATCATCCTACTGTTAATAAAAGTTATTTTTATTTTGGTTTTGAGTATATCTACTGTATAGTTTGTTTTTTTTGTTACTTATTTTGAGGTTTCTCATTAAAAGTTTAAAATGTATTAAGGCTTCACAAAATTTTTCGGCTTTATTGTCGTTTTATCTTGAATTAAATTCACGGTTATCTTTTCTCGTAAGTATAATAATAAAACTCTGAAAGTGGCACAAATTAATCACAACTCTACTACTCTCGTTGATTATGAGGGCAGTTTGATAAGGCAGTGACTTTTGAATAAAAGATATTTTTCGGCAAAGGCTTTATTTCTCAACATAGTCTCCTTTTAGCCCATAATTTAGTCCAGAGTTTTCAATTTTTTATCCCTTCCAAATAATAGGTTTCTGGTCCTCAAAATGGCGTTTGTTTCAGTGATGACCTCTTCATTCGACCAAGATCTCTTCAAGTTATTTCTTCAGATTTGGAAACAAGGCTAAATCTAAAGAATATGCTGGATGGGTAGTAGTTCAAATTTATGGATTTTAAAGTGGTCACAGGTTGCGCATGATCAATGTCGCAAGCACCCAATCGCGGGTAGCTTTTCATGTACAATATTCATATAAATGTGATGTACCCGCTCAGTTGAGATGCCACAGTTTTACCTTACGCTCTTTCATTCTCCGATCGTCCTTTCATTTTATCGACGATTTCTGGCGTGGGCGGGCGACCTGAACGTCCGGCGTCACTTGTGCTGGTACGACCACAACGAAATTCTGTAAACCACCTTAACCATTAAAATTGATGGTACAGAGTCCCCATAGTATTTATCCTTTTTTGGTGATGGTTTTTTACGCAAAAGTAATGCTTAATGAGCACACAAATTCATTTTGCCATTTTCGTCGAAACTCACGAGGTTGTCGCAATCAATGGCTGTCAAACACAAACTAAATGACGCAGCCTCAAAATTTGACAGTACCATATTTTAATAGATTTAGTTGGGACAAAATTTTAAAAAATTCCAAAAGGGCTGCCCTCGTATTATGGCCCCGTAGTAATATTTTTATAATAAAATACCATATAGCTTTCGATGTAAATTTTTACATTATCAGGCAAGTGAGTTTTACTAATGGAAAAATGAGTCGGTGAATATTTTTGTCATCTTCAAACCAGAATTCTTAGCATTTTATTTCCTCTACATTCACCAAGATTTATTAAGTATCGATTCTTACCTTCGACTAGTTTAAGAACAAAAAAATGGTCAAATTGCAGTTAGCCGCGATAACGCGCACTTCAGCTATTCAAGTTTGTCGATCTTTGCCTACCAGGGATATCGCGTTGCGTTTTTATTTACTAGTTGAAATTGCAGTTACAAAAGGTAAAAAATGTATATTTTATTGATAAAGAATTTATAATATAATCCTTAGTCACATGAATATTTGATTAATAAATTATGTAGCATGTAATATATATGTAAACATGAATTATATTAGCTTCAAACTGATGTTTAGATTAATTTTCTTAAATTAATTTATTATTTTAAAATTTTTTTCCAGATCTCGAAAACCGCAAGGGATAGCGGGACCTGGTTTTCGAAATTCTTTAATTAGATTCGATTCTACTAAAACGACATTATTGGTGCGAGCGCACAATGATACCAGGTGCACCAAAACGCGTTCCAAAACACCCTGAAATTGTTTCCTCTGGCAGCCGCTCACAGGTGAGGATTTCTGGGAGGTCGTAAATTATAGACTTTGTGAAATCTCTGCAAAATTTAAAAACCTCGACGAACGTTTAAGGGCTTTTGCGGGTTGAAAGAAAACCTTTTGCAGGTATCGATTGCCGTAAGGACCAAGTTGTAGAACTATAAAGTGGCTTCAAAAAACGCAATTTCGTGTTCCTGTCCAAAACGACCCCAAATTTGGAAAAATTTTCACTTATAGAAACGCAAGAGATCAAAGACGGCTCCTTTACCAAGTTGTGGAGCCTAAATGGGGCATTTTTCTGTATAAGACTTTTCAGGGTAAGGGACCCAAATTTGGTATTTCCGGAAGGAAAATTTTTGCCTGCTCTAAAATTGAAAGCCGGCTTAAAGCATATGTATATTGAAAATCACAATTCTGATTATTCTTCGGTCAGTATTCGCGAGTTAATTTCGGCCTTCCTGTCAAAACCGCCGTCCTAGCAGACAGAAGAGAAATTCGACGGTGTCCGCGATAATTTTGTTTGTGCGTCACTAATTCCGTTTGCTCTGAACGTTGATGAAATATGCGTTGACGTTATGTTGACATCACAAATATATAGCAAAAATTGTTCGTGCCTTTCCGGCCAAAGCGCCTGGGAAAATTTCGGCCCGGCGGCAGGGCGGCAGGTATTATTTCCGGAACCGCAAGCGATAGAAATTTTTCGTTTGAGAGGGGTAATAAAGCACTTGCCTCACGTTCCTACGATTATTCGTTCCGTCGTATTCGTGAGTCAAATTCCGCCTGGGGACGCTGCCCCGGGGGGCCGCCTGCCGAAGTCCGCAAGCAATTAACGTTTTGTAAATGCATCTTGTCTTCACCGATAATACAATTTAACTTTGTAAATATATATAATAAGTTATTTCAAAAAGAGATAAAATTATAATAAATTAAATTTTTACTTGGCGACTTTTGTCTACAATTTTTTGTTTGGTAACTCATATTTTTTAATGCATAATTATATGCGGTTGGTAACTAAACATTAAAATGACATTGCAACGTCAGACCAACATTTACACTTCAAAATTTTTCTTGTCAGAACCACTGGTGAAAACGTCATACCTTTTAACCTTTGAGCGCCGAGGATGACACAGTTTTGATTCTACTCTTCAATCTGAGTCGAATGACACTAGTCTGAGGTCTCTACGATGTATGCACCAAAGTTTAACGATATACATAACTACTAGTTAATAAGCAAAAAAGCATTTATAAATAAAATAGTCAAATAAGCATTTTTAGGCATTTTAGGCATTTTTACCTTACTTTACTTACTTAATCCTTATGCCCTTTTTACCGTTAGGTGTAAGACAGGTGGGAGAAGAGTTTGTTATGTTGCTGTATATTTTTCTTTCCATAGTTTTCTGTCCTGGGCTACTTATTTTATACCTTCCCAGTTTATTCCCTTGTTTGCTGCTGCCTCTCTTATTCCTTCTTCCCAGGTTTTCCTCCTTCCTCTTTGATTTTTACCCGGCACTCATGATTCATACACTCTTTTCACTAATCTGTTTTTGGCATACGACACATGACCAAACCACCTTAATTGTCCTTCTATTTTTCCATTATAGGTTTTATCTTTAAGTCTTGTCTGTACGTTTCATTTCGGATTTTATCTCTTTTCGTTTTATTTTGTATCCTTCTTAGGAACCGCATCTCCATTGCATTTAGTCTTATTTTATGTTTTTCTGTCAAAGACCACGATTCACTACTATACATTATTGACGGTCTCACCACTTTTTCACTACTTCTGTTTTATTTTTCTTGGTACTTCTTTCTTTCCTAAAAGTTCGTTTTCAGAGTATTGTAGATTCTCCTGTTTTCTCATTCTATCATTAATTTCTTTATCTATTTTGCCGTTGTTCTCGATTATTGATCCTAGATATCTAAAACTTTCTACCTGTTCAATTTGTTTTTCTTGTATTTTTATTTTGTGTGTTATATCTCTCTGGCCACTACCATACTTTTAGTTTTCGCTATGTTTATTTTCATGTTTATTTTCCGTAGCTCTATTTCTAACACCTCTAGGTTGTATTGTAGATTCGCTTCTGTGTCAGCTATTATCGTCATGTCGTCCGCGAACATCAGTTCGTTTATTTCTGTTTGTTCCATTTGCCAGTATCCCAATTTTATCTTCTTCAACTTTTTCTTTGAATTTTTCATCGCCTCGTCTAGCACTATTGAGAACAGCAAGGGGCTTAGCACGCATCCTTGCTTTACTCCTATTTCTGTTACGAACTCTTGTGACTCTTCATTGTTAGTCCTTACTACGTTTTTATTACTTCTGTACATTGCTTTTACTATTTCTATCGTTCTTTCCTCTATTCCTCTTTTTCTAGTGCTTTCCATATTTGTTCTCTTTGTATTCTGTCAAAAGCTTTTCTAAATCTATAAAGCACATATGTATTTCCTTCCTTTTTAATAAATTTTTCGCTGATTTGTCTAATGATGAATATTAAATCTTGTGTGCTTCTCCTTCCTAAAACCACATTGAGTCTCTTCTATTGTATTTTCTATTCTGTCTCTTATTCTTTTCTCAATTATTCTGCCAGTATTTTCGCGGGGACACTTATTAACGTAATTCCTCTATAATTACCACATTCTCTTTTGTCACCTTTCTTATGTATGGGGAGTATGATTCTATATTCCAATCCTTTGGTATTATCATTGTCTTCATTATTTCATTTAGCAATTCTGTAATTTAGTTATTCCTTCATTTCCCATAAACTTTATCATTTCCGGTGTTATTTTGTCTCTTCCTGCTGCTTTTCCTAACTTAATTTTCTTTATGGCCTCCTAACTTCTTTCTCTTGTATTTCTTCGATTTCCTCTCTTTCGTCTATTCTTTCTTTTCATCTGTTGTACTGTTTTCTGCTTTTGTTAGTTCTTCGAAATGTTCTTTCCATCTTTCATTATTTGATCTTCTGTTATTATTTTTCCGTCCTTTCCTTTATGTTCATCATATTATATTCCTTTTCTTCCTAAGTTGTTTTAAGGTTCCGTAAAATAGTTTTTGGTTCTCCAAGTTTTCTGTCATCTTTTCTCCAAATTTTATCCATGATTCTTCTTTTGCTTTTCTCACCCGCTTTCGTTTCTGTTCTTGTTTCTTTATATTTTCGTAGTCGTCTGTTTTTTTGTACTTAAGTATCTCTTCCATGCCTGCTTTTTCTCTTTGATCTTTGCTTTTATATCTTCGTTCCACCATGTTGTTTTCTTCATATTTTTATTAGCTGTTTTCTTTGTCCCTCAACTCTCTATCGCAGCGTTTAGTATGGTATCTTTAAATCTTTCCCACTTTTCTTCTACCTCTTTTGTATTATCTTTTGCTCTAAATTTTTTGGTTAGAATTTCCCTTATATCTTTTTTGGTTCTCTGTTCCTTTTAGTTTATATATTTTTTATAGTTTCCACTGATTTATTTCTCCTCTTATCTTCTTTTTCTTCTTTTTTATTCTTTAGGTCCATCTTTACCAAGTAGTGGTCGCTTCCTATCTCTGCTTGTCTTGTTACTTTGACGTCTTGTACCTTTTACCATTTTGGTCTACTTATTAAGAAATAGTCAATAATTGACTTATCGTTCCTGCTTTCTACAACTCTTGTGAATTTGTGTATATCCTTATGTTTGAATTTTGTGTTTGCGATCACTAAATTGTTTTCTATGCTGATTTCTATGATTCTGTCCCAGTTATTATTTCTGGTCGTTTCTCCTTCTTTCCCTAAGTATTTTTCTATACCTGTATTCTGTTTTCCTACTCGTCCATTTAAGTCTCCCATAACAATTACATTTTCCCCTCCATTATCTATTTCTCTTTGTACTTCCTCAAAGAACTTATCTTTATCTTCTTTTCTAGCATCTTCGTTTTCTCCGTATGCTATTATCACATTCCATATTTCTTCTCCTATTAGCTTCATATCTAATCTTAAAATCCGTTCATTTATGTATTCTTCCTTTATAATGTGTTTTAGCATGTCTGGATTTATTATTAATCCTACCCCACATCTTGCTCCTTCCGTTTCCTTCACTCCTGACCAAAATAGCCAGTATCCTTTATGAATTCGTTTCATACTAGGATTTTCACTTGATGTTCTATCATTTCTTCTACTAAATCTTCTTCTTCGTCTTTAATGCTCCTCACATTCCATGTTCCTATTCTCAACTTTTTCTGTTGCATTTTGCTTACTTTTCCTCTTATCCTTTTCTTTCTCTTTACTTTTGTCTATTCCTACGCTCTTCATTTTGTTGTTCATCTTATATTGTTTATCGTCGTCCATGTCCATCGCATATTTCGTTATAAGTTCGGCCTGGTTCTTTTTTGTTATCAGTTTTTTGATTTCTCTATAACTCCTTTTTCCTCATTATCCCAGACGAATTCCACTCCTTCTATGATGATTTTCTTATAACCGATCTTCGTTCTTCTACCTTTACTTCTCGCTTCTTTTGCAATTTTTCTTATTTCGGCCTGTATTCCTCTTTCTTTTGGCGTCGTATCATTGTCTATGTATACGGTGGATCCTCTCAGTTTATATTTGTTTTTCATGACCTTCTGTTTATTATCCCAGTCTTTCATTTCAACCAGACTTGTAATTGTACATTTATTTCCTTGCAATGTTGCTACATTCTTTACTTCTACTTCTACTCCCAATTTTTCTACGAGGAATTGTTTTGTTTCTTCTTCTTTTCGATCTTCTACTAATGTTACACCCTTGATTATCAACCTACACTTTCGTTTTTCTTTTTCTATTTTTTCAAACTTATCTTCCAATTGTTCGATTCTTTTTTGGATTTGTTTTTTCTCCGATTCCCATTTTATCTCCCGTTTTGCCATTTCCTCTCGTAGTTTCTGATTTTCTTCTGTACTTTTCTTAATTCCATCTCTAATAATTTTAATCATGTCTAATTTCTTTTAGATCTCCCATTTTTCTTTCACCTACTGTTATTTTTTTCTGTTTTTAGTGTTGCTGATCTAATTACTATTTTACTTTTTTTAAAGATCTCTTCTTTTTCTTCGCTACTGTTTAGATCTCTATGTCTTTTTGGATCCTGAACTCATTTATAATCCTCTTTTTGTCAATATTTTATCTGAATTTATACTTTTGTGCGTTTGGTAAATAAACTTTCCGTATCGTCCGGGTCGCGTTATCTCCCGTCTGCCGGCCGTGCAAGGCAGGGAACGTTTGGCCTTCGGGTTAAAAACTCTCTTCGTTTGTATTCTTGATTGTTCCCATTTACACTGCCCTATAATCGCTCCTTATTTATAATTAACTGCTCACTCTTATTAAGTTGCTAATAATTTTCACTTACAGATTCAGTTAGTTACACTTCACGAAAAAGTCGGTGTGGCAAAGCCCGTATTCGAGTATTTTATCGCCACCAGCCAATTTCGCGTCTATCCGCATTCGCTCCACAAACTCAACCCGTCATTTTCAACGAACTTAAAAAGTTCGTTACTGAATTCTATATGTCTGTCGGTCTGTCTGTGGCTGTCACAAAATTATGGATTTTTTAAAATTTTTAAATGGATTCTTATAGGAAATTTTACGCTGAATTCGAAAATGAAGAAAAAATTCTATGTCGAATAATTTTCAGATATTCGATTTCGAATTTTCCGAAATTCGAAATCGAAATCGAAAGGTTTTTTAAGTTCGTTCTGGGATTGCTTACAGAGCAATCTCTTCGCTGGCCCCATGTTTTTACCTGAGGATCATAAACTTTGACTTTAATTACGCACAATAAATTTCTAAAATTAGTGAAGTATACCCCATAGATTTAGATGTTAAGACGCAAGAATAACTCATATGGGATTTAATGTTTCGTTAATGTTCCTTTCAGATAAAATTTTCGACTTTTCGGGAAATGTAAAATCCAAAATTTCACAGGCGGCGAAACTAATAAAATGGACGAAAACAAAATAGAAATGCAATTGCGTTAATTAAGATAATGGCACTAGAGAAATTACGGCCACCAGGATCCATATTCTGGAAATTTTCTAATTTAAAAAGTCCTTTTTTGTTATGTGAATTAGACGAATCGGGAAACGACAACATTTCGTTTCTGCAATATGGAAGTAATCGTAAGCGCCGACATAGAAGCGATACGCTATCGCTGCAGCGATGCGCAATACCTGCGAGCAGCAGGTCGTGAACCGACAAAGATCCTTCATATAAACATCGGGTGTCCCCGTGAACTGCAATGGCGGCAGAAGCAACGTAGTCATCAGCAAGAAAGCATCACCACCTTTCTTCACTTACGAATCAAAATTCCAAAATGAGATTTTCCGTCTTCTTCTTGTTTGCTGTTGTTATTATGGCCGTGTTCGTAGGACAAGCCGACGCAAGATGGAAGAAATGGAAAAAAGTTGTAAGTAAATTGCTGTTGTTAAATGGCCATTTTTAAAAATAAAATAGCACTTGGCCATTAGTTTGTCACGTTGTACAATAAATTAACAGAAAAAGGCTGGCAAACGAGTATTCAACGCTGCAAAAGAGGCTCTTCCAGTCGTCGGAGGCTATAAAGCTGTCGCTGGGAAAAAGTAACAAGAAGAAGCTATAAATATTTCGATATTTAAATGTAACCATTTGCTTTACTTATTTGCCCTTAAAATTGTGCCATACTAGCAGGATTATTTTTAAAGAAAATAAAATTATTTTATAAATTATTTTTTAGTAGTTTTGCTAATCTTTTCTATTCAGTGGAAAAAGCTCACAATTTTTTGAAAGACGCTACGCAGAGAGGACGCTCTGCTTCCAAATAGAACGTTGTTTAGACATATCTGTATCGCCAATTTATTTCATTATTTGCCATCGCTTTAAAGCAAAATGGCTTTGCTGCCTTTAGATACCCCGTGGCGAGTAGATGTGTTTTCTGCTGACGTAAGATTCTTGATAAGTTTGAAAATATAGGTGACTTCAATGATTTATCAAACGCTCCTTTCATTTCACCCAGTCAGAAACTGGATGCTTCTTTAATTGAGTTTTAACTCTGAAAAATAGGACAAGTCTTACAATTAATTATCTCTAGATACGATTAACTGCAGACAAGATTCTGGTGTGGGTTTAGTAGATTTTTACAAGAAGTCGGAACCATCGCCACTATTAGCGTCTGCTATAATCACCTACAACGGATGTAGGAGAAGTAATAACCATCATTGGTAAAAAAGGCAGTATGGTAAAGAAGAATCCTGATAAAATAGTTAAAATTCTTATCAACGTATTTATAAGTAGTTTTGGTTTATTTTGCTTTGCATTCGTGAAACCTTAATTTATAAGAGATACCTATAATCTAATAAATTTTAAGTATGTCAAAAGTACATTATCAATAATGTCTAAAAATAACTTAAACTTATCTACAAAGAAAAACTTGAGATATTTTTCATATCGAAATACCGCAAAGAAAAGGATGGATACGAAACAAACCAGCGGTAGACATTAAATAGAGATAAACCAGGTAAAACAAGCGGATGTAAAATGGAAAATGGAACGAAATGAGTTAAAGTTTACCCCTATATGAAAGAAGACAAGGTTGAAAAAGACATAGGATAATGATTTCAAGAGATTTTAAAGACCGATACCAGAATGTAGTGAACTAGAATTAGTCACAGGGTAGAAGAAAAACCAAAGAAGAAGAATATAAGCCGCTTTTTATGTTTTTGCATTAGTGTATTGGCTACTATTAAATTCTTTTACGTTTACATTGGAAAATAGATGCAGCGAATTCTCAAAACAAAACTCTACTTGATTGTGGCCTTCTATTATACTTTTCCTCTAAAATAAAAGAATCAAATCGAAATTTTGAATTTATTTTCAAATAAAAATATAACTTGTTCAACTTGATTGAATACTAATACTGATTTTTACATAGTTTGGGTTAAAAATTAAATCCTATAAACTCATACCGTTTACCTGCTCGTTCTGGTGAATTTCCTCCAAATACATCCCTTGGGAGTGAATATAATACTATTTTCACTTCTCACAACACTTCTGGAAATCATTCGCCATAATTGTGAAATTTTGTGTTATAGTGCAGTAGATGTTTGAATTCATTATGGTTGTGCTTTTTTCTTTGCACTACTTAATCGTCAAATAATAGTGACCAATTACTTTGTTTCACCAAAACGTTTGGTATCACATAATATTTTATAGCTCTCATACCTTTCCTATAGAGTAGATTTAGTTCTCTTCGGATAAAAAGTTATCACTATAAACACAACCCCCCTCTACCCCAATAATTAAAATTGCTAAAAGGTTTTACATATTTTCGAATTGAATTTCGTCGCAAGGAAAGTCAAGAATATATCGCAGTTTATATTTAACAGGAATGTGGATATCTAAACAATTTTAATCTCGAATAATACGTAATTGGAATGTGACGATATCTGGATGGAGAGCAAAGACCAAGTAATTTACAAAACAGTGATAATTTAAAGTGAGGGCGTGCGTGCGGCGCGCACTCGAGTGTGTCAGTATTAAGCGAAATTATAAAATTCTTTTTGACAATACAGTTACTAATTAAAGAAATTGGTTGTACCAATAAAAATAATAACAACAACAAACAAACAAAAAACAAAAAGCAACAACAATAACATAATAATAATAATAATTAACAACAACAATAATAATAATAATAATAATAATAATAATAATAATAAATAATAATAATAATGATAGTAGTAGTTGGAGAAGCAGGCGTGTAAATAGCCGCGCCCTCGTGGTGCGCTGTGGGGACTAAGTACGGCCCGTTTTGAAAAGTAAAACGATGAGGCCCAAATCGTCCCTTAAACGGCCGGCGCGAAAGCGGATGGGGGTGGCTACCGATATCAACCGATGAGTAATTGCCAAATCGCTTACCTGTAATCGGCTTCGGCTTCGGCGGCGTTGGTTTCACGGTGGCCACCTTGTTGCGATGTATTCGTGCCTGGAACACGACCGCACTGGCCGGGATGCGATGCGAAAGTGTTACGGGGTGCTTAAATGTGGGTAAAATAAACACGACCGCACTGACCGGTTTGCGATTCGAGTATGTCTTGCGGGTTGGTTAAACCCGACCGAACTGGCCGCGCTACGGGTCGAGTATGTCTCTTGCGGGTTGGTTAAAAACGACCGAATTGGCCGCGATGCGGGTCGAGTATGTCGCCGGGCTTCGCGCCTGGCTTAGCGATAGATCATTTGCGGGAAAACTTAATTCGACAGCACCTTTCGTCTCAAAGGGTGCCGCCGACGGCGTATGCAGACTAGCCGGCTGAGCAAAAGCCCATATGCCGTTTTGTGTGCGATAGCAAAACGTGGCGGCAGATATCAAAGCCCCCAGCATGCCGCCACGATACACAGGCGGTTCAAGGGCGAAAAGGCCGCCACACCAGTAGTAGTAATACTAATAGTAATAATAACAATGGCAATGGCAATAATAAAAAAGCCTTAAAGAAATAAGGATATAATCTTTCTCATCCACTTCTATTCCTTGCCACGTTTTTGGGGTCTTCTCTTGATACGTATCGAAGACTTCCTTGTCTGCTGGTCTTGATAATGGGTATATCTTTATAAATTGCATACACTTCCTTATTTGTTCTTTTCTCTGCCCATTTTCGTCCTATATCTCTCCATACAATTTTCGAAATATTTTTCGCTCCTAGCTAAAATGTTTTCAATTGTCTTTGTTAACTACCAGTTTTATAATTGTTTTATAAATGCGTTTTTTCACTATTCTTGTCAACAATTTTCTTTGAATGCGTTGTTTCGTGCACACCTCTAAGTCACCTTTGGACCTAATTCTATCTCTACCCGCAACCTTGACTTGTCCGCTTGCTAACCCCTATTCACAGCTAAAAGAGATTTTACAAAGAAAAGGACCGTATGACCACCGACCCAGCACTTCAAGTTTAACCTTTTTTGAGAACCGAACGTAATTGGCGGCCAACCGAAGCTGACCATATTTTGACTTTGAATTTGTGCAAACCCAATAGCGCGCTTTGATTAAGCTTTGTCTGTTGCCTTTTTGTGTGTTCTGCACCCGGCCGTAGTGGTCCAATAATTCTGCATCTGGCCAAGTAAGAACCCACCCCCGGGTTTGACGCCGCCAAGCCAAAGTACGTTAACATCCGCCTCCAAGCTACCAGAGAACGTCACGTGTGGTAAGTCTCTTTTAGTTGTCTTGAATTTTGATCCCAACAGCACTTTTTTCCGTAGTCCGGAGAGATCGCAACTAACCTGACGCCCACCGAATAACGTAATTTAATTTGCTTATTCACGTTTTGTATTTTGTCTTTCATTAATGTCTCTGTCTTCATTCGTTTTTTCGTCTTATTTTGTTGTTAATATTTTTTTTAAATATAGAGCTTACACAGGTCTGTTTCGTTTTTTTGTTTTGTGTGCATTTGAGTTAAATCTAATTGTGCTTAATATCAAACAGCCGTCGTCATATTTTTTGAACTTCCACATTTATCTCGGCCCCTAAATAGGAGAAAGTTGACACTTTCAAAATTGCATTGTCTTTATTCTTTAGCCTTGACAATCAGTGAGCCGCTGTTTGAATTTTCAGTGTTGAAGATGGTATCGCCTTTTTTTCTCACTGACCTCCAGTTCAAGAATTCTTGCTTCTTCTTCTAACTTTTGGAAAACGTTTTTTAGTTCTTTTTAGTTCCACTTAACATAGGCTACATTTAGTAAAAATATAGACTATAATTTGCAGGGCTTCTTTTCATTCTGTTAGTATCTTACACATTGCCTAAATCTATGTCAAAAGTTCTATAATTCTCGTTTCTAAAGTCCTCCTGCTTCAATTTCACCAGTTCCATAGCTTTTATTGTTTTTAAGTTTTTTCGTGATTCTTTTAAGTCCTTCTATTGGAAAAATCGTTCACATTTTTTGGTGTGCAAATTTCTTTTTCCAACTGTTTTATTTCTACTTCTGTGTTCATAATTCCTGATAGTATTCTCTTCATCACTATGTTATACGTTTTTCCTCAGCTTCTGCGTTTTATTTCTCGTCTTTAAAAATGATGAGTCTAAATTAGTAATTTTTTTACTGGTTTTTATTTTCTTGCAAAACATTTTCATGTTTATATTACTATTATAATTTTTTCTTAGGTCCTCTATTAATTTCTTTTCTTATACATATATAGTCTTCACTTCTCATGGTTCTTTCTTGAAATCTCCTATATTCAACGAACTTAAAAAGTTCGGTACTGAATTCTATGTCTGTCTGTCGGTCCGTCACAAAATTTGAGATTTTTTAAAATTTGAAAATGGATTCTTATAGGAAATTTTACGCTGAATTCGAAAGTGAAGAAAAAATTCTATGTCGAATAATTTTCCAGATATTCGATTTCGAATTTTCCCGAAATTCTAAATCTAAATCGAAAGGTTTTTTTAAGTTCGTTCTGGGATTTCTTACAGAGCAATCTCTTCGCCGGCCCCATATTTTCTCTGAGTCATGCTTTAGCAAATTTTGTTTTTCCTTTATTAATTTTTGCAAAGCCTCCCCACATTCTTTAACAAACCGGTAATTTTTTCTTTTAGTTCTCTACTGTAAGTTCTTTTTCACCGACTGTTTCACTAATGTCTTAATTGGTGCTTTTTTTCCACATAATCTAAAACTGTTGTTTTTGTTAGTTTTTGGCCTAATTTCTCTTCATAACTATTCCCTACTTTCCCATTTCTGGACAATTGTATTTGTAATTTTCTCATTTTTCTTCTATTGGGTGTTTATGTTATCCTCTGCTTTTATTACTATTTTTACTAGCTATTTCTACACCTCTACGATGTCCAATTTCTTCTATTGTAGGTGATGAACCTGACTGACTTTTCTGTCATTAGGATGCTGCCATGGGCCATTTCTGTTGTTATATTATCATGGCCTGGTGCTTTGCCTCTCTTAAGCTTCTTTATAGCTTCTCCTACTTCTTCCAGACTAAATGTTCCCCCTTGTTCCACGTCTTCTTCTTCTTCCCTATTTTCTTCTTCGATGTTCCATGTACTTGATGTGTTTGCGTTTAGCAACTCTTCGAAGTATTCTTTCCATCGTAGCATTATATCGTTGTTTTCCGTTAATATTTCCCCTTTCTTTGAGTTAATATATTGACATTTTGTTTCTTTTCCTTTCCTTAATGTTTTCAGTACTTTATAAAACAGTTTCTGGTTACCTATTCTGTCCTTCTCCATCTTTTCGCCGAATTCTTCCCATGTGTGTATTTTTGCTCTTTTCACCATCTCTTTGACCTTTAGTCTCTGTTCTTTATATTTTGTATAGTTTTCGTTATTTTTGTTTCTTAGATGTTTTCCATGTCATTTTCTTTAGCTTTGTTTCTTCTTTTACCTCTTCGTTCCACCAACTCGATTTATTTCTATATTTATTATCACTCGTCTGTCCACATATTGCTTTGGCTGTGTTTATTAAAGTTTCTTTGAATTTTATCCAAAGCTCTTCTATGTTATAATTCATAATACTTGCTTCTAGAGTTCCCATTTCCTTTTCTGTTCCTTCAGTATATTTATTTGCTATTTCTTCTTCCCTTAATTTGTGTGATCTTATTTTTATCTTCTCTTGTGTGTTAATCATTTTATCCTTTTTGTTTCCCTTAGTTTCCCTTACTAACTCCATTTTCATTTCCGATACTACCAGGTAGTGATCCGTATATAATTCGGCTCCTCTTTTTACTCTTGTATCTTGTATGTCTCTTCTATATTGCTTATTTATTATTACGTAGTCAATGATTGACTTCTCATTTCTACTTACTATTTCTCTCGTATACTTATGTATATCTTTATGTTCGAAGAAGGAGTTTGTTAGAACTAGGTTATTCAATATACAGAAATCTATTAATCTTTTCCCATTTGTATTTCTTGTTTCTTCTCCATGTGCCCCTATTGTCTCCCCTGATTCCGCATCTTTTTTCCCTACTCTTCCATTTAGATCTCCAATTATAATTATTCTTCCATTTAGGCTTTCTATTGTTTCTGCTAGTTGCTCCCAAAACTGTTCTTTTATTTGTGCCTTGTCATTTTCCCCTGGTCCGTATGCAATTATCATCGTGCTTTTAACTGTGTTACCTGCTTGTATCTCTATCATAAGTAATCGTTCTGTAATTGCTACCGATTTCGTAATATATTTAGTTATTTCCTTTTTAACTATACAGCCTACTCCCTCTCTTGCTCCCTGATTTCGTTCGACTCCTGTATATATTAGTAGGTTTCCACTTGGCAGAATTATCTCTCCACTCCCTTTCTTTTTAGTTTCAGTTATTCCTAAAATGTGTCGTCTTGCTTTGTTAAATTCTTCATCTAATTCATGTTCCTTTCCTGCTATACTTCTTATGTTCCATGTTCCTATTTTCCATCTCTCAGTCCTTTTCATTGCCTTGTTCATTATCCCATAGATCGGTCCCATGTTCTTATCTTCCGCTTTTAGTTTTTTCTCCAGGTTGTGCGTGTTATTTTTCTCATTTGTTCCGTAAAATTTTGCCCATCAGGGGATCTCTCAGCTACTGTTCTCTTGTAGTTAGTATTTTGTCTCCCTGCTTTCTACTAAACTTTCTGGCTTCTCTTAGTAAAGGTATTAGTCTTCTTCTTTCTTCTTGGACCTTTTTCGTATAATCTTCATCTATCCAGATGTCTGATCCTTTTAGGTTTTTTGCGTTTCGTATTATCTCTTGCTTACTACTCATCTTTGTTAGTTTTACTAATATTGGTCTTGTTTTTCCGTCCATGGGTTTTCCTAATCTTTTTATCTCATCTATATCGACTTTTCCATCTAGGGTTACTCCTATTTTATCTATTACTGCACATGCTTTTCTTCTAGTTATTTCTTCGTCCTCGTTTGTTTCTTCTTTAATACCCTTCATTACCAGATTTTTTCCTCTTACTTCTCTTTCTAGCATTTCTATTCTGGTGTTTTGTTCTGCCACTTGTTTCATTAGTTTCGTGTTTTCCTCTTTAACTTGATTTAATTCTTGAATTATCTTATGTAACTTATTATTCGTTTGGCTCGTGTTTTCATTTATAGTGGCAAACATTGCTTCAATTCTTTCCATATCCATTTTTATTTTTACTGTTTTTAACTATTTTTATTCCGTTCGTATCACTGTAATTATTCGTATTTAATATTTATGCTCGTGTATAATTTTAATTTTAATTGTGCCCAATCCTGTTATTTATGATATTATTTTCGCAGCACCAATTTTTATTGTTGGCTTAACAGTCCGGCTCGATCTCGCATCAGCCGATGTGGGGTACACGTGCGAGTTTTATACAAACGCCTCTTTCTGCGTTGTTGAGGTTATGACATTCGTAACAATAAAAATAATCAGTTTCTTACCAGTGTCTGCTGTACTTTGTTCACTGGTATCTATTCTACTCACATGCAATTTTTTATAAATTTTTATCCACTTTCGCCGTGTTAACAGTAAGAAATTTATATAGCGTGACGGAGCCGATGTGTACGGTTACCCGTCGCCGCCGCGAATCCCGCTACAAATATATAAAGAAATAAAACATTTTTATTTGAAGATTCCTTATTGTAATATTGTAAGACTGAAAACTGGTTGGCACCAAGAAAACAAGTTCAGAACTGAAATGTCTCATAACCATAGAGGTGGTGTTTATTATTGTTATGACAATTATTTCCCCTTGCACGCAACTGTCCTATTCCATAAAGGTACTTGCGCGCAATTGACCCATAGGATTAAGACTAACTGAAAACTTTTCTGACCGCTGCGCGCAATCGACCCACGTCCTAAGAATGAATGAAAATGAATGCAAATCACAAAAAAGTAGGTATTAATACTAAGTTGGTATACATTTTCAGGTCAAATTCTTAGTAAGAGATTAACAGATTACCGGGAACAAGTATTCAACGTAGGTAATAATGAGATGAGATTTCTGCTGCTGCTATTTATTCTGTGAAAAACCAAATTTATGTGACTAAATAAGCAGTTATAACTGTTACAAGCTTAACCCCTGTTTTATTCCGCGTCCCTAAGCCAAACTGTCCTGCAACTTCTCTATTATTTCCTTTTCCGACTTTGGCGTCGAGGTCGCCTAGGATTATTATTATATCTTGTTTTTTGTACGGCTTAACGCTTCGTTAACGCCTTTATAAAAATGTTCTATATCTTTTTTATTACTCTTAGCTATCAAACATCTATTATATTCAGACGAGATGGCTTTGTATTCATTTGAAGTATCGCAACACGGTCAAAGATTGGTAGGAATCCATTTACATTTTCTTAGAGAAACTCTTATTCCTTTTGAGACACTTAGATTTCAATTGATTTAAACATTCATTTTCGTTAAGATCGAAAGTTTTATGTGTGCAATAAAACATTTTAAAATAACTCATGTAGTTTCTAAATTTATTAATATTTTCTCTTTCGACATGGTAGCACTTAACAACAAGGTAATATACTCCAGTACCTAATGGCACTCTACACCAATATGCTAACTCCCACCATATGTTACGGTTTGGTGAAGAAATGTGTCACCTAATTAACTCGATTTGCTAAAATTTGCCGAAAGTCATCAAATAGAAAAAGCAAGCATCCTTATTATTCGTTTATGAAGAATGTTAGCAAGGGTTTCTCATCTCTTCACACTATACAAATGGCATTTAACGGTGCTTTCTATTTTTTTACTAGCACCAATTAAGTCATTGTTCTTTGAGGGATTTTTAACAGCTTCTCTTACTATTGCTCATTTGGTTATTTTGACTGTCCCAGGGAAGCCTGGCTTTGGCAGCTCTGATTATTTAGGGTAAATTTTAAATTGGGTGATAATCCGAATTACTGTTGACAAGGTATTTTTAATGGGTGTACAAATAAGTTTCCGCCGTTTTCAAAAGATGGCGCCACCGATAAGATAACATCGAAATTGTCAGCTGTAAAAAGTCGTATAGTATATGTTGACATCTGGCAACAGTATAACCTTTTAATACCTCTGACTTTTTGCTAGCATCACTTAGTTTTCATCGTGTTAAGATGTCAAGTTTTGAGCCAAATAAGCGTCATTTGCGGGAATTGCTAATTTACTTTTTAATTTAAAGAAATCTGCAACTGAGGCGCATAAGCTCGTAGAAGCATACGGTAATTAATTTGAGTGAAAGAAGTTGTCGGGAGTGGTTCCAGAAATTTAAAAGTGGTGATTTTGATGTGGAGGACAAAACACGTAGTGGAAGGCACAAAGTGTATGATGACACATAATTGGAAGCTTTACTGGAGGAAAATCCGTGCCAAACGCAAGAAGAACTTGCACAAGAGTTAGGAGTGACTCAGCAAGCTATTTCACAACGTCTCAAGGCCCTAGGTATGGTTCAAAAGCAAGGAAATTGGGTTCCTTACGAACTGAAGCCAAGAGACGTCGAGCGTCGCTTATTCGCTTGCGAACAATTGCTCAAAAGGCAAAATCGCAAAGGATTTCTGCATCGAATCGTGACGGGAGACGAAAATGGATCCACTACGACAACCCAAAGCGTAGGAAGTCATGGGTAAGCCCGGCATGCTTCTACTTCGATGGCCAAGCCAAACATTCATGGCAAGAAGCTAATGCTGTGCATTTGGTGGGATCAGCTTGGAGTAATCTATTACGAACTACTCCAACCTAATCAAACCGTCACCGGGGAACGTTACCAACAACAACTGATGCAATTGAGCCGAGCATTGAAGATTAAACGTCCACAATATGTCAAAAGGCATGTTAAAGTCATTTTTCAGCATGACAACGCTCGGCCACACGTTGCAAAAATCGTAAAGGAAACGTTGGAAGGACTGAATAGGGACGTCCTCACCCGCCGTATTTACGACATTGCTCCTTCAGATTACCACCTATTCCGGTCGATGACTCATGGTCTGGCTGAGCAGCACTTCACTTCTTACGAGGAATTGAAGAAATGGGTCGATTCGTGGATCGCCTCAAAAGACGACCAATTTTTTAGACGGGGTATCCACTTGCCGCCCGAAAGAAGATCAAAAGTAGTAGAAAGCGATGGGCAATATTTTGAATGACATTATCTGTACCTTTTTTTTACAATAAATTCTTAATTATATATATAAAAAAAATTATGAGTGCTGCTGCTGCTGCTGATGCTGCTGTCACACAGGTCAAAGGTCAAATCGTTCGTGCCTTTCCGTGCCGACCCGAGCGCCCCCGAAGGACAAATTTCGGCCCGGCGACAGGCGCGACCGAGGTAGTATATTTCCGGAACCGCAAGGGATGGAAAATTTTCGTTTGAGAGGGGGTAATAAAGCACTTATATATAAAAAAAATTATATATATAAGTGCTGTCACACAGGTCAAAGGTCAAAGGTCAAAGTTCAACTCTAACTGGCTATACGTAAATGCGTTGTCATGGAACGGCGTACGCCAATTATGTCAAACAGAGCTTTTAATCGTGTTTTATTTTTTAAAAGCTACTATGCGAAGGGGTTAGCATGTCAGTTGACAAGCACTACGTGCAATCGATGTATATATAAAAAATTATGATGCTGCTGCTGTACACAGGTCGTTCGTGCCTTTCTCGACAGCGCCTCAAGGAAAATTTCGGCCGGCGGAGGGCGAGGTATATATTTCGAACCGCAAGCGATAGAAAATTTTCGTTTGAGAGCGGGTAATAAAGCACTCGTTGTTTATAAAAAAACGGCGGAAACTTATTTGTACACAATAACAATCAATTATTTTTCGTTGCGAGGCACCAAGGTCAGCGTAGCTTATGATATATCCACGCCTGAAATCATCTAGAGCTAAGCGCTGTATAGTTCGAACAAACTATCCATAGACATTTAAGAATATTATTTAGCTGCAGGTAGTTTAGCATTTTTTCGTAAAATTTACTCTAAAACTTTTTAATACAGCGAATGCCAGTTTAGCACTATGTGCTATTTATAATATAGTGAATATTTACGTTTTGCATGTAAATTCCTGAGGTTTTAGATCTAGAACTAAACTTATTAATTGATGAGTATATTGCACTGTAATTATTATATAGTTTATAGAATGGTTTACGATCACTACTTAGATATCTTCTGACAATGTACTTTTTAGACTGGTAGTGTTGTATGTATGGATCTTCTTTTATAACCTCAAATCGGTCGCCCTATTGGTCGTTCAGCTGAAAACATTGCCGCTGCGAACGATAGTGCGACGGAGCGTCCATAAACCGCAGTATAGCGTTGGTCATTGCAACTGAACATTTCAAAAAGCACCATGCATCGGATTTTAACAAAAGATCTGCATCTGCACCTACTAAAGATTTTGCTAACCTAGGAACTAAATCAGACTACAATTTGAAATGTCGAGTATTTGCCGATTGTATGCTAGAAAATCAAGGATTTGCGGTAATTTTGCTAAGAAACTATCTTCAGCGCCGAAGCGCATTTGCTTTGTGGGAATTTTGATAACCAGAATTGTCGTATTTGGAACATAGACATTTCTTGGGTCATTGAAACAGCCTGTGCATAGCCAAAGAGTAACTGTTTGCGGTAGATTTTATGCTGGTGGAGTGATTGGGTCGTTTTTTTTTAAGATGAAGCCAGAAACGCAGTAAATATCAATGCTGAGTGTTATTAGATGGCAGTGGATTTTTGTGGTCTCATTTGGACGGTATGAATTTGGATGACTTGTGATTCCAGCAGAACGGTGCTACCTATCATACAACACACGAAACAATCCAATTGTTGGAGCGAAAATTGAATGGGCAACTTATCTCCTACAACAGGAAGTGAACTGGTCACCAAGATTTTGAATTTTTTTGGTAATTGTAGGATTTGGTGATTGATGTGTGGCAATAAAATTGAATTGGTATCATGGAAGAATATGATTTAGCTCTAGGAACTGATTTAAGCGAGACTGTATACTTCTGTCAAGAAGTTTAGACTCAGTGGTGAGGAGGCTCATAATTGTAACAGTTGGGGTTTTTGTGTTTTTCTTGTGATGGGAAAATAACAAATTCTTAAGCAGGCGTTGAAAGTCGCTATTAGAAAAGCAATGGATTCTTATGTAGATTTTTAAGAAGTATTGGGTATTTCATCAATTTACTGGTTGTTTGAGGATCTTCTTTATGGCTTTCTATAGAAGTGGTCATAAAAGGTTAATTCTAAACGGGTCTAACAGTTTTTGTACAGTTTTTATTAGACTTTTTTAATTAGTGGGTCTTGAGTAGTGCGCCATCGATTTTCGTTTTTCCCAAATGAGATTTGTTGTATGAATGGGGGGTGCTTGGTAGCTTGTTATTCTTTGAGACAGACTGACTGTTGTGGCTTGTTGAATAGCCTTGCTTATCGTGTCTGTAAAAAGTGGAAGCTGAGAATTGTCTAATGATTGATATGGTATCTAGGCAATTAAGGCATCTATTAATTTTGGGAGTTTGAGGGAGTATGCTGATTGGTTTAGAATGAAAATAACAGGAAGGTGGTTATGGTCAAACTCCACGAGGACGGCTTTATAAACTTTTATATTGAGGATTTCTAATAATTTATTATTTCTGTAAGAAAAATATGTATATTCACTTATTATTACAATTTTAATGACTTTTCAATTAAAATCTGTTAACTTTAATTGTGCGCGTGCACTCTTTTAGTTTATGACTATAATTTTTTGGGACACATTTAGATGAGACTCTAGTCATTGCTGGTATTTTGCACTTGCGCACTTAACTTTCTCTTTTACGGTTTAGACTCTGAGATCTTGAAGAGAATTAGTTCGTTCGACACAAATCATGGGGCGTTAATCTAAGGTTTAAGATGAAATATTTGAAGGATTAAGTGTGATGTCGTTCTCCAATGTTGGTAACTATACATCCATATTGGCTTTATAATGCCTTATAAACTATATCATATGGCGAAGAAAGAAGAGAAGGTGTGAATACGAGAAAATAGAAAAAATGGAGCAGCACTATCAACAAAGAAATGCGAAGAAATATTATGAAGAAATTAAAAAGAGTAAGCAAGGATTTCAAGCCAAAACAATTTACAAAAAAAATAAGAAAGGGAAGCTGATTGGAGACGAGAAGGCAGTTATGGATAGATGGGCGGAATACTTTAAAGAAGAACTTAATGAAGACTATGAAAGAGATAACCAGAATTTAAACCAAGGAGCTCCAACACTGGATGAAACAAGAGAAATAATTAACACTCTTAAAAACAACAAAGCCCCGGGCGAAGGCAGCATAAATTCAGAATTAATAAAGAATGCAGGGGAAGAGATGATTAAAAAAATACAAGCCCTCGTGAAACAGATATGGGAATCGGAAGTGACGCCCGAAGAATGGAATAAAGCCCTAATCTGCCCCATTTTCAAAAAAGGAGATAAACAGAGGTGTGATAACTACAGGGGAATCTCCCTCCTTAATGTGATATATAAAGTATTCACCAAAAGTTTAGCGAACAGAATGGAAGTTTTCACTGAGCAGATAATAGGGGAATACCAGAGTGGTTTTAGAAGGCAGGTCCACAGTAGACCATATATTTACAATCAGGCAAACCCTAGAAAAATGCTATGAGTACAATATAGATGTTCATCAGGTTTATAGACTTTACAATGGCCTACGATAGTGTGAAGAGAGAGTACCTGGAAACAGCGATGGGAGAATTAGGAGTCCCAAAGAAATTGAAAGGACTTATCATGATGACGCTGAAAAACACCAAAAGTAAGATTAAAATAGGTACGAATATGTCAGAGGAATTCGAGGTGACAACAGGTCTTAGACAGGGTGATCCATTATCTACGACCTTATTTAATTTAGTGTTGGAAAAATGCATAAGAGCCATACGAATCAACCCTGGAGGCTCGTTATACAACAGGTCAGTGCAATATCTAGCATATGCCGACGATGTGCTGATTATGGCAAGAGCAAGTGAAGCACTTAAGACATCCTATAGACAATTAGAAAAGGAAGCACAATTAGCGGGCCTAAAAATAAGTGAACTTAAAACAAAGTACATGTTCCAGTCAAGACAGGAAAGAGGAGGTCAAGCCCAACGTCGAATGCAACTTTTGAAACAAACCGGTAGAAAGGGTACAGCAATTTAAGTATTTGGGAAGTATTTTAACCGAGACAAATGATACGAAGGCCAAGTAAGAGCAAGGATAGCCTCCGGAAACAAATGCTATTATGCGTTACAAAACATTTTCAAGTCCCGCAACCTATCAAGATCGAGTAAATTAAAATATACAAGACAATTGTTAGACCCACAGTAATGTATGTCCGAAACTTGGACATTAACATCAGACGATAAAACAGACTCCAAATATTTGAAAGGAAAGTACTAAGGAAGGTGTTTGGCCCAATACAAGAAAGAGGAGAATGGAAAATAAGAAGAAACGAGGAACTAAAGCAGCTTTATAATGAACCAGATATCATAGCAGTAATAAAGAGTAAGCGACTGGTCACGTGCACAGGATGCAACAAGAGAGAACGCCAAAATCAGCATACGAGAAAAAGCCAGAGGGAAGACGATTAAGAGGACGTCCCAGAAAAAGATGGGGAGATGATGTAGAGGAGGATATAAAAGCCTTAGGAGTGCGGAGATGGAGAATGAAGGCGGAGGATAGAAAGCAGTGGAGAGATATTGTGGAGCGAGCCAAGGCCCTTTAAAGGGCTGTAGCGCTAATAATTAAAAAAAAAACTATATCATCCTACTGTTAATTTATTATTTCTTATTTTGGTTTTTTGAGTATATCTACTGTATACGTTTTTTTTTTTGTTACTTATTGTTAAGGTTTCTCATTAAAAAGTTTAAAAATGTATTAAGCGCTTCACAAAATTTTTCGGCTTTATTGTCGTTTTCATCTTGAATTAAATTTACGGTTGTGTTTTTCTCGTAGGTATAATAATAAGAAGCTCTCTGAAAGTGGCACAAATTAATCACAAATCTACTACTACTCTCGTTGATTACGAGGGCAGTTTGATAAGGCAGCGACTTTTTGAATAAAAGATATTTTTTCGGCAAAAAGCGCTTTATTTCTCAACATAGTCTCCTTTTAGCTCGATACATTTAGTCCAGAGTTTTTCAATTTTTTTATCCCTTCCAAATAATAGGTTTCTCAAGGTCCTCAAAATAGGCGTTTGTTTCAGTGATGACCTCTTCATTCGACCAAGATCTCTTACAGCCGAGTCATTTCTTCAGATTTGGAAACAAGGGGCTAAATCTAAAGAATATGCTGGATGGGGTAGTAGTTCGTAGCCCAATTTATGGATTTTTAAAGTGGTCACACGGTTGCGCTTATGATCAAGTGTCAGCAATCGCAGCACCCATCGCGCGGATAGCTTTTCATGTACAAATATTCATATAAAATGTGATGTACCCGCTCAGTTGAGATGCCTACAGTCTCATCTACCTTACGCTCTTTCATTCTCCGATCGTCCAATATGATTTCATGTATTTTATCGACGATTTCTGGCGTGACGACGTCTTTTGGGCGACCTGAACGTCCGGCGTCACTTGTGCTGGTACGACCACAACGAAATTCTGTAAACCACTTCTTAACCATTAAAATTGATGGTACAGAGTCCCCATAGTATTTATCCTTGGTTTTGGTGATGGTTTTTTTACGCAAAAAGTAATGCTTAATGAGCACACGAAATTCATTTTTTGCCATTTTCGTCGAAACTCACGAGGTTGTCTGCAATCAATGGCTGTCAAACACAAACTAAATGACGCAGCTTGCTCAAAATTTGACAGTACCATATTTTAATAGATTGTAGTTGACAGAAGCAGTGTTGCATTTAAAGTTTCTACGCGAAAATTCAAAATGTCACCGACTTATCAGACTGCCCTCGTATTATGGCCACGCCGTATAGTAATATTTTTATAATAAAATACCATATAGCTTTCGATGTAAATTTTTACATTATCAGGCAAGTGAGTTTTACTAATGGAAAAATGAGTCGGTGAATATTTTTGTCATCTTCAAACCAGAATTCTTAGCATTTTATTTCCTCTACATTCACCAAGATTTATTAAGTATCGATTCTTACCTTCGACTAGTTTAAGAACAAAAAAATGGTCAAATTGCAGTTAGCCGCGATAACGCGCACTTCAGCCTATCCAAGTTTGTCGATCTTTGCCTACCAGGGATATCGCGTTGAGTTTTTATTTACTAGTTGACATTGCAGTTACAAAAGGTAAAAAATTTATATTTTATTGATAAAGAATTTATAATATAATCCTTAGTCACATGAATATTTGATTAATAAATTATGTGGCATGTATATGTAAACATGAATTATATTAGCTTCAAACTGATGTTTAGATTAATTTTCTTAAATTATTATTTTAAAATTTTTTTCCAGATCTCGAAAACCGCAAGAGATAGCGGGACGCGGTTTTCGAAATTCTTTAACTAGATTCGATTCTACTAAAACGACATTATTGGTGCGAGCGCACAATGATACCGGGTGCACCAAAAACGCGTTCCAAAAACACCCTGAAATTGTTTCCTCTGGAGAGCCGCTCACAGATGAGGATCCCTCTGGGAGTCGTCGTGAATTTATAGACTTTTGTGAAGTTTATCTCCGCAAAATTTAAAAAACCTCGACGAACGTTTAAGGGCTTTATGCGGGTTGAAAGAAAAAACCTTTTTTTGCAGGTATCGACTTGCCGTAAGGACCAAGTTGTAGAACTATAAAGTGGCTTCAAAAAACGCTTAATTACCCGTGTCCTTCCTGTCCAAAAACGACCCAAATTTGGAAAAAATTACTTTTCACTTATATCTCCGAAACGGCAAAAGATACAAAGACGGCTCCTTTACCAAGTTGTGGAGCCTAAAATGGGGCATTTTTCTGTATAAGACTTTTTCATGCAGGTTGTACGGAGGGACCCAAATTTGGTATTTCCGGAAGCGATACAAATTTTTTGCCTGCTCTAAAATTGAAAGCCGGGCTTAAAGCATATGTATATTGAAAATCACAATTCTACGATTATTCCTTTGGTCAGTATTTGCGAGTTAATTTCGGCCTTCCTGTCAAAACCGCCGTCCTAGCAGACAGAAGAGAAATTTCGACGGTGTCTGCGATAATTTTGTTTGCGCCTCACCTAATTCCGTTTAGCTCTGATACGTTGATGAAATATGCGTTGACGTTATGTTGACATCACAAATATATAGCAAAAATCGTTCGTGCCTTTCCGTGCCGACCCGAGGGCCTCGAAGGACATTTCGCCGGCAGGGCGCAGGTATTATATTTCCGAAACCGCAAGCCATAGAAAATTTTCGTTTGAGAGCGGGTAATAAAACACTCTTCTTCTTCTTCTTCTTCTTCTCTTCTCCCATTTTACCTCACGGTGTTGGGGTTTTGAGCCATCGGTTGTAAGCGTTTCTATCCCTTGCCAGGATCTTTATTTGTTCTATGGTCTTGCCTCTTTTCCTTGCCACTTCTCTGATGTTGTCTTCCCATACTTTTCTAGGCCTTCCTCTGGGTCCTTTCCTTCATCTTTCATTGCAAACACTTTCTTGGGGTACCTTGTCTCACTCATTCGTACCATATGTCCAAACCATTGAAGTTGTTTTAATTCTATGTTTTCTACTAAGGGTTCCTGATCTAGTTCGTCTCGTACACTGCGATTCCTTACACGGTCTCTTCTTGTTTTTCCAATTACCCGTCTTAGGTACTTCATTTCTGTTGCTGTTAGTTTTGATCTGTGTTTATCTTGCATTACCCATGATTCGGCTCCATATGTTACGGTAGGCACGTAGATTGTTTTATATAAGTGCATTTTTGCTTTTCTACTTAATTCCTTTTTTCCTATTAAGGTATTGTTTATTTGATAGTAGACTTTGTTAGCTTCTTATTTCTTCGTCAATTTTCCCATTTGCACTTATTCTTACTCCTAAGTATTCAAGTTCCTCTACTTCCTGAAATTGTCTTCCTTCTATCTGTATTTGCATTTGCCTTGCTCTTTCGTTTTCTTCTCGCGATATTTTCATAATTTTACTCTTGTCCGTATTTATCTGCATCCCCTTCTCTTCCAATCTGTTCTTCCATGTTGTTACTTTCCTTTGCAGTTGTCCTTCACTTGTTGCGATCAGAATTATATCGTCGGCATATAGTAAGTCTTGTGTCAGTACTGGGTATAGATTCAGGTATCCCAGGCTAGTATTTCTGATGTCTTTTTTACATTGTTCGTTTATGTAATCCATATATATCACGAAAAGAGACTATCCCCCTGTTTTATGCCCTTTTCCATCTTGAATTCCGTAGATGTTTGCCCGTTTAGTCTTACTGAGCCGGTACTATTGGTATTTACACTTCTTATTACTCGTTTTAATTTTGGGCTTACCTCCAGATGGTCTAGTGCTTCCATATATATTGGCGTGGTACTTTGTCGAATGCAGATTTTAAATCTAAGCATGCCAAATATAGTGTTTTGTTTTTATCTATTCTTTTCTCTGATAGTGTTCGAAGGGTAAATATGTGATCGTGGGTTTGTCTCCCCGTGTGTATGCTGCTTGTTCATCTTGTATTTTATTTCCTATTTCTACTCTTAGTCTGCTTTCTAAAATTCTTGAGTATACTTTGAACGCTACTCCTAATAGACATATAGCTCTGTAGTTGTCACTATTTGTGGAATCTCCTTTTTTGTGTAGAGGTACAATGATATTTCTTCTCCATTCATCTGGTATATTCTCTGTGTTCCAGGCTTTCTGAAACATTTGTTTCAGCCATTGTACTAATATGGGCCCTCCCTTTTTTAGCATTTCTGCGGTTATTCCGTCTTCTCCCGCGGCTTTTCCATTTTTTCCTTTCATTAGGGCCATTCTTATTTCTTCTTCAGTTATTATATCTACTTCTTCCTGTTCGTTATTGTCTTCTGCCACTATTTGTGCATTTCTATCTCCCTTAAATTTGGACGTGTAATATTCCGCCCAGGCTTGTAGTATGTCTTTTGTTTCCGTTTGCAATTCACCAGCAGCATTTCTTATACTTCTAATCTTTTGGGTTCTATTTCCTTTTAGTTTTTTAATTATATTCCAAAATTGTTTCTGGTTGCTTATATAGTTGTCTTCAATTTTCCTTCCGAAACTTTCCCAGCTCTCTCGTTTGGCTTGTTTCACTGCTTCCTTCGCCTCATTTCTTTTTTGTGCATATATTACTCTGTCTCCATTTGTTTTTGTTCTTGTATATTTTTTCCACGCCTCCTTTTTCTCCTTAATTTTCTTTTTCATTTCCTCATTCCACCATTTAGTTCGTTTTTGGTCATTGTTTTGTCTGACTATTTTTGTTCCGCATATTTCTTTTGCTGTTGTTTGGAGTGCCGCTTTGAGTTTTTCCCATACTTCATTAAGGGTTTGTTGCTGGTTGCTATTTTCATATTCTTTCAACTTCTTTCAACCTCGTTCATCCAAAAGTTCTAGCTTAATTCTTTCATATATTCTACCTCTTTCCTTTTTTGGTTCCTCTATGTTGGTATCTGCGATTACTAGTCGATGTGCTGTGCTCAACTCCGCCCCTCTGATTGCTTTCACGTCGTTTACGGCGTATCTAATATTTTTGGTGATGTTATATAGTCTATCATGCTTCGATGTTCTAGCCCTTGCACTTCATATGTGATTTTATGAATATTTTTGTGATTGAACCAGGTATTTCCTATGAGTATTTGATTTATGATACAGAAATCGAGCATCCTTTGTCCATTATCATTAATTTCACATTCCAGCCCATGCTTTCCCATTGTACCATGCCCTCTTCTTTCTTGGTTTCCTATATGGGCATTCCAATCTCCCATTACTATAACGTGTTGGTTTTATTCTGTAGTTTCTCTGTTTCTCTCTGTAGTTCTTCATAGAACGCGTCTTTTCGTCTACGGTAGCGTTTTCCGTTGGTGCGTATATTTGTATAATCCCACTTTTTCTTGTAGGTTTAGGTTCATGGTCAATATTCTTGGATTTATAGATTCCCAGCTGGTTATTTTCCTATTTAGTTCGTTACTTACTATGATTCCTACACCTTCCGTTGTTCTGTTACCTCTAGGTGTACCTGAATATCTTAGTGTATACCCCTTGTCCATATGAGTTTCTCCACTTCCTTTCTTCTTTGTTTCTGATACTCCTAGTAATTGGATTTTATACTTTTCTATTTCTTCGATTATTTCAGGTTCCTTCCCAGTTAAAAATGTTACGTTCCATATCCCTAATCTTATCCTTTTTCCTGCTTTTAGTCGTCTTCGGGTTGACCGTCCATTTCCTAGGCTCGTTGAATTACTCTGAATCATGATACCTTGTGTGGGTGATCAGCCCAACGACAGGGGTCCCGTTACCTCGGGACAACTGGTGTCAGGTTATACCCCCCGACGCTGGGTCGCCAGAGCCCCGTTTGTTTTCTAGCAGGGTGTACCGGGCATTTTATTGTGCCTCTCTTGCAGGTGGGGTTGACATTTGAGCCCTTGAATGTTGGTGGGCCCCTTACACCCCAATATAACAAATAAAACACTCGTGTGCCAAAAATCACGTTCCTACGATTATTCGTTTCGTCAGTATTCGTGAGTCAAATTCCGCCTGGCCCGGGGCGCTGCGGGCCCTGCCGCGGCGGCCGCCTGCCGAAGGCCGCGGGAAGCAATTAACGTTTTGTAAATGCATCTTGTCTTCACCGATAATACGAATTTAACTTTGTAAATATATATAATAAGTTGTTTCAAAAATAAAGATATAAAATTATAATAAATTTAATTTTTACTTGGCGACTTTTTAGTCTATAATTTTTTGTGTGGTTGGTAACTAATATTTTTTTAATGCATAATTATATGCGGTTGGTAACTAAAAATTAAAAATGACATCTGCAACGTCAGACCAACATTTACACTTCCAAATTTTTCTTGTCAGAACCACTGGTGAAAACGTTATAACTTTTTAACCTTTGAGCCCCCGAGGATGACACTTAGTTTTTCTTATTCTACTCTTCAATATGAGTCGAATGACACTAGTCTGAGGTCTCTACGATGTATGAACCAAAAGTTTAACGATATACAATTACTACTAGTTAATAAGCAAAAAAAAAGCATTTATAAATAAAAATAGTCAAAATAAGCATTTTTAGGCATTTTAGGCATTTTTACCTGTGGATCATAAAGTTTGACTTTAATTACCTACAATAAATTTCTAAAATTAGTGAAGTATACCCCATAGATTTAGATGTTAAGACGCAAAAATAACTCATATGGGATTTAATGTTTCGTTAATGTTCCTTTCAGATAAAATTTTCGACTTTTCGGGAAATGTAAAATCCAAAATTTTACAGGCGGCAAAACTAATAAAATGGACGAACACAAAATAGAAATGCAATTGTGTTAATTAAGATAATGGCACTAGAGAAATTACGGCCACCAGGATCCATATTCTGGAAATTTTCTAATTTACGAAGTCGTTTTTTGTTATGTGAATTAGACTAATCGGGAAACGACAACATTTCGTCTCTGCAATATGGAAGTAGTCGTAAGCGCCGACATAGAAGCGATACGCTATCGCTGCAGCGATGCGCAATACCTGCGAGCAGCAGGTCGTGAGCCGACAAAGATCCTTCATATAAACATCGGGTGTCCCCGTGAACAGCAATGGCGGCAGAAGCAACGTAGTAGCATCACCACCTTTCTCCACTTACGAATCAAAATTCCAAAATGAGATTTTCCGGCTTGTTCTTGTTTTCTGTTGTTATTATGGCCGTGTTCGTAGGACAAGCCGACGCAAGATGGAAGGGATGGAAAAAAATTGTAAGTAAATTGCTGTTGTTAAATGGCCATTTTTAAAAATAAAATAGCACTTGGCCATTAGCTTGTCACGTTGTGCAATAAATTCTAATTTACAGGAAAAGGCTGGCAAACGAATATTCAACGCTGCAAAAAAGGCTCTTCCAGTCGTTGGAGGCTATAAAGCTGTCGTTGGGAAAAAGTAACAAGAAGAAGCTATAAATATTTCGATATTTAAATGTAACATTTGCTTTACTTATTTGCCCTTAAAATTGTGCCATACTAGCAGGATTATTTTTAAAGAAAGTAAATTATTTTATAAATTATTTTTTAGTAGTTTTTCTAATCTTTTCTATTCAGTGGAAAAAGCTCACAATTTTTTGAAAGACGCTACGCAGAGGGGACGCTCTGCTTCCAGGACAGGCATGCGCCAAATAGAACGTTGTTTAGACATATCTGTATCGCCAATTTATTTCATTATTTGCCATCGCCTTAAAGCAAAATGGCTTTGCAGCCTTTAGATACCCCGTGGCGAGTAGATGTGTTTTGTGCTGACGTAAGATTCTTGATAAGTTTGAAAATATAGGTGACTTCAACGATTTACCAAACGCTTTTTCATTTCACCCAGTCAAAACTGGATGCTTCTTTAATTGAGTTTTAACTCATACTGAAAAACAGGACAAGTCTTACAATTAATTATCTCTAGATACGATTAACTGCAGACAAGATTCTGGTGTGGGTTTAGTAGATTTTTACAAGAAGTCGGAACGATCGCCACTATTAACGTCTGCTATAATCACCTACAACGGATGTAGGAGAAGTAATAACCATCATTGGTAAAAAAAGGCAGTACGGTAAAGAAGAATCCTGATAAAATAGTTAAGATTCTTATCAACGTATTTATAAGTAGTTTTTGTTTATTTTGCTTTGCCTTCGTGAAACCTTAATTTATAAGAGATACCTATAATCTAATAAATTTTAAGTATGTCAAAAGTACATTATCAATAATGTCTAAAAATAACTTAAACTTATCTACAAAGAAAAACTTGAGATATTTTTCATATCGAAATACCGCAAATAAAAGGATGGATACAAAACAAACCAGAGGTAGACATTAAATAGAAATGAACCAGGTAAAACAAGCGGATCTAAAATGGAAAATGGAACAAAATGAGTTAAAGTTTACCCCTATATGAAAGAAGACAAGGTTGAAAAAGACATAGGATAATGGCGTTGGTTTCACGGTGGCCACCTTGTTGCGATGTCATCGTGCCTGGAACATGACCGCACTGGCCGGGATGCGATGCGAAAGTCTTACGGGGTGGTTAAATGTGGGTAAAATAAACACGACCGCACTAGCCGGCTTGCGATTCGAGTATGTCTTGCGGGTTGGTTAAACACGACCGAACTGGCCGCGTTGCGGGTCGAGTATGTCGCCGGGCTTCGCGCCTGGCTTAGCGGTAGATCATTTGAGGGAAATCTTAATTCGACAGCACTTTTCGTCTCAAAGGATGCCGCCGACGGCGTATGCAGACTCGCCGGCTGAGCAAAAGCCCATATGCCGTTTTGTGTGTGATGGCAAAACGTGGCGGCAGATATCAAAGCCACCAGCATGCCGCCACGATACACAGGCGGTTCAAGGGCGAAAAGGCCGCCACACCAGTAGTAGTAATACTAATAGTAGTAATAATAACAATGGCAATGGCAATAATAAGAAAGCCTTAAAGAAATAAGTATATAATCTTTCTCATCTACTTGTATTCCTTGCCACGTTTTTGGGATCTTCCCTTTTCTGGTTCCTCCTATAGAATGATTCTTTAAGACTAGTTTTGCCCCATCCTTGATATGTATCGAAGACTTCCTTGCCTGCTGGTCTTGATAATGGGTATATCTTTATAAATTGCATACACTTCCTTATTTGTTCTTTTTCTCTGCCCATTTTCGTCCTATATCTCTCCATACATTTTTCGAAATATTTTTCGCTCCCACCTAGCTAAATTGTTTTCATTTGTCTTTGTTAACTACCAGTTTTATAGTTGTTTTATAAATGCGTTTTTTCACTGTTCTTGTCAACAATTTTCTTTGAATGCGTTTTTTCGTGCACACCTCTAAGTCACCTTTGGCCCTAATTCTATCTCTACCCGCAACCTTGACTTGTCCGCTTGCTAACCCCTATTCACAGCTAAAAGAGATTTTACAAAGAAAAGGACCGTATGACCACCGACCCAGCACTTCAAGTTTAACCTTTTTGAGAACCGAACGTAACTGGCCGCCAACTGAAGCTGGCCATATTTTGACTTTTAATTTGTGCAAACCCAATAGCGCGCTTTGATTACGCTTTGCCTGTTGCCTTTTTTGTGTGTTCTGCACCCGTCCGTGGTGGTCAATGATTCTACATCTGGCCAAGTAAGAACCCACCCCCGGGTTTGACGCCGCCAAGCCAAAGTACGTTAACATCCGCCTCCAAGCTACCAGAGAACGTCACGTGTGGTAAGTCTCTTTTAGTTGTCTTGAATTTTGATCCCAACAGCACTTTTTTCCCTAGTCCGGAGAGATCGCAACTAACATGACGCCCACCGAATAACGTAATTTAATTTGCTTATGCACGTTTTGTGTTTTGTCTTTCATTAATGTCTCTGTTCATTTTTTCATGTTATTCTGTTGTTAATATTTTTTTTTGTTAAATATGTAGCTTACACAGGTCTGTTTCGTTTTTTTGTTTTGTGTGCATTTGAGTTAAATCTAATTGTGCTTAATATCAAACAGCCGTCGTCATATTTTTTGAACTTCCACATTTATCTCGGCCCCTAAATAGGAGAAAATTGACACTTTCAAAATTGCATTGTCTTTATTCTTTAGCCTTGACAATCAGTGAGCCGCTGTTTGAATTTTCAGTGTTGAAGATGGTATCGCCTTTTTTCTCATTGACCTCCAGTTCAAGAATTCTTGCTTCTTCTTCTAACTTTTGGAAAACGTTTTTTAGTTCTTTTTAGTTCCACTTAACATATCGTTACTTATTTTGATTTTTCTATTTCTTATGTTATAACACAGTTAAATAGCGTTGGGGACATGAGATTCCTTTGTGTACTTTCGGATGTTATTCCATTGATTTATTGATGTTAAACGATTTCTTTGTTTACTAATTTCTTGAGTTTTTTATTTATTAGCGACGCCAATAACCTATAGGCTACATTTAGTAAAGATATAGTCCTATAATTTGCAGGGCTTCTCTTCATTCTGTTAGTACCTTACACGTTGCCTAAATCTTTGTCAAAAGTTCTATAATTCTCATTTCTAAAGTCCTCCTGCTTCAATTTCACCAGTTCCATAGCTTTTATCGTTTTTAAGTTTTTTTCGTGATTCTTTTAAGTCCTTCTATTGGAAACATCGTTCACATTTTTTGGTGTGCAAATTTCTTTTTCCAACTGTTTTATTTCTTCTTCTGTGTTCATAATTCCTGATAGTATTCTCTTCATCTCTATGTTATACGTTGTCCTCAGCTTCTGCGTTTTATTTCTCGTCTTTAAAAATGATAAGTCTAAATTAGTAATTTTTTTACTGGTTTTTATTTTCTTGCAAAACATTTTCATGTTTATATTACTATTATAATTTTTTCTTAAGTCCTCCATTAATTTCTTTTCTTATATATATATAGTCTTCACTTCTCATGGTTCTTTCTTGAAATCTCCTATATTTTTCTCTGAGTCATGGTTTAGCAAATTTTGTTTTTTCTTTATTAATTTTTGCAAAGCCTCCTCACATTCTTCAACAAACCGGTAATTTTTGCTTTTAGTTCTCTACTGTAAGTTCTTTTTTACCGACTGTTTCACTAATGTCTTGATTGGTGCTTTTTTCCACATAATCTAAAACTGTTGTTTTTGTTAGTTTTTGGCCTAATTTCTCTTCATAACTATTCCCTACTTTCCCATTTCTGGACAATTGTATTTGTAATTTTCTCCTTTTTCTTCTATTGGGTGTTTATGTTATATCTCTGCTTTTATTAATATTTTTACTAGGAAGTTGTTATAAGCTATTTCTACATCTCTACGGTTCTTAATGTCTATTTTCTTCTATTGTAGGTGATGAACCTGATTGACTTTTCTTACATATTTCTTTATTTGCCGTAACAGCAGACCTAATTCTTAGATTTCTTTATGATCGTACAATTAGTTAATCTTCGTCTGTTATAATTTGTAATGTCCTTCAATTTTAGCATTAAAATCCCATACCAAAATTTAGACATCGTACTTAGATGTCCTATTTGCAGATTCGCACTAATTCTTCGTAAAAGTTTCCTTAACCTTATTCTCACCGTCTTCTATAGAGAATAAATGTGTATTATAGTAAAGTGTCGTATTTTTTTTATTCTTTTATAGCTAATTCTTTCATTTCTTACTTTACTATACCATACATCAACTTTCCAATCTTGATTTTGCTAATAAGGAGTTTGCCGCTAATATGCGCCTCCATTTTTGAAAATATAGTTTTTTAGTTCTATCTTTGTCTTTCCCTTTAAATTAGTTTTGAAAACATCTAGAAAATTAATGAAACGTTTTTTACATTGTTTTTTGCTCCTTCATAATTAATTATGTGGGGTTTCACGGGCCAATTACCCGTTTCCCCCTTTTTTCTCACGTTTTTTTTGTTTTATTTGCTTCTTTTATTGACTTTCTACTATATTTGTGTTTTTTCAATAGCCATTTGCATTGCAAAATTAGTTACCATTTGGCAGTCCGGCTGGTTTTGAATTATCAGTATTTTCCCTCTCTTGATTTTCCAGTTTATTTACAGTTTTTCAACGAACTTAAAAAGTTCGTTACTGAATTCTATGTCTGTCTGTCGGTTTATCGGTCCGTCACAAAATTTGAGATTTTTTTAAATTTGAAAATGGATTCTTATAGGAAATTTTACGCTGATTACGAATTCGAAATTAAAAAATTTTTATCTCGAATAGTTTTCGAGATATTCGACTTCGAGTTTCGGGAAAATTTACGACATTACGATTTTAAATGTGATTCTTATAGGAAATTTTACGCTGAATTCGAAAAAATTCTATGTCGAATAATTTTCGAGAATTTCGATTTCGAATTTTCCCGAAATTCTAAATCGAAATCGAAAGGTTTTTTAAGTTCGTTATGGGATTGCTTACGGAGCAATCTCTTCGCCGGTCCCATGTTTAGTTCTTTGTTCAAAAACTTTTTTGTTTTTTATTGTTTTTTTACAAATTCATTTTGCACTTTCCTAAATTCTTCCTTCAGTTCGTTATCTTTCTTATTAAATTCCATTTTTAATTTGTCCTTCAGTTTATCTAACTTTTTTTATAATGGTTGTAATTTCTTCACACATTCTTGCTGGTTTCCTTGACTCGGGTTTTTCCTATGTTGTTCACTTTTTGCCAATATTTGTGGTATCTTGGGCCTTTTTCACTATTAATCTTTCCAAGTCCTTGTCTGTCGGTTTATAACTTTTTATATTTGATACACTGTTTGCCATTTGTCTTCTTTGGTTATTTTCGTTTTCGGACATACATTTTATTTATGTGTTTTTTAGGCCAAAAGTTAGGTTACATTGAAAAGGTGTAGTTCTTTTTAAACTCCTGTTCTTTCTATGCATCTAATATAGTAGTTGATTGCATTATTTCTGAAGGTATATTACAGCTATAGGTTTTTGAGCTTGACATTAACTTCATTGGTAAGATTGGATATTCCTAGATCTAGCCCATAATCCTTGTCTTCTTGATTAGCCCTGGCGTGGATGTGTGTCGCCTCACAGAAGAATAAAGATCTTCAGGCGTTTGTGACGGGCGTCTCTGTCAGCTACGAATGGTGGAGATGCTGTAGTTCTGAATATCGTTGTACAAATCTTGAACGCTGAGGGGAATGAACTCCTGAATTGTCAGGATTTTTGTTGATGTGTATCTTTGAAGTTCAGCCCCGAACCGAAGCCGCATACATTGTGATAGGATAGAAGAGCATCTTGTAGAAGATCAACTTGTTCCAACTTTTGGCTTTAGCAATAAAAGATTTGCTTTAGTGATACCCATATCTACTTGCAATCTCTAAATCAACTTGCGGTATAAAATCACCCCGAGACACTTAGTCTCTTTTATCTAGGATACCTCCCTTCTGAAGATTTTAAGTTTCGTCAGGTTATCTTGTCAGTGAAGCGACTTCTTGGTGTAAAATAGGACTGCCGATCTCTTCTCCGGGTTGATTTTTATTCTCCACTTATCGCACCAGTGTTCCAAAACGTTCACTCCTCCTAGAAAATCACAAAGGAGATCCTCAACAAGCTGGATCATACCGCTGTCGTCTGCGTACTGAGACAGTGCCCAAACGTATGTTGTACAGCGAGAGAACGGAACGAAGTTACCTTTTCGATGATCTCATGCCACCGAACTTGACCCGGAACTTCCTTCCGGAAAGGAAGGACCGAAAAATCTGGACCATCGGTAGTAGCATTTCTGTTGAGGCCAACTAATAAACTAGGCCGTTGTGCCACATCCTGCCACAGTCGTTGTCCACATCAAGGAAAATCATATCAGTGGTTTATTTCTTGGTGTAGCCCTTGATGGCACGTTCCATTACCTGGAGCAGTTAGAGACTAGTGGAATGACTCTCCAGAATTAATTGCAGGTCTTCGACAGCTGCCCTCAGGCGCTTATAAATAACTATTTTTACAAGCTTCCCCAAAACAATCAACATGCTGATAAGCAGGTAGTCCTGCGGAAAGGTCCCTGATTTCGCACGCTTAGTAAGCAGGAATACGTTTGTTACCTTCTAACTGGCGGAAGCGAATAATAGCTTTGATGATGGTGAGGACGCAGATGTTCGCTTCCCTGCACTAAGTTTAAAATGTCAATTAGGTTGAGATGTATGATATCTTTGTAAGTTATCGGTTTCAGGTGTTCCTGGGGCTTCTACCCCCGACCCACGAAGCGGTTGACATGGTCGAGGTAGTCATTGTCGGTGCCGTCGTGGTCGAGGCTACACTGACGCTCCAGGTTGTCAGTGAAGGCTTCAGAGTTGTTCTGGCGGAGTTGAGCGGTTGCGGGGGGCCTTAACCATCCTCTAAGGGCTGTTGTCGACTACTTCGATTGCTTCCAGTGTACTCTTCCAAACTGTATTATGGTGTTTTGTGTTGGCAGTCTTGACCTCTGAAGTGATTCTGCGGCAGTATTGCTCGTCCAGGATAGCTGCGTGAGTCATCGCGCATCACCGAAGCGATGGATTACTGGATGAAGACAGTGGTATGGTATACCGTCTTCTCCAGATCTTTGCCAGGGTGGATAATGCAAATAGATCCCATAGTCTGCCTTAGATGGGTTGTGAATGCCGACCATAACATCGTCCGCTCCGTCGGGGTTGTAGACGCAGTCCATCGTCTGCTGCATGGGAATGTTCTTGAAGATGGCAGTGGCAATAGGTAGGTTCCCACCACCACGAGGTTGGGAAGCTGGATGTAATCATACAGCGTCCTGTCGTTGGTAATGGCCACGCGGCATGAGGAATGCTTTACATTTAGGTCTCCTACCAAGACCATCGCGTTATATACAAAGACTAACCTAATAACTCCATGAAGAAGTTATTGTTAAAAAATCAGCTTTTTAATGCGGGTGTAGACAACACCGTAAAAGAAGGAAATCAGGGAGAGTTTTCTCAAAATTTTTAGCTAATTTTTGAAGAAAAATTTCAGCTACATTGAAGGCTTTTCGTTTGCTATCCTGTGTGGCATTCAAAGTTTTCCTATTATAATAAAGTTTATCTAACAATAAGAAATTTTTTGAATCCAAAAATTTTAAGTTTAAGATTAGAAAGTTTTTTATCTCCGGTTTATAGACGGAGTAGGTAGCAAAGTAGATGAAGTTTCAGATGAGAGCGGGGTTGGGTAACATACTTTTTCACTCAAGTTTTTATCAGAATAATAAATTTTCTGAAGAGGAAACGTCATCAAGTACTTTCACGATGAAGAAATTTATTTGCGATCACTATCAAGGTCACTAGCCTGCGTGTTTTATTTTTGGGCCGAATTTAATGAGATGTAAATTGATCAAAGTTTAGACTAGGGGCTAAAAGCGACTTCAAGTAGAAAGCTTTATCGATGCAGTAAAAGGGCATTTCACTTAAGCACACAAATAATGAAGTTAGAATAGAAAATTCTCTTTTGAAAATTATAATTTGACTCTTGTCTAGCTTTAAAAGGTAATTAAGATTGAATTAAACTTTTGATTCTGCTAGAAGTTGGCGTTAAGATGAAAAAAACTATTAGGCATAGTAGAGTTTTTTATTTATACACAAGTAAAATAAATAATACTTAAAGTCAAATATTGAACGCACCAGCTGTGCGTTTCTTTCACTTTTTTCCAACCACAGCCACTACTGCTGCAACGCCTTGAACCACCGGAAGTGCCTTTTCTGCTTCCCTGAATACCTTCTGGCCAGCCTTTTCCTGTTAATTAAAACTTGCCGTTACAAAAAGACAAATATCAAGTTACGTTTACAAATTCACTTACAATCTCTTTCCACCCCCTCCATCTTGCATCCACCTGCCCGAAGAAAGCAGCCAAGACACCAACGGCAAACAAGAACAACACAGAAAATCTCATTTTCCACTTGATGTTTTCCCGCCGACGATTACGTTATTTCTGCTGCAATTGAGGATGATTTCAGCATTTTATACCGCGAGTTTAATGATAGCGCATTTGGATACGGAGATGGAATTCCCACGAGTTCACGGGGCTATCGGATGCTTTGTTGCCTTTTGCAAGCTCCGAACGAGTCTCGTTGCTGCGCTCGCGCTTCCTAATATTGGTAACGTATTACTTGGTGAAACCGCACTTCGAAAGCGAATGACATCATCAGCAGAAAGTTTAAGACGTCAAAACTGCTTCTATTTAAAGAAATAAAGCAGTTTTTTTGTTGATGTTGTTATTTTAATTAAACGAAACATTGATGCGTGTAATAGTGCGACTGTGTTTATTTTGATTTAGGTTATCACTCCTGCGTTGAGTATACAGACAAGAGACAAAATTATTATTACGTAATTCGGGAAATTTTAAACTTTATCTTCTGTAAAAGGTTAGACTTTGTTGAGGGAAAAACCCGATTTATCTACAGATACAATGAACTTTTTTAAAACGTAATTTCATCCAACTTACTAAATCTATGGTTAGCTTAATAAATTGGAGATGTCCTTGACTTATGTATTTATTTGGTAACTGATATAATAATTATAAAAAAACAAAGTTGTTCTTCAAGAACGTGAAATAATGCTGAAGGAACTGTAAATTCTTTAAGCCAACTCTTCTTTGATGTGCTACAATTTTCTCGGTCAAAAATGATCTCTATGCAGACATTTCAGCCACTGGCCATTTAAGATTCCATTGTATAACATTGAATCATGCTAAATTTATATCAAAAATTTTTTTTGCCATATCTTTGTGCGTTTGGCCCCTGAACAAGTTCCACAGTACAAGAGGCAAACAATAAATAGTCCCATGATCACATAAAGTGTCTATTGCATTACTTTAAATCAAGTTAAATTAATATCTGAAAGAATTTTTGCAATATTCTGTCGTTTATCTTGTGGATGGGTTCTGGATTACAAGAGCTAGATCATAAGTAGTTAAACGGCCACACAAAAAGTCCGCTGCACACGTTTCAACCATATTGAATCCATATTCCAATGAAAGTTTGTGCGACTTTCCGTCGAATTCAATGTTTCACCTTCATATTAGTCTTAAATCGAAAACACATGCCTTTCGTCAAGTTTTCTCGTTTTTAATGAAAAGACTGCATGATTGTGGTTTGGATCATGTTCGTAAATTCTATCTTGAACTGAGAGTTAAAAATGTGTTAGTTTTCTTACCTTCTTTTAGTTTAATATTCTCTGTTTTTCCTTTACATCTAAGAGTAGTGTCAGTATAGAGTCGAATAAAAAGTAAGATTTGAAGGAAGTTGGTAATACTTCATTACTTAGCAACTGTATTTACGACAAGGTCGATTCGCCGCCCACGTGCAGCCAACTGCCGGCGGGACCTAAGACTCACATGATTCCGTCCGACCGCCGAATTAATTGAACCACCTATATCATTTGTATAGCTCAAACAAAGAACACTAAGGGTAGAGAACTTTTAGCAGCATCTAATCAGCTTAAATGTGAAGTATTATCAACCGGTAACCCAACGTATTTGCCTACTGATTCGCACAAAATCCCTGACCTCATAGACTTTTTTGCAATCAGGAATATCTCATCAAATTATATCCATGTTGAAGAAGCATGGAATATGAACTCAGATCATTCTCCAATACTTCTTACATTAAGTGATAGTGTAATCTAAAAAGAGTATCCACCGAGCTTAACCAACAAAATGACAGAATGGCAAAGTTTTAAAATCCAACTTGAGGAAGTAATCGAGCTTTCAATACCACTAAGAACAGCAGAACAGCTAGATGAAGAAGTGGATTTGTTTGACCAAAACATTCAAAAAGCAGCATAGGATAACACACCCCAGCTTACCCGTAGAACAAAAGAAAATAATTATCCTAAAAAAATTAGGAACCTTATTTCAGAAAAAAAGAAAGCCAGAAGGAAATAGTAGCAGACTAGAGCACCAAGTGATAAAACAGCTCTGAACAACTCAACTCAGCGATTAAAGCTCGAAATCCAACGTATCAAAAACGTAGCGATTGGAGACTATTTGAGTGAATTAACGAAAATAAAACAGAGTACTCACTTTGTAAGGCTACCAAGCGACTAAAAAGACCTGTTTTGCATAATCCCCCAATCCGAAATGCAGATGGAAGCTGGGCCCGAAATAACACCCAAAAAGCATACAGGTTTTCAGACCATCTAGAGGGCATTTTCCAGCTAAACGATGGAGAAGACCCTCAATATTGGACTGAACCAGAACAAGAAGATACAATTATCAGACCCATTTCAACAAACAAAATTTCGGTTTCGGTTTCCGCGGTTAACTATGTTTAAACAACTTAGTTCACGGGATGAACCGCGTCTATTTTTGGTAAATTCTCGACGTTTCGGCATCGGCTTTGATGCCATTTTCAAGAGGTTAGCTCTTCACTCGGGGTCTCAATCTGCCTACTCCCCAAGGGGAGCTATGAGTCTTTGAATTAGACTGAGCTTTCGCGTGACCTGCTTGATCTTTTATAGGGCTGGAAGTGAAAGTTTGTTTGGCGGGAGATGCGTTGGGTTGGGAAAAGTTTGTAGGATTAAGAGTGTTGCGTAATTGGCGGTGCGGAACAATAAGGAACTTCCACATGACAGGCAAACGCTGGCTGTCATCTCTTGTGTTGATGCACTCTGGGCGTTTTTCTATTTCAATTGCCTCACGTACTATTCTGCTGGTAAAATGGGAAATGGGGGCAATGGTTTTAGCCCCAGAGAAATTAATTTTGTGGCCTGTTTCTTTGCTGTGTTTGGCAAGTGCTGAACCATTATCGCCTTTCTGTACGGCCAGTGAATGCTCGTATATTCAGCTAGATATTTTCCGATTTGTTTGACCTATGTAAGTCCTTTGGCAGTCTCCACAAGGTATTTCATACACTCCTTGGGATTCATTGGGGCAGTGATCCTTTGCTGAGCGAATAAGCCCAGATATTTGGTTATTGGTCGTAAAGACCGTGCGGATATTTTGCCGCATTAGTATGCGGCTTATTCTATCAGTGATGCCTCTGATGTAAGGTAGGAATGTCTTTTGTTGGTCAGGAGGGTTTTGGGATTGAGAGTTAGTGTTTTTATTTATATTTTTGATTATAATGGTTAAGAATTTGTTGGAATATCCATTTTGCAGTAGGGTGGTGGTAATGGATTTGATTTCTATTTGGCGATTTTTCGTATCGGAAAGTCTGATGGATCTAGTTATGAGGGATTTTGCAACCGAATGGATTTGGGCAGGGTGGTGATGGGATTTGGCATTTAGGTAGCGGTTAGTGTGAGTGAGTTTTCTGTAGACAGTGTAATAAAAGCTGTCATTAGAAGGATTTCTTGTTATGAGAGTATATAGAAAGGGAAGGGAATTGTTATGTTCAGTTTCCACGGTAAATTTGTAAATTGGTGTGGATATGGTTGAGGTGGGAAAGGAATTCTGGAAGGGTATCATGTCCATGAGGCCAGATAACAAAAGTGTCATCGACATATCGTATCCAGCAGGTAGATTTAATGTGAAAGGAGGCAAGGGCTTTTGTTTCAATATATATATATATATATATATATATATATATATATATATATATATATATATATATATAATCGCATCATCACTATCCAATTCAAATCCATTCAGTTGCAAAATTCCTTATTACCGAATCCATTAGACTTTCCCATACGAAAAACCGCCAAATAAAACTCGAAAATAATATATTACCACCATCATACTACAAAATGTATATTTCAATTTTATTTTTTTCGCTCAACAAAAGATCACTGCTCTAATGATTCCCAAGGAGTTTATAAAGTACCTCGTGAAGATTACCAATGAGCCTATATTACATCAAACAAACGGGAAAATATTCAGCCGTACGAAAGGCTATAACGGTTTGGCATTTGCCAAACATAATAAAGAAACCGGCCAGGCAAAAAGAATTAGTTTCAAATCCCATTCCACTAGCAGGATTATTCCTGAGCTATTGAAATAGAAAAACGCCCACAATGCCTCAACACAAAAACGATAGCCAACGCTTACCTGTCATATGGAAATCCCTCATTATCCTACACCATCTATTACGCAATACCCCAAAACCAACAAAACTTTCCTCAGTCCTATATATTTCCCGCCAAATCTTCACTTCCAACCCTATAAATAGCAAAGCAAGACACATAAAAGGTAAGTCTTATTCAAAGACTCGTAGCTCTACTTGGGGAGTACACAGATTGAGACCCCTACTAAAGAAAATGGAATTAAAGCCAAGGTCGAAGCATCGAGATCAAAACTTAAAGTCAAATATTGAACGCACCAGCTGTGCGTTTCTTTCACTTTTTCCAACCACAGCCACTACTGCTGCAACGCCTTGAACCACCGGAAGTGCCTTTTCTGCTTCCCTGAATACCTTCTGGCCAGCCTTTTCCTGTTAATTAAAACTTGGTTAAAAAGACAAATATTTACGTTTACAAATTCACTTACAATCTCTTTCCACCCCTCTTGCATCCACCTGCCCGAAAAAGCAGCCAAGACACCAACGGCAAACAAGAACAACACAGAAAATCTCATTTTCCACTTGATTTTCCCCCGACGATTACGTTATTTCTGCTGCAATTGAATGGTGATTTCAGCATTTTATACCGCGAGTTTAATGATAGCGCATTTGGATACGGAGATGGAATTCCCACGAGTTCACGGGGCTATCGGATGCTTTTTGCCCAAGCTCCGAACGAGTCTCGTTTTGCGCTCGCCTTCCTAATATTGGTAACGTATTTTGGTGAAACCGCACTTGAAAGCGAATGACATCATCAAGAAAGTTTAAGACGTCAAAACTCTTTAAAAGAAATAAAGCAGTTTTTTGTTGATTTTTATTTTAATTAAACGAAACATTGATGCGTGTAATAGTGCGATGTGTTTATTTTGATTTAGGTTATCACTCCTGGTTGAGTATACAGACAAGAGACAAAATTATTATTACGTAATTGGGAAATTTTAAACTTTTCTTTGTAAAGGTTAGACTTTGATGAGGGAAAACCGATTTATCTACAGATACAATGAACTTTTTAAAACATAATTTCATCCAACTTACTAAATCTATGGTTAGCTTAATAAATTGAGATGTCCTTGACTTATGTATTTATTTGGTAACTGATATAATAATTATAAAAAAACAAAGTTGTTCTTCAAGAACGTGAAATAATGCTGAAGGAACGATAAATTCTTTAAGCCAACTCTTCTTTGATGTACTACAATTTTCTCGGTCAAAAATGATCTCCATGCAGACATTTCAGCTACTGGCCATTTAAGATTCCATTGTATAACATTGATCATGCTAAATTTTTTTTTTTTATAAAATATTTTTGTTTGGTGCTCCACAGTACAAGAGGCAAACAATAAATAGTCCTATGATCACATAAAAGGTCTATTGCATTACTTTAAATCACGTTAAATTAATATCTGAAAGAATTTTTGCAATATTCTGTCGTTTATCTTGTGGATGGGTTCTGGATTACAAGAGCTAGATCATAAGTAGTTAAACGGCCACACAAAAAGCCCGCTGCACACGTTTCAACCATATTGAATCCATATTCCAAAGAAAGTTTTTTTTTTCATTGATCAGATACATAACTATTTACAATCTGCTGCAAAGCAATAAGTAAATGATTTACGTAAGTGTGGGTTTAGGTGGAAGTTGACGTTCATTAACGTCACTTCTGCTGTAACTTAATGTAAGAATACTAGTACTAAATCCGGAAGGGTAAGTCCAGGGTGTAGTGTCTTTTAAGTCTGCGGTTGTGTTCACTGCTATCTAGTAGGTTTAAAGCTAAATGATTGGGGTGCAATTCTAGTTTATTGATATATCTTTCACTATTTTTAACTATTTCACTTTTCACTAAACTTATTTTTAGGTCACTGTAAATGTCCGCATTGGTTATGTAGTATGGTGCATTAGTGATGGTTCTGAGTGTTTTTGACTGGAATCTTTCAATTATCGAGATATTGGAAGATGAAGCAGTTCCCCATATCTGGATACCATACATCCACACGGGCTTGAATATGACCTTATATATTAACAGCTTGTTGTCGAGAGAAAGTTTCGAGTTTCTACCCAGTAGCCAGTAATGCTTGCTGAATTTTAAATTTAATTGTAGTCTTTTCTTCCACAAGTGTGTTTTCCCTTATCAAGATGTATTCCCAGATATTTAACCGAATCGGCCTACGGAATTTGCTGTCCATTGAGCATTATTGGCGGGCATATACCCCGTCGTTTAGTAAATGTGACGTGCACAGATTTCGCTTCGTTTATTTTAATGCGCCACTTTTTAAACCAATCGTGAACAGTATTGAGCCTGTTCTGCAGTTTTGCTGATGCTCACATTGGGTCACAGTCGGTAGCTAGCAGCGCAGTATCATCCGCGAACGTGGCGGTTGTGGTAGTTTCACAAGTCGGTAAGTCAGCCGTGTAGAGGAGGTATAAGAGCGGTCCCAGGACACTACCCTGTGGCACACCAGAATTTATGGGCATAAGATTAGTGAGTTCATTTTCGTATTTAACTTGGAATAGTCTATCGTGTAAATAGGATTTTAGAATGCGATAGTAGTTATCCGGTAGCCATTTCTTTAGTTTATAGTGCAGCCCCTTATGCCAGACTTTGTCGAACGCTTGACTGACGTCGATAAATACTGCACTACAGTACCTTTTTGCTTCGAAGGATGCATTTATAATATCTACCACACGATGGACCTGCTCTACGGTTGAATGTTCAGTCCTAAACCCGAACTGGTGATCCGGTATAAGGTGTTCATCTTCTACAATGGGCATTAATCTTTTGAGTAGTAGTCTTTCAAACAGTTTAGAGGTAACAGGTAGTAGACTTATAGGCCTATAGGACTCTGCAATGTTTGGGGTTTACCGGGTTTTGGAATTAAGATGATTTTTGCAACTTTCCACTGTGCAGGAAAGTGTCCAGTTCGTAGTATGGCATTAAATATAAGTGTTAACAACTTAAGTCCTTTAATCGGTAATTCTTTTAGTATACGCCCTGTTATAAGTTCGTATCCCGGTGATTTTTTTACTGGCAATTTAGCGATGGCTGTTTTACTTCCTTCATTTTGAAGTTTTTAATTGGTGGCGTTAATTGTAACGGGGCCTCTAGGTAGCGTTCTATTTCGTCTTCGTCTATTCCAGGGATGCCAGGTTCAGGTTGAAAAACTTTTTTGAGGTGGTTTGCATAAACTTCAGCTTTCTCGGCATCACTTTTAGCCCATGTCCCGTCTACTTTACGGAGTGGGGGTACTGGCTTCTGAGGCTGTTTAAGCCTTTTCGTGGCTTTCCATAAGGAGTAGTCGCTTTGTTCTGTTGCAGATAGTTCCTTCAGATACTCTTGAAGGAGTCGTTCCTATAGTCTTGCAGTAGCTTTTAAGTTCTCTGGTACAATTGTTTAATCTTCGCTTTTCTTCAGGATATCGTCTAGTGTGCCACTCTCTTCTCAGCCTTCTTTTCTCCCTTATCTTATTAGTAATTTCGCCAGGATATCCTCGTTTGATTGGGTAGGGCGGGTTAGAGGAGTGGACTCCCAGGCAGCATTCTGCACTAAGGTCTGAAAATTCTCTACTGCCTGTTCAATGTCTTCAGCCGTTTTCAGCGGAACGCTATCAGTTATGTTTCTATCCACTATCTCTCTGAAATAGTTCCAGTCCGTTCTGCAATTGTGTAGTTGTGGCGGTCTATGTTTGGCAGTTATATTTGCACTTAGGGTTAGAAGTACAGGGGAGTGATCAGATGAGAGGTCTTGCAGGTCTTCGACTTTTACGTGTGCTTGACTAATTCCTTTGGTGACGAAGAAATCTAGGCAATCAGGGATTTTTGTCAAGTCAGTCGGCCAATAGGTTGGTTTGCCGGTAGATGCAAAATCTAAGTTATTCGTTTGGATACTGGTTTCTAGGGCTCTGCCTCTTGGGGTATATAATCTCGATCCCCATAGTGGACTTTTGGCATTGTAATCTCCGCCAGTAATAAATCTTGCACCTAATGCGTGGAAGTAGTCATCGAATCCTTCTTTATTCGCTCTATAGCGTGGGGGACAGTATGCTGCTGAAATTGCTATTGGTCCATGCCAGTCTTCCACTATTACGGTTGTGGCTTGTAGAAAATCTCTGCTAAATTTATCTAGCTCGTAGTGCTTTATTTCTTGCTTAATAATTAATGCAGTTCCTCCTCTGGCTCTTCCGTTTGGATGTTTTGTGTCATATGTTATATAACCAGAAATTTTAAAGTATGTTCTCTCAGTAAAATGAGCCTCTGAGATAAGTAATACGTCTATTTGGTTAGTTTTAATAAAGGCTTCTACTTCTTGACGATGATTTGTCAAGCCATTTGCGTTCCAAGTTACGATTCTATATTGGGCCATTTTTGGGATCAATTTGTTGTCTAAGAGTATTGATTTCAGCAGATAATGTATCTATAGTTTTCCGCATTTCTCGTGCTTCTCTCAGTAGGTCCATAATTACATTATTTTGGTTTGTAATTGTTGACTGCATGAATTCATTCTTGTCTTAAGTGGTCTGCGTCTGAGTTTATTTGTGTTCTAGCTATTTGTGCATATGTGTTGCCAGATGTTCCGTTACCAGAGTGGGGTTCAGTATTTATTGGTGTGTTATGTTGTTGCATGTTATTATTTTGTCTCAATGGTGGAAACGCTATTGATGTTGATGTGAGGTTGGGCATTGTACGGGGTTGCATTGCTGGTTTGGGTTGCGTATTAGGGTAGCGTCTGTTCAGTATTTCTGTGTATACCTGGCAGCCTTTGAAGTTAGCTGGATGGTTGCCTTTACAGAGTGCACACTTATTTTCAGTTGGACTTTTAGATTTACATACTCTAGTATCGTGATTGGCCCCACAGTTTACACATCTGAACGGTCGTGTGCAGAAGTTACGTGTATGGCCATAGCATTGGCATCTCTTGCACTGCACTAGGTATTTTTCTTGTGAGGTGGTTCAACTTGTATTTTGCATTTAGCAGGTATTGTATGTCGAAGATGTCTTTATTATTGTCTTTAGGTTCGAGTTCTACGAAGAATAGGTTTTAGGCTCTTGTGTCTGTTTGTTTCTGCATGTTGTTATGCTACGTGGCTTGTGATCTTTTGCTACAAGTGCTGCTTGGAGTTCAGCAATGTCAGTTGTATGATGGAGGTTCCTAATTACTATTTTGTAACTTCTTTCATCTTTTAAGCTAAAAGTATGACGCGCTACTTTATTTTGGTCAAGTATGGTTTTATTTTTTGTAGTTTTCAACGGTGTAAATCTGTAATTTAATTTTGCTGCCGTTCATAGTTTGATAGTGGTAATCTTTTTGGTGATTGTGCTGTCGATAATCTTTAATAGAGGTGCTATGTTTATAACAGATGTATTATGAAAGGCGGTGGTCTTTCTGGCCGTATTTCCGTACTTGAATTTTTATCGCTACTAGTCTCTTTAGTTTTATTAGTGTTGGTCGCTAATGCTTCATATCTATTGTGTGTTTGAATTATTTTTAGTTTGGTTCGTCTTTCAGTATCTTCAGGACTTGTGTGCTGGCTTCGCTTTTTACTTGGACGGACTTCCGACTGTGTGAATGTTGGAGCTGGGGTATAGCTGAAGATCGGCTGGGATGAGGCTAGGTGTGGTCCATTCATGTTGTAATGTACAGGCTGTTGTTGCATGGATTGCAATTGGGGCTGAATAAGTTGCCATTGCATTGGATTAGCACTGTTTGGAAAATTTTGTGTTTATTGATCATAGCCGGAAACGTAGGTTTGGCCAGTTAATGGGTAGTTTTGGTTATAAATTGTTTGAGAGTTTTGCAGATATGATCCGCCACTGGTTGATTGCATTATTGATTTTATTTTACGTACGTTTTTAAGTAAATTATTTAAATTTTTAAATCTAAACACTTATTGATACTAGAAAGATTATAACAATGGCCCGGAGGTCACGCGCTAATCGAATTAAATTATTAAATGAATAAATTTGCCTGACCTTAAGCAAGGCTGCGGCTCCGCTGTTGCGATAACACAGGTATAGCTCGGCACGCACGTCTGCTCTGCTTGAAGGCACTGGCTCGAATCTAAAAGAAAGTTTGTGCGACTTTCCGTCGAATTAAATGTTTCGCCTTCATATTAGTCTTAAATCGAAAACACATGCCTTTCGTCAAGTTTTCTCGTTTTTAAAGAAAAGACTGCATGATTGTGGTTTGGATCGTGTTCGTAAATTCTATCTTGAACTGAGAGTTAAAAATATGAGTTTTCTTACCTTCTTTTAGTTTAATATTCTCTGTTTTTCCTTTACATCTAAGAGTAGTGTCAGTATAGAGTCGAATAAAAAGTAAGATTTGAAGGAAGTTGGTAATACTTCATTACTTAGCAACTGTATTTACGACAAGATCGATTCGTGGCCCATGTGCAGCCAACTGCCGGCGGGACCTAAGACTCACATGATTCCGTCCGACCGCCGAATTAATTGAACCACCTAAATCATTTTTATAGCTCAAACAAAGAACACTAAAGGTAGAGAACTTTTAGCAGCATCTAATCAACTTAAATGTTATCAACCGGTAAACCAACGTACTGGACTACTGATTCGCATAAAATTCCTGACCTCATAGACTTCTTTGCGATCAGAAATATCTCATCAAATTATATCCATGTTGAAGAAGCATGGAATATGAACTCAGATCATTCTCCAATACTTCTTACATTAAGTGATAGTGTAATCTAAAAAGAGGATCCACCGAGCTTAACCAACAAAATGACAAAATGGCAAAGTTTTAAAATCCAACTTGAGGAAGTAATCGAGCTTTCAGTACCACTAAGAACAGCAGAACAGCTAGATGAAGAAGTGGATTTGTTTGACCAAAACATTCAAAAAGCAGCATAGGATAGCACACCCCAGCTTACCCGTAGAACAAAAGAAAATAACTATCCTAAAAAAATTAGGAACCTTATTTCAGAAAAAAAGAAAGCCAGAAGGAAATAGTAGCAGACTAGAGCACCAAGTGATAAAACAGCTCTGAACAACTCAACTCAGCGATTAAAGCTCGAAATCCAACGTATCAAAAACGTAGCAATTGGAGACTATTTGAGTGAATTAACTAACGAAAATAAAGCCCGAAATAACACCCAAAAAGCATAAAGATTTTCAGAACATCTAGAGAGCATTTTCCAGCTAAACGATGGAGAAGACTCTCAATATTGGACTGAACCAGAACAAGAAGAAGCAATTATCAGACCCACTTCACCAAAAGAAGTTTTTGGTGAAATCAAAACAAATATTAACCCGAAAAAAGCCCCAGGCTTTGACTTAATCACTGGCGAAGGGTTAAAGCATAGGAAAAGCGAGGAAAACCATAGTAAAACTTACCAATCTTATTAATCTTTTAGATTAAAATATGTCCCTAAGATGTGGAAGGTCGCAGAGGTCATTATAATACTTAAACCATATAAACCTCCTAATAGAAAAAATACTCCTTAAGAGACTAAAACCCATAGTAGAGGAAAAGAACCTGATTCCCTCCCACCAGTTTGGGTTCAGAGAAAATCACTCGACTATCGACCAAGTCCACGGGATCACAAACGTTATAGAAAAATCACTAAAAGAAAGAAAAGTCTTCCTCGATATTAGTCAGGGTTTCGACAAAGTTTGGCATGAAGGCTTGTTTCACAAATTGAACCTGCTTCTACCACAACAACTTTTACAATCTTAGTTATCAGAAAGATATTTCAGAATTAAACAAGAAGATGCTTATTCTGAATTAAAAGAAATGAGAGCAGGAGTGCCATAAAGTAGTGTACTTGGTCTGGTACTTTACCTATTATATACTAGTGACATCCCGAGTCTTGAACATAAAACAGTAGCAACATTTGCTGATGATACCTCAGTTATTGCTGTCGGAAAAGATCATGAAGAGGCTGCCGAGAAACTTCAAACCTCTATTAATAAACCTGCAAAGCTTGCAACGCATAGCGAAGTGGCGAAGCAGTCTCCCAAATTTGAGAATCCTCTAGTTTGTAGGTTTAAAAGCAAATTCATGGGATGATCAAAATGCAATTACTCTATAGGAATTCACTTGAACCACAACACAGTTCGTACTTTAATGATATTTATTTAGTCTGCTCATTAACTCTTTCTACTTCACACTCTTAACATCATTTCAACATTCATAATTTTATGCAATATTTCTTAAAGCTTTGACTTAATTTTTCTATATTACACAGATCGGCTTGTGGTCACTACAATAGAATTCATAAATTGAAATCACGTCACCATTGTAAAGCCACGTAGTACTTTCAATTTTAAAAGCAACACCATATTTAGCTTTATTTCGTGGAGTAAATGCGTTTTGATACCCCACAAGCTGTGTCTACCATTGAAATAATTTTTGAAATCGCGTTTAGTATGGGCTACTTGGACGAAACTCCAAGTTATCCACATAAAATAAATTGCCCTTATATAAGCAAATCTTGAAATCCGTTTGGACCTATGGCATCCAAGTCTGGGGTTGTGCCAGCAAAAGCAACATCCAAGTGATGCAGCGTTTCCAGAGCAAAGCACTAAGAAACATCGTTGATGCACCTTGGTACTGACGAAACGGAGACATCCATCGGGACCTTCAAATGGATACTGCAAGTTTAGTGGTGGTTTGGTCAACAGTATCTATTTGAAGGTCCCGATGGATGTCTCTGTTTCGTCAGAACAATTATATATATATATATATATATATATATATATATATATATATATATATATATATATATATATATATATAAAATCCCATCATCACTATGTCCAAATCCATTCAGTTGCAAAATTCCTTATTACCAAATCCATTAGACTTTCCCATACGAAAAACCGCCAAACAAAACTCGAAAATAATATATTACCACCATCATACTACAAAATGTATATTTCAATTTTATTTTATTCGCTCAACAAAAGATCACTACCCTAATGAATCCCAAGGAGTTTATAAAGTACCTCGTGGAGATTACCAAAGAGCCTATATTACATCACACAAACCGGAAAATATTCAGCCGTACGAAAGGCTATAACTGTTTGGCATTTGCCAAACATAATAAAGAAACCGGTCAAGGAAAAACAATTGGTTTCACTTCCCATTCCACTAGCAGGATTATTCCTGAGGCAATTGAAATAGAAAAACGCCCACAATGCCTCAACACAAAGACGATAGCCAACGCTTGCCTGTCATATGGAAATCCCTCATTATCCTATACCATCTATTACGCAAGACACATAAAAGATAAGTCTTATTCAAAGACTCGTAGCTCTACTTGGGGAGTACACAGATTGAGACCCCTACTAAAGAAAATGGAATTAAAGCCAAGGTCGAAGCATCGAGATCAAAACGACGCTGTTTAAACCGTAAACTAAGTTATTTAAACATAGTTAACCAAAAATATATATGGGCATTCTAATGGTTTTTAGCAAAACGGTGCGCGCGAAGTCCTTCTATTTTTATCATGTAGTACTCAATGAAAAACTACGATCCCAAGTTTTGGCCCTTCATGTCCCCACGGTCCGAAAACACGAATTTTTTAGTTTTAAAAAATCGCCGTTTTTTGGGCCATTTTAAAAAGTCTGTATCTCGGGAAGTTTTAGGCCAAATTGAACTTTGTAGGCCTCGTCAGCCTCATTTGATGTTGGAACCAAGCGCGACGGCAATATCTCTCTCAGGGAATTTTTACAAAAAATTACAATTTTTGAATGGATGCCAAACCGGGTAGAAGCAACCAATTGGAATAACTACTATAAAAATGAGATGAGTAAGACGAGGGAGTTGTTTGCGATTCCATGCCAGGACTTTTGTATTATATGGTTTGTTATTATTAGAATAGACCATGTATAGTTGTTATTTGAAACGTGGTGTGGCGGCCTTTTCGCCCTTGAACCGCCTATGTATCGTGGCGGTATGCTGGTGGCTTTGATATCTGCCGCCACGTTTTGCTATCGCACACAAAACAGCATATGGGCTTTTGCTCAGCCGGCGAGTCTGCATACGCCGTCGGCGGCACCCTTTGAGACGCAAAGTGCTGTCGAATTAAGATTTCCCGCAAATGATCTACCGCTAAGCCAGGCGCGAAACCCGGCGATATATTCGACCCGCAACGCGGCCAATTCGGTCGTGTTTAACCAACCTGCAAGACATACTCGAATCGCAAATCGACCAGTGCGGTCGTGATTATTTTACCCACATTTAACCATCCCGCAAGACTTTCGCATTGCATCCCGGCCAGTGTGGTCATCGGTTGATATCGGTAGCCGCCCCCATCCGCTTTCGCGCCGGCCGTTTAAGGGACGATTTGGGCCTCAGCGTTTTACTTTTCAAAACGGGCCGTAGTTAGTTCCCCACACCGCACCACGAGAGCACGGCTATTTACACGCCTGTCTCTCCAAAACGTTTTTTAGATAAGTAGAACAACATCAAGTACAGTTAACTTAAAAAGTTGTTTTAATCTCGTAGAGCAGTGATGCCCAACTGGAGCTCCCTCATTACGTGGACTGCACAATATCTATTGCGAGTTGGCAACCCTGCTTATGCTAGGCGTTTGAATTGTACAGTTTAACATTTTGAAGAACATACGTACTCAAAACGTTTTGTCATACGGGCACTATTTGCTGCCTTTTCATTAAATTGAAAATTTTGTTTGATGATTTTATGGCTTTTTGGGCACTCAAAACGTTGAATTGATGGGTTATCCGCTACGAAAATTAGTTCCAGCATATGCAACAATGTAGTAACCGTAAGAAAAAATATTTTAAAAAACAATAATATTAAACATTTGCTTTTGTTAGCTTTTTGCAATACAGTACTGGTCAAAAATATATCAACTTTTGGTATTTTTCCCATAACTTTTTTATGTTCTCATAAACTTTTTCAAATTTTTGCACAATATAGTGATAGCAGTTTTGCAATTATGTAAAAGAAAATTTTGACCTTTTCAAACGCCCGTTGATAATGGTGTGCAAATCACTGTAATTAGTAAAATTAGCGTTTTATTGACTTTTGTAGAACTCATATTTCGCGTCGTTTTCATAATTTTGTCTTGAACTTCTTTACAATCTTTAAATAATAATAATAATCGTATCAGGTGTGGGTGAGCAATCTGTATCCCGCAACTTATCCCCTGATATCCAGAAAACAATTGTTAACTGGTAGTACCTAAGGTCAAACTCTCTGTGAGCTAGCAGCACAGTTCAACCTCCGCAAGAGCACCATTTCTCATTTTCTGAAGCGTTGGAGGATCCAAGGTGATATTGTGAAGAAGTCTAAAGCCGGTCGTCCTAAGACTACTTTGAGATTCTTCGACAAGAACGTCATTCCCGTGGCTCGTGACAATTCTCACCTTACGGCAACCGATGTTTCTTGCCAACTGTGTAACTCCCTTAACCCAAAACCATCTGTTCATACTACCAAAAACAGACAACGGGGACGCCGGAGCTGGCTATGCCCTCTTCTGCAATGGGGACGAAATGCACCATCGGCGGATCAGGGTTGCGACCGAGTGCTCGGTTTTTCAATGCGAATTAGTGGCAATACGAGAATGGTTGGCATATTTTTATAGGAATATAGACATTTTCAGTGTGTGTTCAGTTGTTTCAGACAGTAGAGCGGCTTCATAAGCGCTAGTGGAAATGAGAGCGCCGACTCACTTACAGCTGGAGGTTTGGACACTCGCCAAGGAGGTATCAAGTTCTATGAGACTGTCGTTCCACTGGACCAAAGCACATGGGGTCACAACAGGAAACGAACGGGCTGACCAGTTGGCAAAGGAAGTTGAAGGACCCTCCGAAGTTCGGTACAATCCCGAGGTCACTGGTGAAGGCCAGGATTCGGACCCGGACGAACGTAAGGTAAAGTGACAGATGGCGAGTGGTTACCACAGGAGCTTTGGCTAGAGCATTCATTCCTACGCCGACAGCAAGCCAGTCCACTGATAAATTTATAAACAGAGACACCGCGCAATTAATTACGGGTCACGTAAACTTCCGATCCTATCTTATGAGGATAAACAAACTGCAAGAAAAAGCGATATCATGAGAGTGCGAAAAGACGAAGACGCCCAACATGAGCTTCTGGACTGCTCGTTGGTAAAGCAGCACCGTTTAGAGCGGAAAAGTGGCTCATCGAAGACGGACTAGTGTGGCCGCGGACGATTCAAGACATTACAAAGTTAGCGAGGCAGAGAACCTGGTGGAGGGCGTTTTCCAAGTTTGCAGCAGCGGTGGAACGTTTGCGTATCTCAAAGACTTAAGCGAAGGCGTTTAAATCGCGGGCTCGAATAAGTGCGGTGCGAACTGATATTTAGGTGGCATAGTTTTAAGATAATAAGATAGCGTGTCATAGTGAGAGGGGTGCCAAAATGTATCAACTGGCACCACTAGGATTAGACTTAACTAGCAGTAAGTTAAATAGAGCGGTTTCATATTGTGAATGTGGGGAGATTTTGTCGCCCCAGATAACCCGCCCTTACTCGGGTTTTCCGTGATTTTTCCGAGTCCTGCGCAAAACCGAATGCCGAGACGGGGCGGTTACCCACAGCTAGTTTAGCTTATAATTAGGATTGGCCAAACCCATTGAGGTTGTCAACCAAATAGGGCCAATGTCAGTGTAGTGTCGCGAGACGGAGCACTGATTGTAATAAACACTCTACTGAATAAATAGTACTAGCAGATGTTCGCCTGGAATGAGAAAGTGTGCTCTGGAGTGACGAAAGCAAGTTCATGTTGTTTGGAACAGACCAGATTCAAAGGATTCGCCGTGCCTAAGGCATTCGTTTCGATTCTAAGTACCACATTTCTACGATGAAGCACGTAGACGGAAGCGTCATGGTCTACGGTTGTATGTCCGGCCTTGGCACGGGTTTCCTTAGGAAAATCCACGGAATTATAAATTGCTATCTGTATGAGGATATCCTCGAGAACACGATGCGTCCATATGCCAAACAGAACATGGGCAGAGGCTTCATAATCCAACAGAACAAATATCTCAAACATTGTTCGAAGCATATCCAAGACTGCTACGCTCGCCGTCATGTAACCCTCCTCAATTGTCTCAGCCAATCCTCCGACTTGAATATTATCAAACCTCTAGGGAGAGCTGAAGCGTTGTTTCGTTAGCAGAAATGCTAAGAATGTAGATGAGAAGTATGCCCAACTCAAGAAGAACATCCCGATCTCCTTCATCTGTACTCTTCTGAACTACGTGTGTCGTAGGTGCCAGACCATTATTGATGCCAAGTATTATGCTACTTTCAATGGTATCAGACTGTTGTTTACTTTTAGTTAGCTTCTGGTGATTTAGAGTTATTCCGGCGTTTGTTTCATTGCTGTATTTGATCATTTTTTCTGTACAGTTTTTTTTATATCGATTGAAAATCCGTGTGAAATACCTCTAAAAATATCCCCTGAAAATTTCAGCAGTAAATACAACAAAAAAACAAAAAAGTTATAGCAAAAATACTAAAGGTTGATATACTTTTGACCAGTACTGTAGATATCGTCCAGCCCACGTACTTGTGATACCAGCCGCTCAAGGCCGAAGTCGGCGGAATCAGATAAGATTATGCATTTGCCAGAATCTGCTATTTTTAGTTATCGCAATCTGTTTATCAAATTGCAATGTCTGGCTCTTGAATGAATTTCTGTTGAGTACTTCCGTTAAAGAGTAAACCTTAGTGGATTTTAACTAGTAGAAGTATTTTAGTAATCGTATGATAAGTTTGTTTAATTGTAGGATTGTATTTGGAAATTTCAAGACGACCATTTGAGTCCTATATTTTCTTAATTCTTTTGAAGCAGCGTTTGAGATTCTTTTGACATAGTTTATTTTCCAAATTTGCAATTCATTTATGCATACGTTTATTATATGAAATAATGCTAGCTGTTTAATATTGTAAAGAGTTTGCATCTACTACGGGGGTCGCTGCCGAACTTGAGACCCCCGCGATGCTTGTACACGAACAATTCGGAAACTTTCAGATTTTACCAAAATAGGTGCTCTTTGTATAAATAGCACGCAACGGAATAGCAAAGGAGAAGTCAATTTACCGGAAGCTAAATGAAAAGATCTACTTCCACATAAATTGTTATGGTTATTTTTACTTTCCTTATTATAAGATAATCGGCGAAAATTTGACCTACCCAGTTTTTCACATTTCTGGACGAAATATAGCCTCAGGACACCAAAAACGTTGGTTTGAGCCATTGGTTCGTGTGTGTGTATGCGCGCGCGCGCGCGCGCATGTGTTCTATCTGTCGGTCTGTCAGTAAGCAGGATATCTCGAGAACTATAGGAGCTAGAGACTTGAAATTTGGTATGCAAGTTACTTGTAAGTAGGGGACGCAGTGCGAAGCTTTTGGTAAAAATCGGTCGCGAATCTAAACGGTTGAAGATACAAAAAATTTATAAGAATAAAAATGATTTGATATCATGAGATAAACATGAATTTAAAATAAAAGTTGGTAAAATAGGATCTCGAAAAAAAATGAAGCTCAGGATATTTAATATACCGGGTGTTCATAAAATGTTTCGGGAAATTTATATTACCGGATAGATCAGACCGAGACGAATAAAAAATTACAATGCAATTTTTTGATTCGAGGTGAAATAAATAAGTTATAGCCGATTAAAAATTAAATCAACGGACCAATCACAGCGCGCTCGGAGAGCTTCCTGGCCGACTGCGGGAGGACGGGGGGGAGCGCTTGGCCGCTAGGAGGGAGCACGCAGGCGACAATGGGGAAGGCTGTGCGACCGAGCTCGCACGGTTACCTTCAGTGACGTAGCAAAATTTTAAGTACGAGTCAATTATTGTCTTGTACTGTTTATTTTAATCAGCTTTAGAGTGTTGGACTCGCGCCTCGTCCTTTTTTTAAATAACAAGTTCCGGGACGAGAGTAGCGCAGGGCCGAAACGATGGACCCGGTATAATATATAATAATAGGATAAGGAAAGTCGTGTGATGTTCACACTAGATTTTTTTTCTGGCATGGAAGGTTTTGTATAATCACCATCTAACATACTCAATTTCTTTTTGTCCTCTATGGTTTTATAAATGTTGAAATTCTCGTGGCTACTTGAATCTTTGTATTATTTGATTTCAGTTATAAGTCAACCGTAAACAATGGCAAGTCTCCTTTAGTTACTCTATAGCATACATTAAAATTTATGCATGTAAATCTCAGCTCATTTCGCGCTTGTGTTTCGGAGCGGACGGTCAAGTGCCGCGCTTCGATATATAAGTGCCCCAAAACGCTCTACCTGCTATTAAGGCCAAGCCTGCATTTTCTTTTAATATTAGAATTACGAGTCATTTTCTATATTACGTTCTGCCGATAACTGCAATCAGAGATCAAGCTTAAATTTCGCTTAACTGAAAACCGAATGTACTACAATATTACTAGTCATATATATAGTAAATTTAAATCATGTTTCCAATCGGAGGTGGCATTGGTTTTACGCCTCCCGGAACACCCGCAATAATAAATAAGCCAAATACTCCAATAAACACGGCCTTACCTATAATCCAGTTTCTGCGTTATTAATGTCGGGAGGGCAAATACTGGATACTATTTGTCTCCTACGCGGTCTTTAATTTTGACATTTGTGTCTTGTATACGATTTGTTTCAAACTTCTCCATTTTACAATGTAATAATTTGTTGTTAATAATTGCTGTTCTAGCATGGGTTGTGTTGTCGGGACGGCAGGCGTAATAAGTTCTGTAGTTGTGGATATTAAAGTAGTGGTAACTGTAGTCAGATAGAAACGCTTTTACTTCTGAACGCCGTTGTAAAAATCCCTTTGCGTTCCATACAGCTATTCTTAGTGTATCCATTATTGGAAAACTGTTTGTTATCAGACTAGTGAGTAGGTTGAGCATCATAATATTCTGCTGCATTAATTGGCTAAACACAGTATCAAATTTGAAAAGGAACTGAGACAATATAATATTATTGGTGTTTGGATTTTGATTGTTTTATGAGTCTGATGTTTATTGTCCAACAACGGCTGGCGCATAGCTAGTTGAAGATCTGTTCGTCCTATTTATGTTTGGTTGAATTGTGGCTGTCTTTGAAGTTTGTGGAATTAGATGGTGTAGTTATTTCCTGTTTTAGACTGAAGTTGTTGGTATACAGAGCATCCTTTATAGTTTTCTAGGTGGACTCCATCATACAATGCACAAGTAGCAGGAGTGTTTTTTTTTGACTTTGTACATGTCATCATGTTGTGGTTACCACCACATTTTATATCGGTGATGGCTTTTTGCAATAAGTCTTCTGTGTCCGTATGTTTGGCAGCGAGTACACTGGATTATAATGCTTTTTTCCTTGGTGGTTCGACGGCAATGATCACATTTAATAGAGATTTATGTTCGTATATCTCTTTGTTGTTACTGATAGGCATGAGCTCTACAAAGAATAAAGGAAGTGGTGTTTTGTCTACATTGTGTCTTTAAATTGCGCACAGTATGTCTTTTCTCTTTCAGACCTTCTTTTATCAGCTCAAAATCGACTATTGCGTGAAGGTTTCTGATTACTACTCTGAATGCTTTTTCTTTCTTAACCTGATATGTATAAAAAACATTTTTTTCATCAAGATGTCTCACAAGGTTTGATATGTTTTAGAGTTATTAGTATTTATGTTGATGGCTTTTTTGTCAGTATTTTTGAGTTGTATTGTTCAGTTTCTAATATTTTCTAATCATTGCGTTATAATTTACTAGGTCGTGTATGTATACTGAATGGGGTCTATTAACTACAGTTTGTGGCTCTTCTCTAGCTGTTTCCATGACGTTATCATCGTATGTATTGTTTAGTAAATTAAATCTATTGTTATCGTTGATTTGGCTTTGTAGTTCGAGATTATTAACAAGGGAACGCAGACATATTTTTCTTTCTTTCACTACTTGCTAATCGTGAGAGCTCGTTTGGGGTTGGTTATCGTGTGTTTTGGTCGTTTTTGGTGCTAAATACTGGTTATTAGGATTCTATAGTGGCTAATTCGTGAGTTGTGGGATATTATTGGTTAAAAATACATATGCTACATATGTTTGACTTGATAATTGTTGCATGCGCTGGGCATTAATGGCTGGTTTGCGTTCAATAATTGTTGAGAAAGTGGAATTTGTTATTAAAACGAAAACGTATTAAAAAAGAATAAAATAAAACCAACTAAATAATGCGGGTCACTGGCAATCGAGTGCATGCATAGGTAACACGCATGCTACGGATACACATCCACTCGTCTGCAAGGCCAGCGGTCGACCCCAAATAAAGTTATAGACTTTATATTAGTAATTCCTTGTGTATTGTACAAAGTATTACTAAATCATTCAATTTCGCCTAAGTAAATCAAATAAGTAGTTTAAGTAAATTGTATTGTATTATTTACCACTGCTAAAAGCAAAAACGTTACAGTTACAGTATGCTATAGTAAATGTGGTTAGAAATGCTAAAGTTTTTCTGGGAAAGCAATGAAAAAACTCTTCAACATACATGATAAAAAAGTTTTTTTTTTGCAAGGAGGGTTTTGTATAATCACCATCTAACATACTCAAGATGTTCAGTAAAAAATTTTACTCTTATCTCTTTTTGCCCTCTATGGTTTTATAAATGTTGGAATTGTCGTGGCTACTTGAAACTTTGTATTATTTGATTTCAGTTATAAGTCAACCGTAAACAACGTTTAGTCACTCTATGACATACATTAAAATTTATGTATGTAAATCTCAGCTCATTTCGCGCTTGTGTTTCGGAGCGGACGGTCAAGTGCCGCGCTTCGATATATAAGTGCCCCAAAACGCTCGACCTGCTATTAAGGTCAAGCCTGCATTTTCTTTTAATATTAGAATTACTAATCATTTTCTATATCTTGTTCTGCCGATTACTGCAATCAGAGATCAAGCTTAAATTTTGCTTAACTCCAAACCGAATGTACTACAATATTACTAGTCATATATATAGTAAATTTAAATCATGTTTCCAATCGGAGGCGGCATTGGTTTTACGCCTCCCGGAACACCCGCAGTAATAGATAATCCAAATACTCCAATAAACACGGCCCTTACCTATAATCCAGTTTCTAAGCAATACCAATTCGTACCGAATTAAACCCAATTTAACTCACAAACTCAATATGCACCCCAAAATCAACCCATACTTTCCCCACCTCGGTTAATACACCCTCAAACAACCCCGCTTCACCAAGCAGCTCAATTATAATAAGCATTCTAAGAGATCTATAAACAGTATCAATCGAGACGATATACAAATAAATGAGGATTCTGACACAAATTCTACAGACATGGATCACGAAAGTTACTGTGACCTTACTAATGAAAATAAACACATTTGGAAAAACATCAAAAAAAAAGAAAAACCCATACACAACCTACTCCTAGCACGTCTAAAGTCAATCAAACAAGTACATTTAACAGGTATAAAATCTTATCCCAAACGGAAAATATTAACCAAGAACAAATCTCCAACAATCAACAATTAAAAATTCTAAAGCCTTCCCCGGTGTACATATACGGGTGTTAATAATTACAATCAAATGGTAGAAAATATTTCCAATGTCTTAGAAAAAGTGCAATTTTACACTAAGACAATTAAAATTAACACTTTAAATTGAGAATCATCCGACGCTCGAAAGGGCATAAAGGATTAGAGAAGAAGAAAATTGAGAGTCATATAAGAGCTAACTAGACACCTCAAAGATGAAGCGATTGTATTCCATACATACCAACTCAAAAAAGATCAAACATACAGAGTTTTCATTTGAAATGTCCATCATTCCACACCAACAGACGACATTAAAGAAGAGCTTGTCAATCTGGAGCATATAGTAACAAACATCCTTAACGTACGCCATAGGGTAACCAAACAACCTCTGCCATTGTTCATGGTAGATCTAGAACCCTATAGAAATAATAAAACAATATACAATATTAATTATTTGGGAAACCAAAAGGTTTCGATTGAACCTCCTAAAAAGAAAAATATCATACTACAATGCATCTGTCGTCAGCAATATGGACATATAAAAACATATTGTAACAGACCTTCCCAATGTGTAAAATGTGGTAAAGGACATAACACCTTGTAAAAAAAAACGCCAAATACACCTGCCAAGTGTGTCCTTTGTGACGGGAACCACCCGGCTAACTATAAAGGCTGTGTAGTTTATAAAAACCTGCAAAAATCCAGAAAAATCCATATAAAAGCGCAACCAAAACAATAATAACAAAAACACCTGAGAAACAAATCAACTTAAATGCAAACGACTACGCTCCACTCCCACACATAACAACCTCCAGTAATGGAACTGCAGGTCTATTACTGAACAAGCCAAAGTTTTCTCACCTCTCAAGGCGAAGCTGCTGTCATCGTGAAAAACTTAGTTGCACACTTTGAGCTCCAATCTTACCGAACAGATAAAATCCATAACGCTATCATAAAAATGCACACTCAGCTTTGTGCATTTGTAATTGCAGCGGTATACAGCCCGCCAAGATATTCCATTATCACTAAAAAATATGAAGACTTCTTGCGATCTCTCGGGAACAAATTTATAGTAGGGGGAGATTGGAATGCGAAACACACAGTATGGGGATCAAGATTAATCACTCCCAAAGTTCGCAACCTCAGAAATGCAATGATTCACAGCAACCTTGACTCTCTCTCTACAGGAATGCCCACTTACTGGCCAAGTGGCAAAAACAGACTACCAGACTTACTCGACTTTGCAGTTGTCAGCGATATGACACGTACGTACCTCATGGCAGAGCCCAGATTCGATCTATCTTCTGGTCACTCGCAGTAATCATTACTGTGATCACAACTATTATCCCTAAGGATGTTCCTCCAAGACTTTGCTCCAAATATACGGATTGGGATTACATTCAAACTCAACTAGAGCAGACGATTAATCTTGCTGTTCGAATTAAAAGCAAGCATGATCTGGATGAAACAGTTCATTACTTTACAACTTTGGTACAGAATATTGCATAGAAGGCTACACCAACTCCAGCTCCGGCTCCACCCGAAATTAGCAATATACCATTGCACGTACGAAAACTTGTTATTGCAAAACGTCGAGCTAGGAAAACATAGCAAAGAACCAGAAACGCACAAGACAAAACTGTGTATAATCGTCTTACTCATCGGTTGCATACAACACTACGCAACGTGCTTAACGAAACCTTTACGCAATACATCACTAAGCTTTCTCCTACTGACCACTCTGTGTGGAAAGCAACAAAAAAATTAAAACGACCAACCACAGCAATTTCTTCAATTAAAAATCCGGATGGTAGTTGGGCTAGATCGGATAAGGAAAACGCAGATATATTCGCTACGTACCTTGAAAACGTTTTTACAACTACACCACCCCAACCCAATAATGATGACCCTGATTTTGTAGCTTTCCTCGGCGCGCCGTGCCAACTCTCACTTTCACTGAAACCGTTTTCACCAACTGAAGTCTGGAACCAAATATAACTAATTAATAATTGTATAGTTGGAAACATACTTAAACATCTTCCCAGAAAAGCAGTGGTTTTTCTAACTACCATATAAAACATCATCTTGCGATTATGCTATTTTCCCCTGCAATGAAAGTTCGTCCAGATCATTATGCTAGCTAAACCTGGAAGGCCTCCCTCACAAAGCACATCTTATAGACCAATAAGCCTTCTTCCTCTCCTATCCAAAATCTTTGAGAAACTACTCCTAAAGCGAATCCATGAAACAGTCGACCTAAGCAACATACTTCCTCCCTCTCAATTTGGTTTTAGAGAAGACCATTCAACAGTTCAACAAAGGCATCAGATAGTTACCAAAATCATGGAAAGTTTTGAGACGAAAAGAGTTTGTGCAGCGGCGTTTTTGGACATACAGCAGGCCTTCGATAAGGTATGGCATATGAGCCTTCTTTATAAAATAAAACATTTCCCTAGTCAACTCTACTTAACCCTAAAGTCATATCTTGGGCTGCATCTTGACCATCAATTTACTTGGAAAGCACATATTATGGCCAAACGCAAACAACTTGACATCAAAACAAAACAAATGGACTGGTTAATCGGCAGGCATTCCCAACTTTCATTATCTAACACGCTACTCCTATACAAAGTGATACTCAAACATATCTGGACCTACGGGATTCAGCTGTGGGGTTGCGCCAAGGCTTCCACACCAATACTTCAGAGGTTCCAATCTAAAACTTTACGAAATCTAACAAACGCTCCTTGGTATGTAACCAACGACACACTCCACACAGACCCAAACATGCCTTACGTTGCTGAAGAAATACAGAGACTCTCAAGTGCATACCATCAAAAACTAGCTGACCATCACAATGAATCGCCAACGTCTCAACGACCAGAAGACTTAAGCGCCATTGGCCACACGATCTTATATAGTGTAATTATTTGGGATACCAGCACTGGCTGGCCCCCACTCATGTTATAATATCAAATCATTTGCTCATTACTCAAACTTAGTTATACTGTAAATATGCAAACTTTAAATAAATAAAAAAATCTCAGCTACAGAGATCCATCCTTTCTTGGTTAATTTTGACTAAAAATGATCGGTATATAGTTGCTTGGATTTTAAATTTCTCATACTGTTAGATGTGCTACACTTCTAGCCCTCTCTATAATGAATGAATGGGTAGTATGATCAGAGACGTCTTAGTTCAGAAAGTCTTCTTTCGTGTCTACCAAATATAAAACATATATCAATTTGTTGTGTGAATAGGGCGGTTTGGAGCTCGCCCGCGTATTATTTTAACTTATTAGCATTCCACGTTATTGAAATAGCCTCTCGGCCATTTGATTGTTCATTGTTTTCCAGCCGTTGTTTGGCAATTTAGTTTCTTGAGTAAAAACTGAGAATTTTACTCGATCTTGTTGAGGTCATCACGCGCAGCAGCCGGCTTATTTTGTACCCTTTTGCATAACTCTTCTGGATTTTTGTTGACTTACTAGCGGTTTTGCTGCGTAATTTTTGCAGCTTTTTGATTACTGCTAGCCCTTTATAGTTTGATTGGTGTGACTTGGCTGACTGCCGTCCTATGCATCTGACACATGACCGATTACTAGTGACGTCAAACATCACAAGCAGAGACGGCATCGCCATCCTAACAACGAAACTATTCAACTGTTGGACAATACCAACTTGGTGCGGCGTTTTAAACGAACGAAGCTATTTAAACATGCCAGGCGACGTTCGAAAATACAGAGCATAGCGGAACAATTTAAAATACTGTGGAAATTAATGTGATTGCGCTAGCTAACTGATGACATTTGATAAAAGTTAAATTTGAGAACTCAGAAATGTAACTTAGCGTCAAAATAACCACTTTAAATTTAAAAAATTAATGTCCTTTGGCATTTCCGACTACTAGTTACTGAGAATATTTTTGAATTACTGATATCTTCTATTTGTGACCATGGAAATTCGTAATCTGTATTTTTGTTAAATGATGGGGAAATTGCAAGTCAATTATATTACGTGATCGCTTGTTGATAAAGATTTAAAAAAATATGAATTATGTATATTTATTTGCGACTCTGATATGTTTTTGTGTACAAGTCGTATTTATCTTCAAGTATCAGTTCAAAGCGATTTTCAAACTTGACCTTCGATAAATCATCAATTACATGTTCGCAGATAAAAGAGTGGCATTGAACATGTCCTTGCCTTTTGAAAGTAAAATAACAAATATGGTCAAATGTTATGAAATCAATAATTGTTGTACATAAATAAATAGAGATAAGCAAGGCCTAAACCCAAAGCTGAAACGTAGAAAATTTGTTTGTTAGGCAAACATTGGCTTTGGTGCCTAGCTCCACCTACACCTTTTGTTCACTAATTTTATATTAAATTTTTGAATGTGTGCCATATCACTTCCTGGAAGACATTAGAACGATCCAAGTAATAGCAGGCAGATAGACATACAACTACATAGAAACGCAAAATTGACACTGCATTTTTCTGTGTATTTGCTTAAAGAATACAGATTTCAGGGGGGGGGAGATCCACGAAGTGTTTTTCCCAAAGAAAGGTAGTATAAACTTAACAACCAAATATAATGCTACAGAATGTGATTTACAAATAGATTAGAGCTACGTAACTTTTCATGAAACATTACTGAGCTATGTGCATTTTTAGTCAGATTCTTATCTATGATCACTATGAAATGAGTAAGCTTCTCTTTCTGGAGTACCTGTTGTCAAAAGACTAAATTGTTTTATAGTTTTTAAAGTTTGAGCTTCCTGAAGATGTCTGTAATTACTCCCTACCCTCTCGGACTACATATATATTTATCGAAACTATATTTGGACATTATAAGTTCTGTTAGGGGGAAATAGTCTCAGTACTCTTCTCTTGGTTGATTATCTGTTTTACCAGTCTTTTAAGTTTTTTAGTTTGTCCTAAAAATAAACCATTAAAGAACAATGTAGCGACGTAAAATAGGATAATAAAAATAGCACACAAATAATATAATATAATAAACACAAAGTAAACAAAAATAAAATCGTATAATAAACAGTTCATAGAAATAGCAGAGTATAAAGTATAAAGCAAGGAGAAAATAGCTATATTTAAATGCGAAAAGAGATATAACGGGTGACTCAGAATGAAATGCATATTTGTCTTTGAAATAGCGCGGCCATGTGCTGAGTAGTAGCGAGCATGGAATTTGTCAGTTGCAATAGAGCAGTTTCTGGGGGAGCAACGTGCCTTTTGTGTGCTATACATAGGCGTTTTTTGAGTTCGATATGAGCTTCATGACATACAGCAATCGCCAAGTGCCAATTTAAGAAAGCTTTGGGTTAAGAAGTTTGAGCGTAGTGGTGAATTCAAACCTGTTGGCTGCCGGCGAACAGTGAGAACGCCAGAAAACATCGATCACGTGCGCGCTAGCGTTCGGCAACATCCCTGAAGGTCGATCCGTAAACGCGCGAAGGCTTGTAAATTTAAATCGGTCCAGCGTTCAGAGAATTTTGCAAAAAGACTTACGTTTTTATGCCTACAAGATTCAATTAGTCCAAGCTCTGAAAACAACGGAGTACCCGTTACGCCTCGCTTTTGCGCGTAAGATGCTTTTGCTTTTTTTTTTGCTTTTGGTGACATTTTGTTTAGTAATGAAGCCCAAATTGCCGCTATTGGTCAGAAAAAATCCTCGGAAAAAATATCAGGAACATCTCCACAGCCCCAAAGTCACCGTTTGGGTTGCAATTTCTTCAAAGGGCATTATTGGTCCGTATTTTTTTGAAGATTTCTATGGGCGTATACTTACTCTCAATTTTGGAAGATAGACTGCCATGTTTCGTAGTTTCTTTAGTCCCCCGCTCTTCAAGTATGGGAAGGATATGGCCCTACAACATGGTTCCAGCAAGATGGGGCTAAAAGTCATACAGCATGCGCGGCAGTAGAAGCAATTAGAGAATTGTTTCCGAACCGGCTTATTTCGCGTAGAGGTGACATTAATTGGCCACCATAGAGTCTTGACCTGGCCTCACCTAATTTTGTCCTGTGGGGATATCTGAAACATCGAATTAGACAAATCCTCCGACTAATCTGCGTCAACTTAAGGCCTATATACGAGAAGAAATTGTAGCTACTGGACAAGACATATGTTAACGTGTTTTCAGGCATTTGATATCTCGCTTGGAGGAGTGCCAACGCCGTGATGGCAAACATCTTGATGATGTAATTTTTCGCATATAATTTCTACATTTTAAGCTTCAATGATATTATAATTACGTAAATATATCATAAAAAGTTACTGTGTTCCATTGTTTTGAAATATGCATCCCATTCCGAGTCACCCGCTAAAGCAATAAAAAATAATAGTAACAAACCTGTGAGTTTGCTATACTGTCGAGTGTCGCCTTCGAAAACCATATTGGTGTGATGGTATGATTTGGTGCAGGTTTACAGTCTCTATTCTTTTTAGGAGCAGTTTTTCGAATATTTTTGCCACGAAAGGAAGACGACTTATAGGTCGGTATAACATTGGTTCTGTTGGTGATTTGCCATGCTTGGCTATCATTATGATTACAGCATATTTCAATTAAAAGGAGAAGTAACAAAGCCATAACATACTGTTGTAGATGGTAGTAAGCAGTAAGTACTAATGTTTTTTCTGGGCAGATGACGTAAAATTGGTTCTGTTATAAGATCATAACCCGGGCATTTATAGACATTGCTATATTTGAGTTCCTGTTGTGCTTTGACAGGGGAGAATTATTTGATCGGTAAGGACAGTTGACAAGTCGTATGAATAAAGTCTTCTACTTTTTCTTAATTTTTATTTTTAAATTTAAATGTAGTATCTGAAAGTTTCATATCTGGAATTTCTAAGTGTGGTTTGTAGACGATGAGTGAGTCTGCTATATGTTGTTTTGCTTTTTGACAGGCGTTGGTGTTGAGTTTTCCACTACATTTAACACAAATTTAGGGCTTTGTACAGTAGGATTTAGTGTATCCGTATTCCTGGTATCGTGTGCATTGAGGTATTATATTTTTCTTTCCAGTTGCTTCAACTGTTACTTTGGTGTTGCTTAGGTATTCTATTTCATATATTACTTTCCTTAACCTATAATAAGGAAAATAATGTAATCGACGGAAATTTGACCTCCCCAGTTTTTCTGTCTGTCTGTCTGTCTGTCGGTCTGTCAGTAAACAGGATATCTCGAGAACCGTAAGAGCTAGAGACGTGAAATTTGGTATGCAAGTTACTTGTAGGTAGGGGACGCAGTGCGAGGTAAAAATCGGCCGAGTCGTTTGATCGCAAGATCGCAAAATCGGTCGCAAAGCGGTCGCGATTCTAAACGGTTGAAGATACAAAAAATTTATGAGAATAAAAATGATTTGTTATCATGAGAGAAACATGAATTTAAAATAAAAGTTGGTAAAATAAGAAGCTCAGGATTTTTAATATACCGGGTGTTCATAAAATGTTTCGGGAAATTTATATTCCCAGATAGATCAGACTGAGACGAACAAAAAATTACTATGAAATAAATAAGTTATAGCCGATTAAAAATTAATTAAACGGACCAATCACAGCGCGCTCCTGGTCGACTGCGGGAGGACGGGGGGGGGGGAGCGCTTGGCGGCTAGGAGGTAGCACGCAGGCGATAATGGGGAAGGCTGTGCGGCAGAGCTCGCACGGTTACCTTCAGTGACGTAGCAAAATTTTAAGTACGAGTCAATTATTGTCTTGCACTGTTTATTTTAATCAGCTTTAGAATGTTGAACTCGCGCCTCGTCCTTTTTTAAAATAACAAGTTTCGGGACGAGAGCAGCGCAGGACCGAGACGATGGACCCGGTATAATATATAATAATAGGATAAGGAAAGTCGTGTGATGTTCACACCAGATTTTTTTTGTTATTTTCTTTTGATTTGTGATCTACCATGAACAATGGCAGTGGGTCTTTTACCCGATGACGTATATTAATGATATTGCGCACTTCGTGCCCAAGTTCCACAGATTTGGATTTAATTTCTTCTGTTGGTATAGAGTGATAAAGGTTTCGTATTGCAACTCTATATGCCTGAACTTCTTTTAGTTCGAAGGTATGATGAATTATTTTATCGTCTGTGAGGTGTTTTTGTAACTTGCAATAAGAGTTGTTTGTTAAAGCTTTGGTGTAAAACTGTTTTTTTTTCTTGACCGGGGATAACCTAAGTATCATTTGTTCTTAGTCGAGGGCACCATGTATAAAGATAGGTGGTGATTTTAGAGCTTTTGTTTGTTGTGCGAAGTTGTTGGTTTGATTTTTATTGTTATGTTTTGGTTAGGATAGGGCGTCAAGTCTATTATGGGTGTTATTATTGTAAATTCCCTAATTTCTGTTGAAGAATTGATTAACCTTCTTTTGTTAGATGTTATAATTTACCATGAGTTGTTTTTTGTTGTTGACGATTATTCCTTGTTTGTTGTTTCCATATCGTTTGTTCCAGCATTTCCTCTTATTGCATTATCACCCTTTGCTGTCTGGTGATCTCTCGTGCGGTATTGTGTGAGCCATGTAAGCCGCTTTCGTTTTGCTTACGAAATAATCACTTATTTCGGATGCTTGTGGCGACAGCGCACGTCCGGGTCGTAGTTACCTATGTTTCCGACCGCTGAGTTCGGATGCCCTCTGATGTCTTCCTATGGTTTTGTGGCTATTTGTTGTATACATTCCTTGATGGTAAGAAGTTCAGTATCTTTACGGAGGATCGTGTTCCGAACGAACCACGCAGCACCAAAGATGAATCGTAATACCGGTTTTAGATTACTTACAGCTTTTGGATGTGAGTTTTGGCAGCAAATCCCCAGACAGGTGCTGCGTATGTCTTTATGGTGGTCTTGTACACCGTCAATTTGTTCTCTGGAGATAGTTTGCTTCCCAGGTAGTACAGCAAGCCCAGTGCCTCTCGCTGCCTTGGCTTTCCTAGCGACTTCCTCGATATGCGCACTCTAGGTTATCTTGGCTTCCTTTCTCCAGATGTCGAAGATCGTGATTGGGCCCAAGTTCTCTTGCCGCTTTCGTCTGGTAAAAAGTACTGCTGTGCTCTTCTGAGATTGATTTGGATTCTCCAGAGACCAAACCATTCCTCGAGAACATCGAGTTCTTCAAGCAGTCTTCTTATCGACAGATGTAATCTAAGGGAGTTAGCTACTATCGACGTGTCATCCGCGTATTGGGCTAGTGTCGTCGTGGGTGTTGTGGGCATGTCCCTGGCCTATAGGTTAAACAGAGTCGGACACTACAGATTATTGGGGAACTCCCGCTCTGAGTCGCCTCTCAGATGACCTCACGCTGCCAATTTTTACTCGGGACCGTCGACACATCAAGAAGGGCCGAATTAATTGAATGGATGCTGAGGCCATCTTGAACACTAGCCCGTTATGCTACATTTTATTAAAGGCCTTAGCCACGTCGAGAAATTCAGCACCGGTGATCTCCTTCTTATAAAATCTCTCGGTAATGCATTCCATCACTCACAGAAGCTAGAGATTGGTGTAGTGGCCTTGGAATCCAAACCAACTCTTCGGGATAATTCGTTCCACTATCTTCCCCAGCGATAGGCTGATAGGTTTGTAGTGCTGGAGGAAGGTGTCCATTCTTTCTGACTTTGAAAGCATAACGATGTCCGCCATTTTCCACTGGCGGGGGTAATGTCGTAGTTTGAAGACAGTATTGATAATCGTGGCTACGTAGACGACAGCTCTTTTCGGAAGGGCTTTGGTGGCTAGGTTGGGTATGCCACCTGCCTTGTCGCCTTCTGTGGTTTCAGTGATCTTATCACCTGGAATACTTCTTCGGGTGATGTCGGCTCAATGATGCCTTCTGTCAGTTTTTTTATCAAACGTCGGACAGCTCAAGCGACGTGGTCAAGGTGGTTTAGATCTTCATATTGGTAACCAGACTATTCGCGAGCGCCTCTACTTTTTCTGATACGGTGTAAGCGACACCGTTCTCCCCGTGTATAGGTGGTATCAGAGAGGACTTCTTCTGCAGCATTCGCCGTCGCCTTTCCACGGGGGAATATCTTATAAAACCGCATGTAACTGGACAGGTCGCTATCTCGGAGGCTTTGGTGGTCAAAGGTTGGGTACCACCAGGCTAACCCTCTGGGTTTATATTTTCACCGCAACTTTTACGAGGTGAGTAAAGCCAATGCAGAATGAATAGTCATTAGCGTTTTTTACAAAATCTATAGGAAGAAAAATAAAGAGTGAAAGAGATCAAAGAACGAGAAGAAATAATAACAGCAGAATATTCTTCTAAAAAGTAAAGGAAACTAATCCTAAGGTATGAAGCTCTAATGATAAAACATTGGCGAATAAATAATATAAAACATGGAAGGTGTTATAAATGTAAATAAAAGTTATCGAAGAACCTGTTGTAAAAATTTTTGAGGCTTTGTTGGTGAACAATGTATGAACAAGATATGCATAAAGAACAAAATAGAGAAGAAAGTTTGAAAAAATCACAGAAGTCGTAGATAGAAAGCAACAATTAGAAAAACTTCAAAAGGGAAAATACAATTTTAAGAAATATATTCATTCAATTAACTTGTAATACCAACTACCAAACTGAGAAAGCACAAGAATAAAGAAACTGAAATAAAGAGCGACCATCACTTACCATTGAAAACCCCTCATCGTTCTATATAAATAAAAGTTACATTTCTCGAAAGATAATTGAATACAAATTAAAATGATATATGATTGATAAAACTGCTACTTTTAAAAGACAGAAGAAAAAGAAGAACGACAAAAATACGATGGTAGGATAATATAACGAAGAATATGCGTGAATCTTGAACTGGAGTATGGAGAAAAATTGTAGAGAGTGCCAAGTCACTTAGAAACTCATAAGATGGGAGAAGAAAAATGCGGTCAAATTAATCACAAAAAATGAAATAAACTCAAGGATCTACAACATAAATTTGCCACACTTCTAAAGAGAATAGCAACGAAGAGAATTGAACTATATGAATAGTGAGAGAGAAGAGAGAGGTACAGAAGAAAAGGGAGGGAGGGAGGTTATTTAGATGTTGAAAAGGTTATAATATCCCAGGTCAAAGATACCTTTCTAATAGGCTCTAGAGAAGCTATTAAAAAATTGGAAAACCGTTACATTAAGGACTTTGAGATAACGTTCATCAACATTATTTTATTGTGAAAACTTAAGATCGTTTTTATCCACCTTATTTTTTAAACTTGTTTTTAACATTTTTTTATTCTTACTTATATATCTTCCATTTCTGTTATTTCTGCAATTTTCTGTTTTCCTCAGTTTCTCTAATTTTATTTGCGTTTAATATATAACAACAGTTTTGACATTGGACATTGATGAGAGAATCATTCAAAGAGAGTCAAAATTTTGAGATTTTTACCAACTATGATGAGTAAATTGCAATGAAAATGAAGGCTTAAGTTTGGTGAATGGCTATGCTACAAATCTTTTGTGTTTGGTACCCTACTATCAAAAAAACCTTAAAAAGCACAAAGACAAGTGACTGTTAGCGCAGCGATAAAAAATTGTTGATCAATTTTATATTTAATACTAGAAAATCCAGCCAACTACGCTTGGCTGCTATAGAAAATGCAAGTATTATGAAGTTTCTGTAGCAATCGTTACTATTCTGCAGCTATTTCTTCCGATGTTCTTTGAGAACGTCGCAGTCGCCTTGCTTGGTTTATTGCTTGCAACTTCAACTTTATCCGGAATTATTTCGGCACATATACGTCGCCTCGCTTCATTTATTTCTGCCCTCTCATCCGCAGTCTGCTCACTTCTTCGTTTTCTCAATTTCTGTGGTGTTCAGCTATTTGTACCGTTCCATACAATAGAATATAAATAATTTAATTTTAATTTAAGTTTTTAAAATTGCAGTGTGCTTTAAAGATAAGACGATCGTTCGAGTATTTCCGCGTGGCCCCGAACGCGTTACTCTGGCAACCAAACACGCCTTTTATATATAAGTTAGATAATGATAAAAGGCAGTTTACGCTGAGATAAAATAAAAATAATTACACGGTGCGTTTTCAGATAGACATATAAATGCAAAGATAAATAAAGTATTCACACTTTAAAGGCAATTAGGTATCAGAAAAATGGTTTTATAAAGGTGGTTGAATTATTTCGCAACCTACGAATGTGGATCTACTAAAACAAGTAAAGAAAGTAAGTCTTACTCTCTGAATGGAAAATGGCAGAGAAGATAGCGAGAAATAATCAAAATTGACAGTAATTCATCCAAAGGGTAATATATATATATATATATATTGGCGAGTTTTATTACGGCCGAGGTCGCGTCTCGCTTCCCAAACGCCACTTATTTCTATCTAGCCAATCTCCTTCTTCTAATCTTCGGAATTCCATAGCGTCCTGTACCTCTGCTCTCCAGCTTCGGCGAGGTCTACCCCGTTTGCGACGTTCTGGTGGTACCCATTTCCAAACTTTCTTCGGCCATCTGTCGTCATCCATTCGTTCTAAGTGTCCATACCAGATAAGCCTTTTTGTTTCTATGGTATTGATTATCGTACCATCCACCTCCATTCGCTGTCTTATTTCTTCATTTCGCACGTGTTGTAGCTTAGATACACCACAGCTCCGCCTCCAATAGTCCATTTCCAGTGCCATTAGACGGTTTTTATTTCGCTGATTAATGTCCCATACCTCTGATCCATATGTGGTGATGCTTTCAATTATAGTCTTATATATTGTTGTCTTCGTTTTTTTTTTGTAATTTTATCATTCCAGAGTACCGTGTTCAGCAGTCGAATGGCTCTCCTTCCTTGGGCTATTTTAAGACCAATGTCTGCGTCACTTCCTGGCGTGCTTGAAAATAAAACTCCAAGGTAGCGAAAATTTGAGCAACCGTGAACTACGTCGCCACTAATATTCAGGTCCATACCATCGTCTCCAATTACTAGGTGTTCAGTCTTCTGCAAGTTAATCTCCAGGCCCCATTTTTTATACTCTTCCTGGAGCTTGCGTAACATATAGTTCGAGTCGTCTACGTCTTCAGTGATAATGACTTGGTCGTCAGCAAACAGTAATGTGCTAAGTATTTCGTCTCCAATCTGTAGTCCCATGCCACCACACTTTCTTCTCCACTGAATTAAGGCTTCGTTAACATAAATTTTAAACAAAGTGGGAGCTATACAGCACCCTTGTCGGAGTCCTTTTGTCACCTCAAAATCAGTAGACATACGTGATCCAGGTTTTATGCAGCTTGTGGCCTTTTCATATAAGTTTTTTACGGCAGCGATATATATATATATATTACTAATGTTGGAGTTTTTCATGCATTCCCATAGCCTTCTTTGAGGTACACTGTCGTATGCCTTCTTAATATCTATGAAGGTAAGATGTAAGGGTCTTCCGCGTGCACTCTTCTTTTCAATAATTTGTCTTAGTATAAATACGTTATCGATACATGAACGTCCAGACCTAAAGCCGCTCTGTTCTTCTACTTCATTCATCTCTTCCTCTATTTTTTCTTTCTGTATTTTTCCGTATATTCTGGATATTGAGCTGATCACACTAATGCCCCTGTAATTCTTGCAGTCAGTTCTGTTGCCTTTCTTGTAAATTGAAGAGATATACGCTTGTTTCAATTTTTTGGGCACTTTCTCACCTTTCAGGCATTTGCTGAATAGTTTGGCTAGAATGCTCAACAGTTGTGTTGGAGCAGCCTTTATAAGTTCAATGGGAATATTCCCCGGTCCTGGTGCTTTGCCATTTTTCATTTTATTCACGGCTTTTACTACATCATCAATTTCTATTTTTGTAACATATCATTAGGGGAGTGAATTTCATTTATTTCTACTTCATCATCTTCTGTTTCTATAAAATCTGCTCTATCTTCTCTTAGTAGTTTCTTATAGTATTCTCTCCATGTGTTTGTACTGATCAGATCTATACCTCCGTTATTCTTATTCTCTACACGTATTGCTTTCAGGGTTCTCCACGCTTCATTCGATCTTGTGTTACCTCTGCATCCATTTATTTCTTGACATATGTTCTTCCATGCTTCGTTTTTTGCATGTGCTACCGTTCTCTTTACTTCTCTGTTTATTCTCGCGTATGCTTTTCTATCTTCGCTGTCGTTCGTGTTTAACCATTTTATGTAGGCGTCTTTTTTACTGTCAACAAGGTTTTCTATTTCTTGGGTCCACCACACATTAATGCTCTTCATTTTTGTTCTTGTATTTTCCCTCAGGGCTTCAAATGCTGCTTCGTGAATTATCTTTTCGATTTCATCATACATTTGTTGTGCTGACGACTCTTCTATGTATCGTAGTTTATTTGCCAGTCTTAATTTATATAGGAATTTTGTCGACTCGTCTTGTAGTCCCTTTAAGTTATATTTTCTTGTATCTACCGTATTCAGTTCCGGTTCCTCCTCTTTTTCATGCTGGCTATAATGTTTGAAAGGGATATAGAGTTTTCCTATTAGTAGATGGTGATCGGAGCCGCATTCCGCGCCTCTCTTGACTCTCACGTCTTTACATATTAGGTTTGTATTTTGCGGATAATTAGGTAATCGATGACAGATCTTAACTGGCGTTGACTGTGTCCAGATACTGGATCTGTGTTTAAACCACCCATTTGTAATTCTTAGAGCATACTGATGGCATATTTCTATTAACTTCTCTCCATTTTTGTTCACCGTGTCTTCACCATATATTCCTATAATGGGGTGATTAACTCTCTTCCCAGTACGTCCATTAAAGTCACCAAGTGGTATTATTTCCTTTCGATCACTAATTCCATCTAGTACCGCCATCAATTCTGTATAGAATTTTTCTTTTACTATATTATTAGCATCTTCGCTGGGCGCGTATATTCCAACTATTACTATCTCATGTCCTCTTATGTGTAACTCGGCTTTAATTACTTCTTCGTTTATTTGCTCCCAACTCTTTAGGTTCTTTTTTAGTGTTTTCTTTAATATTATAGAAACCCCTCTTTTCACTCTCTGATCTTTAGGAATTCCGCTATATATATGTATATAGTCTTGTTTTATTTCGGTTCCTGTACCCTTTCTCTTAGTTTCGGTAAGGACAGCTATGTCTATATTATACCTTTTTAGTTCGTCAAGTACTTCTGTCATTTTGTTATTTATTCCTTAGACATTCCATGTGGCTATTTTGGTGTTCCATTTGTGCTTATTTCCTTTAGTGGTACATTTATTTATCTGTTTGACGTTGTTTACGTGCGAATATTTGCCCCCCCCCCCCCAGAATCCTTGGGGCTGACTGTGATTACAGTACGAGATTCTGAGCTATTTGCTCTACTCGTCTGGGGTAGTGTCGTTTTACAGTTCGCAGGCATGTTTGGGAAATTTTAGCATTTGTCGTTTTTATGATGCTGGGTTGCAAGTCCACTGCGATCAACCCTCCTCCTTTACCCGGGCTTGGGACCGGCAACATCAGCTGCTGAGCTACTCAATCCACTCAAAAACTGATGCAGGCGGAGTTAAAGGGTAATAATGATCAAAAATAAAGAACTTGTAAAGTAAGTCAATACAAAATATTATAAAAGTGAAGGCGAAACTCTGTATTGGACACTCGCGGTTATTTATTAAATTACCATAAATTAGTTTAAAACTAAACTGCTTGTTATACGAAAAGCACGTTCTTTCTCGCTTCACTCATTGTATTTGAACTAGTGTAGAGAACTAAATAAAGAAAACTATTCGGCACAAAATTATGTCATCAGTGATTCCAACAGACGAAATGGGATTTAAACGGATAGCTTTATATACAGAGTTACGTGTTTGTAATATATAATATGATTTTTTTGTTTTTGCTCTTTATACATTTAAGATATTTTGATTATATAACTTGTATTCTCCTTTTTTAAATTTTTCTAGTACTTATATTTTACTTCTTTTACTAGTGTTTTGTTCTGTTTTTTATTCTACTAGAGTCTGTTTTATCTCAGGGTAGATTTATTTGGATACTTTTTTACTTTTCTATTAAATTCTATTTTATTTGCGTTTTACAAATTCAAGTCGCGTTTCTATTTTTCAAGTATTCAAATATCGAATTTATTCTAATCTTTAGCCATTCTAATGCACTTCTGTTCTTTTTCTTGTTTCGTACTCCTTATTGTTATTTTCTTGTACATATTTAATCTTACTTATAGTTCTTCTGTTATCTCTCAAAATCATAGGTCTATTTTTATTGAGTGTTTTCTTTAAACTATTCTCTACAATCTAGACCATATGACATATGTCTACTGATCTCGGACTTTAATGGACCATTTCTACATTTTTATCTTCATTGTTTCTATTGCAATTATGTTTAATATTTGTTCATTATGTTTATTCACCGCTTACTTTAATTATTCTCATAGAACAGTGTTATATAACCAGATTTTGGTTTTTCTTTCCTTATATTATTATTTACATCATATATGTATGAGATAACATATTTTCTATACTAATCCACTATTTTTTACATATTTTTCTTTATTGTGGTTTTAGTTTTTATTCATTTTTTCTGTTTTACTTTCTTGTGATTTTATCTAAATCTGGGAAGCAACAGTAATCTGCAAAATCTGGAGGTAACATATTCCACGCGTGCTTCAAATATTACCGGTACCACAAAGAACGGAAATATGTTTACTGAACTTTTGAACGACAATAAGAACTCTGGAAAATACTACCAAAAGGGCAAAAAGTTTTTAAATAAGGTATTATAGAATTATTAGACTGGTTTTTACGTATAATTTGTTTTCTTCGCCATATTAAAAGAGGATATGGCTACAGTTTTGGAAGAGAATTAAGCGCTAATTCTTTCTCGTAAAACAGTTGGGATATATTGTTGTATACAGGGTCTTGCAGAATAATCTTCCCTTTAGAAACAGAAATTAAAAAATAACATAGATTCTGTTTAATATTGTATAGTACCATCACACAGAATAATGGTATTGACCAAATGTTTGCCCGCACGAGCGATACACTCCCGCATTCTCATCTTAAAGGTCTGCATTGCTTACCGACTTATTTTTACTGGTAGTGCTAAAACGCGTTGCGTTGAGAATAGCATCTTCAGTCTTCAAGTGCCCCCGCAGAAAGACATCGTGAAGGGGTAGATTTGATTTAATGAAATAAGGTGATTTGTCTTAGAACTTCTGTAGAAATTTTCGTCGTGTGTGCGGTAGCGTCATCTTGTTAGAACCGCAGTGGTACATTCCCACGTTTGTTGAACCTGGGCTCCAGAAAAGGGCGTAACATCGCAACATAACGGGTAGATTTAACAGTCACTGCGCGTCCTGTTTCCTAATACAGTCCTTCTTCTTAATCCTGTCCTCTTGTACCATTATTGGTGTCGAGGTGTTGCGTCTTGGGTTGGGCGTCTTCTGACGAAGTTTCTCCATACTTTCCGGTCCTTAACCAGTTCTACTGCTTCTGTCCAACTCTTCCCTCTATCCTGTAGGCTTTTCCCTATTGTGTTGTTCCACTTGTTTCTGGTTCTGCCTCTTGGTCTTTTTGCCTGTGTTTTGCAGTTCCATATTATTTGGGTTGTATTTTGCTCCTCCATCCTGATTAGGTGTCCGAACCATCTTAGTTTGTTTTCTTCTATGTGTTGACGTAATGATTTGGTTTCCAGGTCTTGTCTGATTTTATCATTTCTGTATCTGTCTAGCTTTGTTACTCCTCTAATTTTCCTCAGAACTTTAATTTCTACTGCTTGAAGGCGGTTATACTGTCTATCGCTTAGTATCCATGCCTCACTACCGTACGTGAGGGTGGGTATGTGTACTGCTTTATAAACTTTGCTTTTAACTTCTTTAGAGATTTCTTTTTTGTTCATAAGGCCTTTATAAAGCGCCCCATGTAATCTGTTTGTGGACTTGATTCTGTTGTTGAGCTCATCCTCTAGCTTCCCGTCGGCTGCGGTTGTTGTTCCAAGGTACTTGAAGCTTTCTACCTGTTCTAATATGGCGTTCTTTACTTCTATTGTGATGTCTTCCTGTTGCCTTACGATAACCATTGTCTTTGATTTTTCTGCGTTGATCTCCATGTTTTTTTCTCTCAGTTCTTCGTCCCATATGTGTATGTTGTGTTGGAGGTCCTGCTCATTGTTTGCAATTATTAACATGTCGTCCGCGTAGGCCATTTCTGTTCTATATATGGGTTTCAACTTATAGTATCCTGCATGGAATTTCTTAGCTTGTCCTTTAACTTCCTTGATGATATCGTCTAACACTAGTATGAATAATAGCGGGCTTAAGGTTCCTCCTTGTGTGACTCCTAATCTAGTTAGGAACGTTCCCGATTTTTTGTTGTTCGATCTTATATAATTCCGGCTGGTTTTGTAAATACTCTGTATGCTTCTTATTAATTCATCGCTCACATTCCTGTTTCTTAGTACCTTCCATATTTCTTCTCTATGTATGCGGTCGAATGCCTTGATTAGGTCTATAAAGCAACAATAGATCCTTTGATCATATTCTATGGCTCTCTCTGTCAGTTGCCTGAGGCTGAATATTAGATCACTTGTCCCTCGTCCGGGCCTGAAACCGCATTGCGATTCCTCAAGTTTGTGTTCCACTTGTTTCCTCAGCCTGTTTTCTAGTATACTTTCATATAGCTTTCTAGGTACGCTGAGTAGAGATATTCCTCTATAATTTCCACATTTTTTACTGTCACCCTTCTTGAATATGGGCAGGATAACGGCTATTTGCCAGTCTTCCGGGATCTTCTTGTTCTGCCACACTTTGTTCATGATGTTAAGTAACAATTTTAGCCCGTCTTCTCCCATTGTTCTTATCATTTCTGGGTAGATTCCGTCGTGCCCGCTTGCTTTCCCGAGTTTCAGTCTGTTTATTGCTTCCCGCAGCTCTAATTCTGTTATTGGGTCTTTTGGGTTTCCGTCCGACTATTGTCACGGTTTGCTTCTGACCTAATTTCGTCGCTTCCCGTGTTTTCTTCTCTGTTTTCATCTGTTTCTGTACCCTCTAGTAACGCCATAAAGTATTGTCTCCATCTGTCTATAATTTCCGTAGAGTTTGTGATGACCTTCCCGTTATTGTCCTCTATTTGCGGCAGGGGGTTTTTATTTTCTTTTCTGAAGGATTTCATTACCTTGTAGAACAGTTTTTGGTTGTTTCTGTAGTTATTCTCCATGGTCTCGCCAAATTTCTCCCATGCTTGATTTTTGGCATCTCTTACGGTCTGTTTTGCTATGTTCCTTTGCTGTTTGTATAGTTCTAGGTCTGTCTGCTGGTTGGTGTTTAGATATCTTGACCATAGTTCTTTTTTCTTTCTTATCTCGTTTTTTACCTCTGATGTCCACCATGCTGTCTGTTTTTTGTTGGGCTTAATCCTGTTTTTTCGGCAACTCTTTTCTGCTGCTGTTAGTACCACTCTCTTGAATTTTTCCCACATTTGTTCTATGTTTCCATCTTCTTCTCCTTTGTCTTTGTCTACTTCCTGTTTGATAAGCTCCTGGTATTTTTGTATGTATCCTGGCTCCCTTAATTTATGTATCTTGATTTTTTCTGTTTTGTGCTTGTCCGTTCTACCGATTCTGATTGTTTAGTGTTGTGGTTCATTTTAATTTCTGATACTAAAAGAAGGTGGTCACTGTCTATTTTCGGTTTCCTTCGTACTCTGGTATCTCTTATGAGTTTCCTAATGTTCTCTAGTACAATTATGTAGTCTATTATTGATTCTTCGTTCCTGCTGATCATTCTTCTAGTGAACTTGTGGATTGCTTTGTGTGTAAATATGGTGTTAGTGATAATCAGGTTGTTTCCGATGCAAAACTCTAGGAGTCCTCTTCCGTTGTCATTCAGCGTTTCTTCCCCTTCTTTGCCAATTATGTCTGCATGTTTTTTGCTGTTATTCCCCACCCTCGCATTGAAGTCTCCTATTAATATACTCGTGCCTCTTGTGGAGTCCCAGGCCTCTTGTAGTTCCTCATAAAATTTTTCTTTGCTCTCTTTTTTCGCGTCCTCGTTCGGTGCGTATACTACTATTATATTGAGCAATTTTTCTTCTTCGATTGCTATTTCCAGCTCTATTTTTAGTATTCTTTCTGAATAGCATTCCCAACTCTTTATCGTCTCTTTCCATTCTTCTGCAATTAGGCATGCTATTCCTGCTTTCGCTCTATCATGTTTGTTTACGCCGCTATATATTAGGATATTTCCCTCTTCCGTTACATCCATGTACATCCATGTCCTTTCTTTTTAGTTTCTGTTATTCCCAATATTTTCAGTTTGGTATCTTTAAATTCTCTCACTAGTTCTACTTCTTTCCCAGTCATACTCTTAACGTTCCAAGTCCCTATTTTGATCAATTCATATTTCCTTTTTGCATTGTCCTTGTTCGTGCCCATTTTCGTCTCCATGTTTCCGTCCGGATCCTCCTTGGTTAGTTTTTTGACGTGTCTTCTTGTGTCAGACTGCCTCCTTTTTCATCCGACCATTTGAATTTCACTCCGTCCACTGTTAGCTTTCGATAGCCTACTTGGGTTTTCTTCCCTTTATTTCTTTCCTCTCTTGCCACGTTCCGTATGGCTGCTTGTATTTTTTGTTCATTTTGCGTAAGGTCGCTATCAATGTATACTTGCGGGGGTAGTTTCGGTTTTTGTTTTAGGATTTCCAGTTTTTGCTCGAAATTTTTGCATTTGACAATTACTGTATTGGCTTTCGCTTTCTCAACTTTGTATGCTTCTTCTATCTCGGTCTTAATTCCCATCTCACTCTGTAGGAAGTTTGTGACCTGTTGCGTTAGGTTGTGGTCCCCAAAGTTGGCTCCTTTAATCACTAAGTTATTTCTTCTACGTCTCTTTTCCTACCCTTCCATTTTTAAATTCAGTGTCTTTATCTCATTTCTTAATGCCGTCTTTTCCTGCTCCCATTCAGCTTCTAGTTTAGATTGTTCTTCTTTCATCATGCGAATTTCTTCTCCATAAAAGTTCAATTGGGTATTTATGGTTTTAATGTCTTCTTTCGTGCTTTTAACATCCACTTTGATTTCCGCTAGCTGTGTGTTTATGCTCGCAAGTAATTGTTTAATCTTATCCATGTTTGTGCTTTGTTCTTCTTGTTTCTTGGGAGGGGTCCTCAGCATTCCTTTGTTACGTTTTAGCTTTGCTGTATCTTCTTGTGCTGGCTTTTCCTCTTGATTGGGTTCTATTCCTCTTTTCCTTTTTTGTAGGTACTCTCTTCATGATCCGGTACTGGACGATCTACCTTTGGTTGTGTTGCCGTTCATTTACTTTATTTTATGCTTACTTGTTCCGGTCGCTTTACGTGACGTACTTCACTTGCCGTACGCGCTGTGCTGCTCTGTTAACCGTTCGTTATCGATCGCCCGTCTGTATATGTGCCGGAATTCACTTGGCTCGTTACCGGTACAAATGGCCGACACTCTGTTATCTCACTCCGTACCGCACTCCCGTACTCGTCGCACTGACTTTTTCTTTTTAAACCTGCACCCGTTTCTAAATTCGATTTTAATTGCTATACATTCAATTAGGTTCAAAAGTTATTGTCCACTTGCCGTGATCGCGCTGTACTTCGAAGTTTGCACTCCTTTGTGTTCGCAAGTTCACTTACCGTGATCGCGCTGTACCTTGAAATTTGAAATTGCCGCTCTTGTGTTCTCCCAAGGCCGCTGCTCGCTGTACTTATCAGCTGGTGTTTACACTTGTTTATTACAAGAATTCTCGATTTATACTTGCCCTACACCTTGTTCTTTATTATATGTGCTTCTGTATATCTTAAAGTGTCCACCTGTGGCTTCATTAATCACTTAAAACTAAACACTCTCTGCAATTTTCTTAAAAACCTGCGCTCGCGTAGGCGGGACCGACTTGCGGTTATCACTCACCGTACCTAAGACCCCTAATACAGTCCTACGATGCCAAATTCCGCAACAGCACACCAGTTATACCCTGACTATGGAGAGGTCGCTGATAGATGGGTTTTAATTTGATTGAACCTAATACCGAAAATTCTGCTTATTGGCGCATCCGATAAATGAAAATGAGCTTCGTCACTACTGAGTATAACAGCATCAGCTAGAACATTTACGAACATGTCGTCTCCGGGCGTACTAGTCAATTTTTTTTTTGAACCACCATTATTTTGTATGAAATGGAACATGAAATCACAGTGTAGAATTTTCCGCATACTCCAATCAAGTATTCCCATGCTTAACCTTCTTCACAGCTGCGATATTCTCGGGTGTTCGACCGCTACGAAGTCTACCAGATAATTTCCGTTTGAATGCTGAACCGGTCTGTCGGAAATTGTGTACCCATAATATTATGGTTTTCTTGGTCGGATCTCTCTATGGTTTTCTACTCCCGCTATACCACGATAACAGAATCACCATTTTTGAAATAAGTCTGCACCACACGCGCACGGTGTTCACCACTCCACGTCAGGATAGACGCTAAAATGACATGCCTTGTGCTACTCAAGGATGTACAACAACAAAGTGAGTAGATCATTCTGCCTGTACAACCCTGCTATCTTGTATAAGTTGTATAAGTTACTCGACTGCATTTGATAATGTCTTCCTAAAAGTATCTCTGAGCACTACAATTTTTTACTTTGGATAGACTCCATGGCCTAAACAACACCTCCATTTACTTCTTCGTTTTGCAATCCATTTTTATCATTCATCTAGGCAAATTTATAGGACGAACCTTTACTACCTGTTCTGACAAAAATTTTGAGGTGCAATATTTAATTTATATTATCTTATAGGACCATACATGACAAAAACCATTTGTTTCCAGAAGAAAAAAGTGTCGGACATGACACTGACATTTTAACTTATGTAGTGGGAATAGATTTTTTTAACAAACAAGCTGGGCTTTTCCTTTATCTCTTACATGATGTAAACTTCAAAATTTCCCTCTTTACTATTTCTCAGGTTAAGAATTTGTACGTGACTTCTACAAAATGCCAATGACGGCCAAGGACACGCAAACCACGAAATCTCCGTACGGCCAGGTTTCTGCCTTTATCTCCACCGAGAATGAAACCTGTTCATTTACACAGAAACTGTGTTATGTTCTTTAAATAGAATCGTTCTGCACCCAATAAAATTCCTATTTACTATACCATACGTCATCGGAAGCGCGGCTTCGTTAAAACGATAAATTGCAGATAGTGCAAAGCGCGACCGATGGAACCAGCATGTTTTGAGCTTGCAAAAAACATCGGATAGCCCCGTGAACTCACGGGAATTCCAACCTCGGAATACCCTATCGTTAAGGCTTCGTAGCATATAAAGCCTAAATAATCTGCAATTACAGCAGACGCAACGTAGTCATCAGCACAAAAGCATCACCTTTCTCCACTTCCACGCCAGCGAGAGCAAAATGAGGTTCTCTGTGCTGTTTGTGCTTGCTGTGGGTATTTTGGCCGCTTTCATGGGACAAGCCGAGGCGAGATGGAGAGGATGGAGAGAAATTGTAAGTGAATGTACCGTTTTTAAATAATAATCAGTTCTTTGTGCTAAACGGCAACTTTAACTAACAGGAAAAGGCTGGTCAACGCGTATTCAAAGCAGCAGAAAAGGCTCTTCCAGTCGTACAAGGCTATGCGGCTGTTGCTGCAGCAGTCGGGAAGAAGTAGCGGAACTCGCGATTGAGCGATTTAATCATATTCAATGGCCATTTTTAACTTAACTTACATATCCTTTAAGATTACTTTAAAATATTTATTTTTGTAATAAAAGTTTTTTAAAGCAAACCTATTTTTATTTGTTTAATCGCCTTTTTATTAATCGGTTCCTTGACCATAAGTAAATCAGCAGAAATCCGCACCACGCTATTCTGGAAATTTTGACACGCCATTTACAGGAATTCAATTTTTTCTGTTTTTTTTATTTTTTTTTAACTCCTTTTGCTTACAACCTGTCCTAAAGGGACAATAAATAATTGATCTAAAAATTTACTCCTTTAGTATAATATCAGAATAAAGATATCTTATAATAATGGAATTGATATATAAACAGTTTAACTTAGTTAAACCTGCTCATCAGACCATGGGGCATGAATCGTTTTGAACGTCTCACTTCACCATTGTTTAAAAACAGATTTCTCGTGAGCACATTCGGATGTGCTTCCGTTTTAACAATATACTTTACACTGAAACGTTTAATTTCGTCCTTAATCGAAGGTACTTGTAGGTCTCTCTCAATTACAGCGTTTGGAACGTACCAAGGGGCGTTGACTATTGCTCGTAGCATTTTGTTCTGAAAACGCTGCAGTATTTCTAAATTCGAGTTGCTGGCTGTGCCTCACAGCTGTATCCCATATGTCCAAATCACTTTCGGAATTACTTTGGACAATAATAACTTGTTTTGCGTTGTTAACTGAGATTTTTCCCTATCAACCAGTACATTTGCCGCAGTTTTGTTCAAAGCTGTTTTTTTCTCACATAAGACATCTGTCGATATAAGCACCCAAATATTTTGTATCGTCTGCTTGGGGAAATTGTTGATTTTTAGCATAACTGAGGAGCAAGTGTCTCGGTTTAATGTAAATGTACTGATTTCGAATAATTGTCTTTGATTTTTCAATTGATTAGCCAAGATTGTAATATATTTAGGTGTTCCTGGAGATATTGTGACGCAGCTGTTGGTATGTATGACGAGTGCTGCAGTATCATCTACATATGTAGCAATTGTAGTATCGTTAGTAATTAGAAGGTCAGCCGTGTAGAGAAGATACAGAAAGGGTCCCAAAACATTACCTTGAGGTACTCCAGACTTGATTGATAGGAGATCAGTGCATTCATCCTGGTATTTAACGAGGAAATGTCTTTCTCTTAAATAAGATTTTAAAAAAGGACATAACTGTACGAGAGATTTATTTTAACCTTAAATTGAATGCCTTCGTGCCAGAACTTGTCAAAGGCCTAGCTGATATCCAGAAACGCTGTCCAACAGTACATTTTTTCAAACGCCTTGTTAATTATATTTACCACACGATGTACTAGTTCAATGGTAACCGTGTTGAGGTCTAAACCCAAACTGAAACTTAGGAATAAGTTTGTGGGTATCTAGAATTGGTTGCAGTCGTCTTAGAAATATATATAATCCAGCTCTGCAGGTTTTAAGGCCCATGGCTTCTATTTTATTTATTATCTCTTTCCACTTTATTCTTGTTCCTGGTTAGCTTCTGCTATCTTTCTAACCCCAGTGCTCTCAGGTCTTCTTCGCATCTTCGCCGTCCTCTCCTTCTTCTCCTTCCTCCTCTGCTTAATACATTTTTCACCATCTGTTATCCGCCATTCTGGAAACGTGGCCCAACCGTTATAATCTAATTGCCCTGACTTTCTGGCTTATCATTAATTTCCGATATAGTTGCTTAACTTCCAAATTTGTTTGGCTTCTCTACGTATTTCCTTTTTCTTTGATGTTCCGAAGATTTTTTAACACTTTACGTTTCCATGCGTTCAGTTTCTCCTTCTCTTTCTTTTTTACGATCTAGCACTCACATCCATACAGTACTACTGGTTGTACTACTCATTAGTATAATCTAAGTTTCGCTGGCCATGAGATGTTTTTGGCTCTAAATAAGTTGTGAAGTGCTCCTACCGATCTACTTTCCCTTGCAATTCTCTTGTCTATTTCTTTATCTCATCCCCTTGACTGTGTTGTCCCCCATCTCTATGTATTTAGTTTTCTCCTCATTAATATGGAGGCTATACTCTTTTTTGTTCAAGAGCCCTAAACATTCTGAAGAGATCGTGTTTTCATCTAGCCATGAGCACTACATCGTTTGCATAAGCGAGTATTTGATTCTTCCTGTCATATATCATTCTCTGAGTTCTTATTCCGCTCTTTCTAAATATCACTTCTAGTACACAGTTAAATAATACCGTTGACAAGGGGTCCCTTGTTTCAGCCCCTTTTTAACCTTAAATTTTTTAGATAGCCTTCCTTCTACCACAACTCTATTTTCCGTTGTTCTAAGCGTCGTTACTACCACCTTAATTATCTTATTTGGTACTTGGATTATTCTGAGGGCATGATACACCCGTCCTCTTATAACCGAATCGTAGACTTGTTTGAAGTCTATGAATTTTTAAAACAAAGATATGATCCGTGGTAGACCTTCCTTTCTTAAACCCCCCCGTATTTCCCTATCTGTTCCGGCACGTAATAATCCAATCTAATTCTGATGATCCTGGCTATTACTTTATATACTACGTTAAATAGTGTGATACCTCTGTAGTAGCACATTGCATTTTGTCACCTTTTTGTATATTGTATATGGGGTGAATTACTGCTTCTTTCCATTCCTTCGGGTAGTTCCTCCTTTTTCCATACCTGCTTCACTACTGCACAGATCCGGTTTGTTAACACCTCGTTTCCTTGTTTAATCATTTCCTGTGTTATTTTGTTTATTCCTGCACTTTTTTATTCCTTAGGTTCTTTCTGTTTCTTTTATTTCTTCGTTGGACGGCGGTTATATCGCCTGTACTGTTTTGTCCATTTCTTCCTCGAATCAGTTATGGTGTTTATTTTCCATTCGGTTTTGTCTTCGGACGATTCATTGTTTATCGTCTATCTAATTTTCCCATCGTGTGTCCTATTAAATGCCGTTCTTTACTCTTGTAAAACATTTGCCTTCCTATGCGGGTGTTCTTTCTTTCTTTTGGATTTTTGATAGAAATTTCGGACTTCTTTCTCTTCATAGTATTCTTATATTCTTTGCAGTTCGTTTTCCATGTATTGCTTCTTTTTTTGTCTGCATAACTTTAAAACATTATCAAAGTCAGTGTCATGCTTCTATAACTTCTAACTACTTTTATTGTTAGTGACTGTTTCCTCCCTACTAATACATAGTTGATCTGGTTACTTGTTTTACCATCCGGTGAAATCCATGTCTCCTTATGTATCACCTTGTGGTCGAAGTACGTACTCATTATTCTAATGTCATTCTCTTGTACGACTTCTATGACTCTTGTCCCATTTTCACTGCTATCTATATGCTTGCTTTTACTTCTTGTTTTCCTGTACATGTTTTCGTTGCCCACTTTCGCATTTAAATTTTCTGTAGCCATCTTGAGGTAATATCTCGATATGTTAGTATATATGTGTTCAATCTCATCATAAAGTTTATTCTTTATTGCTGTATCCTTATCCTCTAAAGGAGCATGTAAATTTAGTAAGTTTCTTTTTCTACACTTACCTCTAAATCGTAATTTACAGACTGTTTCAAAATCCACTACCGATTTCACCATTCGTCTACTGATCATAAAACACGTTCCCAGCATCCTATCTGCTCCTCTGCTGTTAAAGAAGGTATAATCGTCGACCTGTATAATTTCACTGCTTTTTTGTTTAGTCTCCTGCATAGCCAGTATGTCTATTTTATATAACCTCATCACATTCAGTAAATTTTTTAACGCCCCCGCCTCAAAAGTTTTTCTTAAAGTACAAGTTCCTATCCTAATCACTTCTTCTGTCTGTTTCCGTTTACTTAACACAGTTTTTTTGCATACCCTTATCCTCCTAACCATATCCTTAGTCATTCCTGTTTCCTGCTATATCCCTACTCCACTAGTTGTTTCAGTTTCGCCTCGGTCCTTTTCCACTTCCACACTTTGCCGCCTAGTGTCAGTTTCCCCCTACTTTCCTCCGTCTCCCTCTTTTGTACTTTTCTCTTTATCTCTTCTTGCATTCCTCACTCCATGACTATCAAATTATCATTTATGTAGAGCTTAAATGTCTTGAGATTACTTTTGTTATTCGTAAGTTTTATTTTTCGCTCGCTCGTTTTCCAGTTGTAACAGACAGGTGTTTTTGGGCTGTTTTAATTTTAACATCGATCCTTAGAGCACTTTGTATCATTGTCTTCATATCCTCAATTATAATTTCTGGTTCTGGGCATTAATTTTCATACCAGTGACCACTACATTATTTTCCTCTTCTCCTTCTCTAGGTAATCAATTCTTTTACTAAATTCTCGTCCTTCCTTTTTTGTTATTTTGCTTTTTGTGATGTCTTCGTTTTCTTTTCTCAATCTTTCATTTTCTACTCTTAGATTTTTTAGTTCTTCTGCGTATACTCTTTGATCTCTTTTAATATCCTTCCATCGATGGCTAGTTGTTCTAGAATTCCCATCGTTTTTCCAATTAATTCTTCTTTTGCTGACTTACTAGGAGTTATATCGCTTGATGACATTTCACTAGTTTTTGCCTTTTCCCCGTATATAATAATCGTTTAGGCGATGGATAAGTCCCCCCCCCCCTCCTCATTAATAAGTTATTCCCTTATTTCCTGAAATCTCCTAGTTAGTTTTTCCGCTGTACAGGGTAGGCTGTTTTTATTTATCTACTACTAGAGAGTGTAATAATTGTCATGTGACAAATCAAAACATTCTAACTCGTGATGATCGTAACTTTGGTGAGTGAAATGCGTTTCCAATATGAGCATTATATCTATATTGTGAATTTGTAAAAATAATTTAACCCCTTATACATGTTGGTACAAGCCAGTGGCGTTCTTTATGCTTATTTTTAACAGTTGCATCATTCTAAAATTTTGTTAACTAGCGTGGACATAAGGTTTGTCGTAGTACCCATTTACTTATGAGATCATTCATAATTTTATTTAATTCTGTTATATCATTGTTTTGTTGCATGAACATGGCTGGATTTTTTATTTAAGTTATTTACTTGATGTTAATCTTGTTGCATGCTGTGTGCATAACTTATACTAGGTTAAACATATTGGGTTCTAAAGGTTTCTGGTTGTCCTTTCTTAATTGTGGAAACATTTTTTGCTGTAGCTGTAGCTGTTTATGTACTACGCAACCTTTGTAGTGGAATAACGTAATCTTTTGTGTAAGCTTTGTAAAACTACTCTAAAGCTTTGTCTTGTTTTATTTTATAGATATGATATTGTGTGTTTTCTCATTTATCATCGTTATATTAATGTATGCATCTTTAGGTTCTATTTTTACTTGTTCGCTAATAAGTGCTTCTTTTAATATCTTATTAGTTCTTCGATTAATAAAAATTGGCGGCGGTTTTGGTTATCTGGCTTGAGTTAGTATTTGTTTCCATCAATTCAATTTACTGCAAGCCTGCTGAATTTATTTTTGCTTAATTAATACTTTTCACTCAGATTAGTTTAACTTGAAAGAGATTCATTTATATCTACCCGTCTTGGTCGCTTTTTGCTATTATTAACAATTTGCCAATCTTCATTATTTGGTTTTTGTAACGGTGGAAATTCTTGTAAGGGGTATGGTAAAGGTTAAATTGGTGCTTGTATATTTGGTTGTTGTTGACTATAACTAATAGCCTGTTGATACCGGCATGTATTGTGACGCTGCATTTTGACTAAAATTTTGACTGATTTTGCAGAAATGGCAAATTATTATTGTCCCCCGTGTGGGGTTGCTAGTCCCCCATCGGGTGCCTCCCCAGGTGGCGGATAGGGGAACACCTCCCAGATATGGGTGGTGCCGGGGAAATTAAATACCCGGGGTGGACCAAAACTAGCATATCAACGGGCAGCAACGTGGATATTAGTACGTATAGGCGGATGTCAGGAAGACAGGAACGACTATAAGAACAGATAACCTTAAGCACGGAATAAATGATATTGAAGTGGTTAAGATATTGCGATGAGGAAGGCAACGGAAAACCACCTCATTACTTTTCCTAGTAAAATCATCATGGTAATGAAGACTGACCATCTAAATGTTACTGATCATGGGTATCGGACCCCAAGATCCGGCAGGGAGGAGAATGTTGGGCCTCTCAGGTCGTCATCAAGCGAAATCCCGGCAGAACGAACACAAACACAAATAGAAATACATTCTTGAAGATAAATAAGTCACCGGTGAAAATAGCAACATGGAATGTCAAAAGCATGTATCAAGCAGGAAAGGTACAAAATGTTATTGCTGAAATGAAACGTATGGACATAGATATTCTTGGAATCATCGATACTCAATGGCCAGGGAACGGAGAATGCACTATAAACAACAACTACAGCGTTTATTACTTTGGTGGAGATAAACCCAACCACAGATATGGAGTTGCTACAATACTGTCAGATAGACTGAAACCGCAAGTTAAAAGCGTGATAAATTATTCAAATAGAATAATGTTGATACAACTACACTCTCACACCAATAACATCAATATTATTCAGATCTATGCCCCAACAGCTGACAAAAGCGACAATTAAATAGAGGAGTTTTATAATCACCTGGATATACTGATGAACTCCATCGCTAAAAATGACGTGACAATCGTGCTTGGTGATTTTAATGCAAAAATAGGAGAAGGAAGTGTACAGGATTATGTTGGCCCACATGGACTAGGTCAGAGGAACGAACGTGGAGAAAAACTCATTGAATTCTGCCAGAACAAACAGATGGTAATATCTAACACATGGTTTAAGCTCCCTAACAGACGGTTATATACTTGGACCTCACCAGCACACACCAACGACCACGTGGTACGAAACCAAATCGATTTCATTTTAATAAATAAAAGATATAGAAATGCTCTTCCGTCCGCCAAAACATACCCTGGTGCAGACGTGGGATCAGACCACAATCCAGTGGTGGCTACTTTTAAACTAAAATTGAAAATAATAAAAAGAAAACGTCTGGATCCAAAAGTCAATGCCCGAATTTTAGAAAATGCTACGGTAAAACTGATATAACGAAAGATATTAATATAAAATTAGAAACACTAAAGAATTCAAAAGAAACAACTATCGAGAAGCAGTGGCTAAATATCAAAAGAGCAATAATAGACGCAGCCAACCAAAATTCTTCAGAAATAACCCAATATGCAAAACAGGAATGGATGACACCTGAAATCCTTAAATTAATGGAGACGAGAAGGAAATATAAAACATAGATGACAACAAGTATAAAGAAATACATAAGATTATTAAAAAGAAATTATAAAAGCCAAAGAAAAATATATGACCGACAGATGTAACGAAATAGAGGAGCTTCAGACGAAACATGATACATTCAATTTGCATAAAAAAGTTAAGGAGATGACGGGAGTAGCAAAGAAGAGACAAAGAAGTATTACGAAAGACAAGAATGGCAACATAATTATAGACATAACCAAGCAAATAGAAATATGGAAGGGATACATAAAAGAACTCTTTGACGACGACAGGACGTCAGAAATAGAAATGGAAAATAACCAAATCAGCTCGGATAGCCCGGCTATAACGCTAAAGGAGGTTAAACATGCTATATACAACTCCAAAGACAATAAAGCCGTAGGCCCACATAACGTACCTGTAGAATTTCTAAAGCTAATAGAGGACGAAAATCTACACTTACTTGTAGATCTATACAATAATATACATAAAAAAGGGAGTATTCCAAACGATTGGTTACGATCGGTGTTTGTACCTCTACCCAAAAAGAACAACCCCAAAGACTGCTCAGAATTTAGCACAATAAGCATTATGAGCCATACTCTAAAGGTGTTTTTGAAAATCATACATAAAAGGATCTACAGAAAATTAGAGGCAGATATTAGCGACAAACAATTCGGATTCCGAAACAACATGGGGACAAGAGAAGCACTCTTTGGGATAAATGTTCTAATACAGCGATGTCTCGACATGAATGTGGATTTGTATATAGGATTCATAGATTATGAAAAGCCTTTGATAAGGTAAAACACGATAGGTTAATAGCAATTTTGAGACAAAAAGGCTTGGATCCTTGTAATATCCGCATCATTCGCTCTTCTTTATTGGAAACAACATGCGGCGATAATTGTTAATGGCCAGTTGTCCGAAAATATTGAGATCCTTAGGGGCGTTAGACAGGGATGTGTACTATCACCTGCCCTCTTTAACATGTACTCTGAGTGTATATTCCGGGAGGCTTTAGAGGACCAACAAGGAGGGATAAAAGTGAATGGGCAAGCGATCAATAATCTGCGATATGCAGATGACACTGTGATAATAGCTTGCAATCCCGACGACCTACAAAACATGCTAGAAAATATCAACAGAGTTAGCAAAGAGTATGGTCTCAAAATGAACTGTAAGAAAACTAAATTCATGGTCATCAAGAAAATAGGAAATAATAACATCAACAATATAAAAATAAAATCGAAAACACCGAAATCGAAAGAGTGCACAAATACCAATATTTAGGGACCATAATAAACAGTTGTAATGACCAAGCTACTGAAATCAATAGAAGAATCGAAATGGCGAGGGCAGCGTTTGTAAAAATGAGGCAATTCTTCTCTAATCGCAATCTCGCTAGATCTGAGAATGCGCATGGTACGATGCTACGTCTTCTCGATTCTGTTGTACGGAATGGAGGTTTGGACCCAAACAACAGCAAATGAAAAACTGGAAGCCTTTGAGCTCTGGATATACAGACGCATACTTAAAATATCATGGACAGAACACGTTTCCAATGAAGAAGTCCTCCATCGCATGAACAATTTGAACGAGATCTTCATTATTTGGTTTTGTAAAAACGCAAATTGGAATATTCTTGTACATGGTCATGCGAGGTGAAAGATTGTATTTGGTTGTTGCAATTGACTCATACAGGGCTAGATCTCAGGACAAAGATCGATAGGCAGAAGAAGGATGTATTGGATGAGGAACCTGCGGGAATGGTTTGGATGTTCATCAATAGATCTATTGACTGATTTTGCAGCTACATGGCAAAATTAGAATAGCTATGATGATTGCTAACCTGGCCGATAGGAGACTAGCACTTGGTATAATATATAGCATGTCCACGTATGTATTACTATTACTGATTAATCAAATTCAGATCACGCATTTCAGGACTCCCCAGATGTTGAAGTAGTATGTTTTGTTGTTAAATTTATTATTCGACAATTTTAGATAATATTTGCGAAGCAAAAGATAAAATATTTACTTTTATTTTGATTGACTTCTTTAAGTCAGGTTAACCCTTGTTTTAGATTTTCGATTATTCCCATTTATTGCATTGTCTTTAGACCTAATGACCTCACTTAATCTTTCTTGTTTCTGTTGCATGTATTTGGTGTGTTAAAAGTCTCTTGATAGGTTTTTATAACAACTAATTTGTTTTCGATTGAGCTTAGAATTTGGGTTTATTATTGGGTTGCTAGTGACACCTATCTTTCAATCATAGTAAAATCTGTCTTGGTGTTCACCAGAGTGGGGAGAGGCTTGTAAAATATATTTATAAATTAAGCTTATTTCTCCTAAGGTTGATTGTACAAGTAAGTAATATTAAAATATACAATGAAGCACTTGTAATGTTCAATGAAATAAGAAGACAATTTGGAAAAAACTTCCGTTGGGCACATGTGAGAAACAGACAGGGACGGCGACACTCGTCTTCTAAAATAGTAGTTCAGTAGGGAGTGAAAATGAACGCTGCCATAAATAATTACGCCAAATGTGAAGTGCGTGCAATAATACGATTTCTGCGTACAAAAAAACTTTCCGACGACTGCTATTTATCGCAAAATGTGTAATTTACGAGCAAAACATGATTAGTGATGGTGTCGCATATGTAAATATAGACACACTATCGCTCACGGTAGGGCAAGAGGTAGTCACCTATCTGTAGTTAGCTATGAAATTGTGCAGAAAATTGACAAAAAGTTTCGTTATGCACATGAAACAGTGGCTTACATTGCATCGTTTTGATGCTGTTACAGAGTGGCTTCGTTTCCAGGTGTGAGTGTGTTTTGTTGAAGAAATTTTACATCCTGTAAGACGTCGAGACAAGTGTCTCAATTTGCATAGCGATTATGTTGAAAAGTAATTTACTGTTATAGATAGTGTACAATAAAGGTTCTATATCTATGTGCGTCTTGTCATTGATAATCAAACGAAGGTGTCTTTCCGAATTGCCTTCGTACACTAATGAAATTTAATTTTTTAGACACTCGTCCATTCTTTGATTTAGTTTACCACTTCTGTTACAGTCACTACAAGATATTGTGAGGGCATGTAAACGCTTTTGCTTGGTCGGGAAAGTCATGAGTCATATTTAATGATGGGCATTAAAGATTTTTGAGAACGTCCTTTTGTTTTGCCAATGGTACTAATTTCAATTTGTTGGTTCCTAGTATAAGAAAGGTTGAGGTAACTAGTAAATAAAGCATTTGAGTAGGATGACTGTGGGATTTTGTGTTTAGATAACGATTAGTGTAGGTAGGTTTCCTAACGATGTCATGATAGAAACTGTCCTTGAATGGATTTTTTGCTATGAGGGTATTTAAAAAGGGGGAAATTGTTTTGTTCGACTTCCATTGTAAACTTGTTGCTGATGTGGGAAAGGAATTAAATCGTTTCTGGTCAATAAAGCCAGATAACAAAAGTAGTATCAGCGTACCTTATCCAACAGGTAAGGTTTTAAGAGAAAAAAGTAAGGACTTTTATTTCGAAATCCGTCATAAACAAGTTAGCTATGATAGGTCAAAGTGGTGAACCCATATTAGCACCATTAATTAATTTGAGGCTGTCGTCTTCCAGACTGATTGGTTTTTAGAAGCTTTAAGGTTTCCGGAACGGGTATCTTGGCGAAGAGAGAAACAACGTTGAAACTAACCATTATGTCACCTTTACATATGGGAAAAGATTTGTGAATTTCTAAGAAGTTGTAGGAATACTGAGGCTTGTTGTGTAAGGGGCTGAAGACTTTTGGCTGGGTATTTGACTAAGTTATGGGTAGTAAAACCAAAGACACTGACAATAGGTGTCAAGGAAATATTTTTCTTGTGGATTTTTAGAAGGCCGTATAGTTTGAGTATTCTTGAGAATTTTTTTCAAGGTATAAAAAGTTTTTTAGTATCAAAGGATAGGTTCAAGTTGTTAATCAGGGTCTTGGTTTTCTTCTCAATTTAAGTCGTTGGGTTGTTGGATAATTGGCGGTAGTCTGACGATTTTAATAAATCGTCCATTTTGGCAATGTAGTGTGTTGTTAAGGACAACAGTAGTCTGGCAGTAAGATAACCGCGTTTTTGTCTCATCGTAGGGTTTTGAAGGCTTAAAGTTTGCAAGATTTATTTTGCTTTGGTAACACGGCTGTGCGTGGAACTTTGGCTACATCTTATCTGATTTCATTGACTGTGTTTGCGGGAAATTTGGTAATAGATGATTCTATCTGGAATATATGTACAGTGGGGACACGAACAAAGAGACATTTGACACATTTCGTTGGCTGCAGCTACGAGTAATCTCCTAGACATTAGAGCCCTTCTATGAGGTTGGTTGCTTAAAAATGGAAATGGTTTTAGCGCCGCCCTGAAATATCCGAGCAACGTTGTTTAGAAGAAGGGGCACATTTAGTTCTGCTGCAACTTTTTACTTTCCTTATCCTATAATAAGGAAAGTAATGTAATCGGCGGAAATTTGACCTACCCAGTTTTTCATATTTCTGGACGAATTGTAGCCTCAGGACACCAAAAAAGTTGGTTTGAGCCGTTGGTTTGTGTGTGTGTGTGTATGTGTGTGTCTGTCTGTCTGTCAGTAAACAGGATATCTCGATAACTGTAAGAGCTAGAGACTTGAAATTTGGTATGCAAGTTACTTGTGGATAGGGGACGCAGTGCGAAGCTTTTGGTAAAAATCGGCCGAGTCGTTTGGTCGCAAAATTGGTCGGAAAGCGACCGCGAATCTAAACGGTTGAAGATACAAAAAATTCATGACAATAAAAATGATTTGTTATCATGAGATAAACACGAATTTAAAATAAAAGTTGATAAAATAAGAATTCGAAAAAAAATTGAAGCTCAGGATTTTTAATATACCGGGTGTTCATAAAATGTTTTGGGAAATTTATATTACCGGATAGACCAGGCCGAGACGAACAAACAATTACGATGAAATTTTTTGATCCGAGATCAAATAAATAAGTTATAGCCGATTAAAAATTAATTAAACGGACCAATCACAGCGCGCTCGGAGAGCTTCATGGCCGACTGCGGGAGGACGGGGGGTAGGGGGGAGCGCTTAGCCGCTAGGAGGGAGCCCGCAGGCGATAACGGGGAAGGCCGTGCGGCCAAGCTCGCACGGTTACCTTCAGTGACATAGCAAAATTTTAAGTACGAGTCTATTATTGTCTTGTACTGTTTATTTTGATCAGCTTTCTAGTGTTGGACTCGCGCCTCTTCCTTTTTTAAAATAATAAATTCCGGGACGAGAGCAGTGCAGGCCCGAGACGATGGACCCGCTATAATATATAATAATAGGATAAGGAAAGTCGTGTGATGTTCACACCAGATTTTTTCTTTTGCTGTTGCTTCCCTGCAAAATTTTTAATTCCTAATATATTTATTGATATCTTGGTGTCGCTTTATATGTTATCACTCTGTTTATTTCTGTTTATATTTTCAGTCTATCCTTTAGAAAATAAATTTTTGCTTGTCCTTTTTTTTATTTGTCGGGTTTTATACCTCTGACTACAGTATTCTTATTTTCTTTCATCTAATTTTTCTATTCTAGTCATTTACTTCTTTGCTCGTTACCCCACTCTTTTTCTCTTTTTTATTTCCTCTGCCGTCTTACTTTTACTTTTTATTATTCTTATCTGGTTAACTGGGGTTTTAATTATTGTTCTACTTTTTCAAAAAATTTCTCTTTACTACTGTGCCCTTTTCTCCTTCTTATCTGAGTCGTCGTTTGCTGTTTGACCAGCTGTTATTCTTGTTTGGCCCGCTTCGTGCTGAAACTCAGATCTCTCCACACGTCTATTTACACTAACTACTTTTTTTTACTTAGTTGTTACTATTTTATACCTCTTATTAGTTCTTTCTTGCTCTTTTAGACTTTTATACATATAAAAATAAAAGCCTGTTGCGTACGGTCTTGTTCGTCTATCTATCGGTCGCTTTTTTTAGCTTTTTAGAAGTTCGATTTGAACCTTTGCCCACAGGGTATACTGCGAGCTAAACGGCATAGACCACTCGGCTACCCTGACATTTTGATAATTTTATAATGAAAATGTATGTATAAAGCCCGGTATATATGTGCAACATTGTTTAATGTTCCCACTTTGTTTATTTCTAAATTGCAAAACTTCTGTAGATGTAACTATGTGAAATAAATCCCACGTTCGGATAATCATTATCATCAGCATATCCGTTTTCATATGCTTAGCATCTTCCAACAATTAATCTCATTCTTCTGTAATTTAGAAGTTTATTGCTTATTGCTCAAAATGTAGGCCCATTAATATATATTACCTTGGTTGATATGTTCTTATGAATTGGAAAAGTCTTGAAAAGTACTGACTTGATTCTAAGTTTAGCCCAAACAAACTAAAAAACTTTGGCCAATGCTTCAGCAACCGTGGGTACATTTTTCGGCCCCATCAAATTTCATTCACTTCGTAAGCAAGTCCGTGCAAAATAATAATTCACATTTGTTGTTATTATCAGTCTCTAATACTGGATTAGAAATGCCAAAAAAATGTTGGTTAAGCATTAGTTATGCAAATGATATAGCAATTTATATTATCTGCAAAATCTTCCCTCATTAGTAAAACTCACCTTTAACGGTATAATAGCGCAGGTCAAAACAAGGAATGAAATCTCGACACAACATTTCACTAGAAGTTGTTCCTAAGCTTTGTTCTCTGGGACGGAAATACTAGAAACTGGTATATGAAAGTATATTCAAAGTGTAGTTGCTGCAAAGATGCCATGCCGTGGGATTTGCGGAAAACACCCTACTAATTGTATGGGCTCATTAAATCACGCGATAACGAGGCGCTCGACACACTTAAAAAATGCAGAATGTTCAGAGCAGCAGAGTCAGGAAAAAATAGGGAGAATGTCAAGGGTCATGCATAAAAGGATATGCAACATAGCCGAAAATATAGGCGACAAAAAACTGAATCTACGACACAGTTGTAAAAACAAAATCAAAGCTAATTGACTTATGATTTGCGTTGAAGACTATTTTGAAATTTTGACGATTGAGTAAAATAGCATATCACAGAATTACGCATACAACGGCACGCTTGCAAGAGAAAGGTGTTGTACGAGACACACCAAAAGGCATTTTATTCGATATTAGAATTTTTTAAAATTAGATAAGCAGTCACTATATAAGCTTATGCATACTGGGTGTCCCATTTTAAAAGTCGCACGCAAATATTTCGCCAGGAAAGCCACCAATCGACAAGTGACAATAAAAGTTGTTGGGTTCGAAGGGGGCTACCTAATTATGTAGTTCGCCACCGGCACCCTGGTGAGGCCCTGTAATATCCAACTTTGTTGTTTTAAATAGGAGCCCCTATTTTCCATTGCAGAATCTGATTCTACGGGAAAAAATACGCCCAAACATGTTTAAAAAGAATTTTTTAGAAAACCGGCCCCTATCCGGGCCCCATTTAAATGTTTTTTTTTAATATCTCGTTAGGGGGCAACCAATCGACAAGTGATTTTTACAAAAGATGTCAGGTCGAAAAGTGCCATCTAATTATGTAGTCCGGCACCAGTACCAGGGAATATAACCATAGCTATAGGACCCACCTAATCACAAACAAAGCGGATTTAATAATTCAGAGACAAGAGGACAGCCTCGGAAATGGAATATTAAAGCATTGAACAGAAAAGAGATATAAGAGATGGAAAAATACAAAATAGAAGCACTAGACCTACGTGAAACTAAAAAGAAAGAAAATGGAACACACATGTTAACGAGATGATACCAACTCTTCTACTCGGACTCGGAAATTTGGGAAAAGAAAGAGTAGGAGTAATACTAAATCCAGGTTGACTCAACAATTAATACAATGGAAACCAATAAATCCAAGGATAATGAAGAAATAACGATAATACAAATATCTGGATAACTGGATTAATTACAAAAACAAGTAGACAGTGCAAGAGAAAGAAATAAGCATGTGCTGTTAAATTGAGATTAAAATGCACGAACAGGGAGCCAGACACAACAAGGACATAGTGATATTGGTAAATATAGAGAAGAAATCACTCTTAATTCAAATAGAAGAAGGCTGATAAAATTCTACGTCAGGAACAAACTATACATAGGAAACAATTTCTTCAATCATAAGACAGTACACACTACATTTGAGGGTAAACAAGGCAAGAGCATAACAGATTATATAACTTATAATGTTGAAGCAAAATACGCTTTTATGGACGTTAAAGTAATACGAATGGCAGAATTACACACGGGCTACAAACTTCTTATTACCGACACTGAATTCTACAGCAGGAAACCTTGAAAGTCTAGACAATACAAGAAAATCCAAACAAAGGAATAAGAAACAGCCTAGACGCAGCCCGTCAAGAATAATAAAGAGAGGCACGTTTTAAAAGAAAACTTGGAAAAGAAATGGGTCGAAATAAAGAAAAAATATCGAAACAAAAATGTCGGAAAAAGCATGTAGAAAGATGATAACAAAAGAAAACCACAAGAAAACAAGATGGTGAAATATCAAAGCCCAGAACAAAGTAAATTCAAAGAAGAAAGTCTGGAAGAACTACATCAAAAGGAGGATCGAAACTAACGGACAGCAATATATAAAAAAAAAGAAACAAGGCCAAAGAAGCTGTGCTTAAAGCAAAGCAGGAAAGCTAGAAAGAATTCGGAAAACACCTAGCGAGAAAATACAACCAGGACAATGGAATAGGTTTCTGGAAGGTTATTAAAGGTCTAAATAGTAAAGTAATAAACATAACAAAATCAAAAGCAAAAAAACACATCAGAATAACACGTAACGGAAATCAGCTTGAAGAGGTAGAAAGTTACGAGTATTTGGGAACAATAATAACTAACATAGAAACATAAGAACACACGTTCGACCACTCGACATCGCGGAGACAACCGTCCAAGACCATCTCAGGAAACTGGAATATATCAGCAAGATCGATATACGGGTTCCTCATAAACTTAAAAAAGTTTATCTCACCAAGCGCATCAATATCGTTTTTGAAGCACCTCGTGACCGGCGGTGAAAAAAGGATTGTTTACAACAATATTCAACGTCAACGATCGTTGTGCAGAGGAAAAAAGCGAGCCAAAAAAACATCCAAAGCCGATCTTCACCAAAAAAGTTATGCTCTCAATATGGCGGGACTACAAGGGTGTGGTATATTTTGAGCTTCTACTGCGAAATCAAACGATTGATTCTGTTGTGTACCGTCGTCACAGGATAATCACGGAGACACGACCAGAACTCGTCAATCGCAAAGGCATGATGTTCCATCTTGGCAATACGAGACCACACACACAAGTTTGGTGAGTCTCCAGAGGTTGCTGCAGCTTGGATGGGAACTTTTAGCCCATCCTTCTTACTCACCGGACCTTGCGCTATTAGATTACCATTTGTTTTGTTCTTAGCAAAATAACTTGAATGGCAGGTCTTTCGATTCTGTTGAGGCCATCAAAAAGCATCTCACCCAGTTCTTCGCTTGTAAAGAGCAGTCCTTCTACGAGCGCGGAAAGATGGCAAAATGTCATCAATCAAAGTGACCAATACATTATTGATTAAACTTTGTTGTGTTATTAATAAATAAGACTTGAAAATTACCCAAAAATACGTCATAACTTTTCCGACAACGCACTAGATGTTTGCTAGTTTCAGTCACTGTGGGGTATAGAATAAAAACCAATATACAATAGCTCTTATTGTTAATTATATAACACGAAGTAGTAAAGTTAAGTAGTGGGAAAATTATACGTGTACATTAGCCCGAAGAAAAGTGCCGTTTTTTTTTGTTATCTACGAAAGGCAATAGCAAATTTCTTCTTTGTTACACAAATAGTCTGAATTACTTCAACTTTATAATATTAAGCATTTTGGAAATCATATGACAGTCACATAAATCAAGATCGCCTCTTAATGTTATTTTTAAATCAAGGCTAAGATAAGAGATTTCGTAGAAATAAACAATTAGCACGACCACGAAATCTGCCTTTTGGTATTTTAGATAACCAAAAAGATCATATCAATTAATATGTAATTGTGTTTGCTGAAGGTGACCTACAGTACTTTCTTGTACGTTTCACTTTATTAAACAAGTTCTCTTCGAGTTAATGTCTCTTTTAAAACTTTTCATTTTGTATTTTTCTTAAGACATAGTCAACGCTTCGCTTAGTGTTAGTCGGTTAGTCAGTCTGATTAATTAGCCTGGTCCCTAGCGTTGTTCGGTCTAAGTTAAAGGAAGCTTGCACAAACTTTACATGTAAATTGTATGCAGCAAGTTATCGATCGAGTTTAATTAATACAAAGGAGGTAACACGTAACTTGGGCGAGCGCTTTTTAAAAAGCTGGTGAGTTTAATTAACATAGAACGGTGATATGCAATTCAGTGATAAAAATAATGTTCTATTGAAGGTGACCATCATTGTACTTTCACCAACATATTTTTACTTACTAAATTATTTAATAAATTAGAAATGTATGTGATATGTAGTTGGGTAAATACCCGATGACTACAACCAAAGAAATATAAAAATTATTATTACAAGTAATGATCTAACTGAAAGACACCTACTGGTACTGCTCATGTAGGAACAACGCTCATAATAAAATCTTCAGTATATTTTGTTAAATAATCAAAATAAATAAACAAATCTAAAATAAACTAATAAACCATACCAAAAAGGGTATCAAAACAGCAGATAAAAAGGGTCACGAGGTTAGAGGTAACCGACAACTAATGTACCATATCGCATAGGCAACACTTTTAGCACCAATAAAAGGCTTGCGTAAAACCAATAAGAGAGGTCAAAAACAACCGTCTCAACCGCCGGGCAGTGCTCTGAATTGAATAGGAGCATCGCAGAAACTGGGATTACGACGCGCTTTTTGCCAAGATATAAAATGTAAAAATTGGACGGCGTGAGCAGAGATGAAAACAGAATAGAACAAAAACTACTGAAGTACAGAGTGAAATAAGAGATATAAAAAGAAAATATAATAATAAAAAGGAAAACAAGAAACTGAAACAAGAAATAATCCAACAAAAAAAGAGAATGAAAAAACTCGAATGGGAAATAAGAAAGAAAAATATACTATACGGTATACAAGAATCTAGAGAAGAAAAAATAGAAATCATGGAAAATAAAATCAAAGAGGTTAACAAATAAAATGGAAATTACTATTAACGAAAATAAAGATATTAAGGGCATAAGAAAATTGTAAACAAATAAACGGAAAAGAAGGGCCAATAGTAGTACATATTTTCGTAGCATCATAGACTACATAGTATATACACCCGAAATTGAGGGAGAAATAAAAGTAGAACAACAAGCAAAAATGGGTACACAAAACAGGCTAGTTATAGGAAAATTAAAAAAAACTCCAAACCAAACGTAAAGAAAACAAAAAATTATACTAGAGTAAACATAAATAACTTAACAAAAGGTAAAAACAAGAACACATATATAAAGATAATAGAAACAAAAATAAACAAGTTATAAAAACAAATAGAAGATGGACAATAGATGATAGATGGCAAGCACTAAAAAATACTAATTAGCACGGCAAAGAAAATATGTAGATACAAGACGATAAATAATGGAAGGAAAAGAATAAGATGATAGACAAAGAAAGTTAAAGACGCAGCACAAGACAAAAAAAACCTTGACAAAAGATAAAGATAAGTAAAAAAATAGTGAAGAAAGCCAAACAAACAACATGAAAATATTTTGAAAATGACAAACGAAAATTTTAAAACACAATCAAAGAGCTAAGAGGAAAAAGGAAGAAAATAGACTCAGGCATAATAAATAAAAACAACAAAATTACAACAAATACCTCGGAAAAATGATGGCTTTCATTCCTTTTTTTCTAACGTCTATCGTGTGAGGCAATAATATTCTCCTTGTTTCTCTTGTTTTTTTGTTCATATCTTCCTTTATCCATATTTCCGTTCCTTTCAACTTATTTACCTTTCTCAGAAATTCTGTCCTTTTTATTCTTGTTGTCAGCCCCACTTTAATAGGTCTATTTTTGTTGATTTTTGGGTCTCCTATGCTGTGCAGGAAGTCTATTTCATGATCCTGCAAATTTATTTCCATTCTGTGTACCAGGTTTAGTAATATTTGTTTTAACTTTTCCGTGTTTTCGCTTCCTTCCTCTGGAATTCCGAAAATTACAATGTTCTTTCTTCTTACTTCTTTCTCCAGCATCTGAATCTTTATTTCTTGTTGTTTTATTATATTTTCTAACTTTTTTATTTTTGCTCCGCTTTGCTTAACACTGTCATTCGTATTGTCAATTTTTCTCTCCATTGTTGTTAATTTACGCATTATGTCGGCTAGCGTTAATTCTGTTTCTGTGTTTTCCTCTGTTCCTTCCATCTTCTTTCTTACTTTGATGCGTTTCAGATTAAAAAGTTGGTAACTTAATTATTTACGCTGGCGGACTCCTTCTTTTGTTACACCGTCCACTTTGTTTTTGGTTGTAGTTTGTCCTACACCAATCGCGTGTTTTTCCCGTGGTTGGAGCGAATTTCCCGTATTTATTACCACACCCGCGTTTTCACTTTTTATTAGCTGTTTTTTTCTTACACTATGTTCTTTGTTTTTTTATTTTAGTTGCAGCCTGGTAAGTTATTTAAGCCTGGTTAGATATTTCACTTAACCGTTGATCTATTCCAATAATCCTTAACCCTGACCTGTCCGTTTCACGTATTTTTCGCTGCACGGCGATAAGCGCGCGCGGCCTCGGTTGACCCGCGTCGATGGGCTTGCTCTTATCAGCGCAGCAGCCGTTCGTATTATATTTGCTTTGTTCAATACTTATGTATTAGTCCTACCTTATTTGATGTTTATTCCTTTCTTAAAGTTTCTTTATTTGTTATATTTACTCACTTTCACTAATTATTTGGCACTTTAACCTATTAAAAAACGTAACAAACTATTTAACCATAAATCACAGCTGTCACTTTTCCTTTCACCAGGACCGGACTACTAATCATAAATGGAGAGGAATGGAAGCAGGAAGAGATAATGTGTCTAAGCGAAACAGAAGAAAGTGAGGTAGAACAATAAGAAGGGAACACAGACAATAAAAGAATGAAAGACTCCAAGAAAAGAGAGAGGTCAACAGACGAAGAGACAGATCAAACAACGAAAACAGTAGTTACCAAAGGGGCAGTGCCCAAGAAGAATAGACTCTGGACACAAAGCCTACCTGCACCACGTACAAAAGGAAACGACCCGAAACAACAAGCACAATAGCAAAACGGGATGAGGAAAAAATGAACAAAACAATCTGCAAATTCACATATGTAGAGCACAACGCAAAAAACTTAAAAAACTAGCTATAAAAAAAATCGGACGGAAATAAAGGCAACGAAACGCAATGGAAAAGGACATAGTAATTTAGACATAAATACAAACCAAGCTAAAGTAACAAAAAATAGAAAAAACAAATGCAAAAAAAGAAAAATATAATAAAAATAGGCACGTGGAATATAAAAACACTATTAATCCCGGGAAAAATGATACAAATAACAAAAGAAATGGAAAAATACAAATTAGACATATTAGCATTACAGGAAATTCGGTGGAAAAGAAAGGGAGAAATTAGCAATGCAAATTTTACATTGGTATATTCAGGAGAAGAAACCCAAGGAAAGAGTGGAACAGGTTTTATGGTAGCAAAAAAGTCAACGCAAACAATAATGAAATTTACACCAGTGAATGGAAGAATATCAACACTAAGCATTAGAGGGAAACCAAAAAAAATATCACTATCATTAATGTATACGCACCAACGGAAGAAGCCGAGGAGGAGGAAAAACACTAATTTTATGAAGAACTAGAAAAAATAACAGATGGAATAAAAAACAAGACATCCTTATGGTACTGGGGGACTTTAATGCAATGGTGGGGAAAGAAGAATGGCTCAGAGGGGTTGCAGACAAACACACTATTCATGAGAAGACAAATGACAATGGACTAAAACTATGTAATTATGTGGCAACAGCAGACCTAGTAATAAGTAGCACCAAATTCCCACACAGAAGAGAACATAAGGAAACCTGGCTTATACCCGGAAGAAACAAGGGCAACCAAATAAATCATGTGTTAGTCTCAAAAAACATAGCAACAGCTGTACAAGATGTCAGAACCTTCAGAGATGCCAACGCAGACACAGATCACCTGTTGGTAATAACAAAACTAAAGCAAAAAATAACAAAATATTGGGAGAAAATTAATCAAAGAAGAAAATGGGCAGTTGAAAAATTAAACAATATGGAAACCAAGAAAAAATATATAGAAGGAATTGAACAAAAAATAACCCAACCAAAAGAGAGAGCACCAGAAGAAATCAAAAATGAATGGAAAAACATTAAAGAATGCATAACGGATATAACGGCAAAAATCATAGGACACAGAAAAAAAAATGGTTTGATGAAGAATGTGACAGAGAAGTAAACAAAAAGAGAGACGCTAGATTGAAATGGATAAACACAGGAAAGAACGAAGACCACGAAAAATATAAAGAGATAAAGAAAAAAGCAGACAAACTATTTAAAACGAAAAAAAGAGAATGGATAGATCAAGAAATAGAGGAAATAAAAACCAATAGAAGACATAACTGTACTAGAGAGATGTACAAAAACAAAAAAGACAAGAAGAAACTACCCAATCAAGAGAAGAGGAATGAAAGATAACTAAGGACAAACATACTGTGAAGGAAAAAAGATTAAAGATATATGGAGAGAATATTATCAAAGCCTACTATTCAGGGAAGAAGATGAAGAGCAAAGGGAAATGGTAAATGAAAGAAATGAATACATAGACAAAGAACCAACCTATGACGAAGTGGAAAAAACTATAAAAAGAATTAAAAATGGTACAAGCCCGGGTGTAGATGAAATAAACGGAGAAATGATAAAATATGGAGGGAAAGAACTGCACAAAACAATACACAAACTAATAACAGCAATCTGGAATGAAGAGAAGATGCCAAAAGACTGGGAAAAGGGAAGAATCATACCGATATATGAACAAGACGACCCAGAAATATGCAGTAACTATAGGGGAATCACATTCCTCAACACAACATACAAGATTTTCACATGTATATTACAACAGAGGTTAAGTATCCATACTTATATAAAATACTTAAATAAAATCGGGGACTATCAATGTGGATTCCGCCCAGGTAGATCAACAGTAGACGCCATACATATCATCAACCAAATAATAGAAAAAGCGTACGAATACAATATCGAATTACATCTCTTATTCATAGACTTTCAAAAAGCTTTTGACCAAATTAAAAGACCACAAATATTAGAGGATAAGAGAGAAATCCAAATACCATCGAAACTAATACGACTAACTAAAATGACGATGGAGAATTCAGAAGCGACAGTACAATTACAAGAAGGGGACACAAAATATTTTGAAACCAACTTAGGGGTAAGACAAGGAGAATCACTATCACCCAACCAATTCAACATAACACTAGAGAACACCATACGAAAACAGACCAAACAGGCACAATTGTGAACAAAGAGATGCAAATTTTGGCATATGCGGATGATTTAGTAATAGTCTCAAGAAGCAAAACTAAACTACAACAAACACTTAACACAATCGAAACAGAAGCAAAAGCAAGAGGTCTTACAATAAATGAAAAGAAAACAAAATACATGTGCTGCAAACGAGGAAAAGGAGATAACCAAAACCAATACAAAATCGGAAGTCACAAATTTGAGAGAATACAAACATTCACATACCTAGGAACGGAAATAAACAACAAAAATAACAGAGGCCAGGATATAAAAGGAAGAATTCACCGAGGGTTTAAATTATTCAACATATATAAACCATTACTGAAAGACCGGAAAATCACGAAAACAACAAAAATAACAGTATACAAAATACTAATAAGACTCACAATAATATATGCAGCAGAGACGATAAGAATGACGAAAAAAGAGGAGGAACAACTGCGTATTCTCGAAAGAAAAATTATGAGGAAGATCCTAGGACCAATGAAAATGGGAGACAACGAATATAGAATAAAAATGAATAAGGAAATAGAAGAAGAAGTGAAAGGAAAAGACATTGTTAGGGAAATAAAAGCACAGAGAATAAGATGGCTAGGGCATATAGAAAGAACGGATAGAAATAGAATGATAAAGACAATAATCGAGTGGAAACCAGAACAGACAAGACCACGAGGAAACCCCAAAAATAGATGGAAGGATGAAGTATTGGGAGATTTAAGAAGAATGAACGTAGTAAACTGGAGACGGACAGGAAAGAATGGAAGAAAATAGTAGTAAAAGCAAAATCAAGCAAGGACATATGAAACACAAATCACAACTAAAAGCGCTAATCCAGCCAAAAAGGATTAAAAAGCCCATGAAAGGGCGCCAATGATACCTCCCAGGAGAAATTACGGCATACATGCATACCTCGGAAAAATGGAAGTCTGGATATACCACTATAAACAAAGATTTGAGCAAGATAAAGATAACAAAATACAGCCAATAGAAGTAAACATACCTAGACAAAAAGAAAACGAAATGTACCAAAATAAAATTGATGTAAGCGGCAATTAATAGCATTAAAATAGGCACAGCAAGCGGTGAAGACGAGGTAGATTCAGAAATGTTGAAATATATGGGAAAGAAAGAAATAATATGGCTACATAAAATAATATCCGAAGCATAGAAAACATCATATGGAATATCATATCACAAGAATAGAAAAGCAACTTGATAATGCCTATATTTAAAAAAGGAGACAGAACTAAATGCGATAATTATAGACCAATATGCCGGTAGCCTACAAAATTTACACAAAAATAATATAAAACAAACTAAAAATAAAAATAGAAAATAAGCTAGAAGATGAGCAAACAGCATTTAGAGAGAAAAACAAAAAGATAACATATTTGTAATAAGGCAATTCATAGAAAAGAAAATGGGGACGGCAGTTGAACTCATTTTTGCATTTATAGATCTCAGGGAGACTTTCGACTCGTACATAGACAAGTAATAGAAAACTGTTTAGAATTAACAAACGCACAAGAGAAGCTAATACAGATCATAAATTCAACACAAGAAGGCGCACGAGCTAAAGTGCAAGTAAATGGAAGCATTTAACATCAGAAAGAGAATAAAACAAGAAATACAATCCCATATTTTTACAATATAATAGTAATATATAGATTACACAAAAGGGTATAGGAATATAATACCAATCAGTATAGATAGCTGATTATATGCTGACGATCTAGTGCTCATAGCAGATCATCCCCATCATCATCAGCAGCATATTCAGTCCATCGTCGGACGTAAGCTTCCCTCTATTGTGAGTTTTTTCTTAGCAGATAGAAAGATTAAAATTCAGAAGTTATATATGGATAGAAGATAAATATGTGGATAAAAGAAATAGAAAAACTAAAAGTGAATGTAAACGTAGAGGAAAGCAAAATAATGTATATAAACAAAAAGGGAGAGAAAAAACAAACCAAAATAATGTATAAGGATTAACTCGAGGAAGAAGTGACCACAACGGAATACTTAGGAACTGTGATAGCAAATGATGGGAGACTATATTTTGAAATAGCCAATAAAACCAGTAAAACAAATAGTATATATTACCTACCAAATAAGACAATATTCGAGAAAAGAGAAATAAGTGAAAAAATAAAGCTGCAATATACAATACAATAGTGAACCCAATGACACTGTATGGAAGCGAAACGTGGACAATACATCAAAAACACAAGCCAAAACTGATTGCAGCAGAAATAAAATACTTTCGGAAGATAGTAGGGAAGACCAGGCTACATCACATCAGTAATGAAGAAATTAGGGGGAAACTAGAACAAGAAAGTAAAAAAAATTGAATCAACCAAAAAATAGAATCGTACGGACATGTAAAAAGATTGGCGGCAACAGATTACCGAACAAAATACTGGAAATGAAAACAACTAAAAAACAAAAAGGGGGAAGGCCAAGACTAACGTGGATTAAGGGAATTGCAGAGATAGAAAAAGCAAGGAGGAAAACGATAAACGATATGAACAAAATGACATTAGACAGAAAGAAATGGAATAAATGGATCAAGAAGGTAGAACCTATAAATATCCGACACCTGTGAGGGTAAAAGGATGATAAGGAAAAAAAGAAATATTTAAAAGTGTCTCGAGTATGCATTTAGATAACATTATTTTTAAAAAATAATTTCCCAAAATCTGCATTACAATAATAAATAATAAAAAATTTAACGGGTGTCTTCTTTGTCTCTTATAAATACATTAAAAAGAAAATTTCTTTCAGAACACCTTGTATTTTAAAGAATTAGTTAGAAAAAATATAAAATCAAGTATTTTATTAAAAATGGTGCCATCGAACACCGTAAGCAGACCATAGAAAAATCAGCTTGGAAAACTACGATACACCACAAAACTCAACACGTTGTAGAATACTATCCTACAATTATCAGGCAAAAAAATAAATAAGAAAAATCTGACAAATCGTTAGAAATCTCAGAAATGAAACTAAACACAACCAAGCTACTCAAAAATTAAGGAAATTCGCTAACCAACCTTAAAGTGTACAAAAATACTTGGCAAACCTAACATCCACTGAGGACACTGATGATTCTTTACGGAAGGCTACCAGGAAAGTAAAAGCATCAAAACCTGTTAGAAAATATGATGGAACCTAGGCAAGAACAAAACAAGAAAAGAACAAAAAAGAACCTCAGTATTTCACCCCAATGTACATTCTCTCAAGAAGACAAAAAATTATTTAAACACCAATCTCTCAGTGAATCTAACGACACCGCTCATCCTATAAACCAGTAGAAGTTAGTTAAATCAGTTCTGCTATCAAAAATCTCAATTCACAGAAACCTCCAGTTATAGGTTATAGCTAAATAAGCCAAACTCATAAAAGAATTACCAGAAAAACAATAAAATTCATTATCTACAATGAACGCAATATTTCGATTACGAACGTTTCCAGAACAATGAAAATCTTCACAAATTGTGATGGTACCGAAGCCTAGAAAACACCTAAACAAAGCCACTTCTTACAGACCACCAGCTCGCTACCCTTTTAAATAGTTTTCGAAAAGATACTACGGCAAAAGTGAAAACCAATTTTAGAACAACTAAACATCATAGCAAAACATCAATTTGATTTAAAGTATGGTCATAACGATAGAACAAGTACATAGAGTACCCACAAAAAGTAACCACGCCCTATTAAATATTAGCCAGTACTTTGATAAGTTCTGGCATACTGGATTGTTATACAAAATCGGAAAGGCTATTCCAATAGAATACTATGAACTGGTAAAAACCAAGTAGTCAGAAAGAAGTTTTCATGTTAAATTTAAAAACACACAATCATCAATTCGGACAATCCAGGGCACCATTATAGGTTCTGTCCTATACTTTCTATACACATCAGACTTACCAACAACAACACAAACCGAAGAATGGATTAAACTATGGAGGATACATGTGGACGAACAAAGGTCAAGTAACTTTTACTCTTCGGAAGAAAATCTGCCTACCAGTTATATTGAATATCACTGTGATACCTCAACAAGACAGTATAAAGTACTTAGAGATTCAAAGACTCGCATAGTAACAAATATAATAACTGACAAGGTAAGAGCCCTTCCAGCGATGGATCCTCGTTAGTGAAGATCAGTGGGCCAACTTTGTTTAAGTCTTCTGATCACTTCTTTGTGCGGGAGGTCAGACAGCATTGGATTAAAGTGTCAAGATGTTGTTCTATCCTGTATGATTTGTGTTATAAATGAAATATCAAGGCCTACATGTAACGTCTGGTTGGTCATGTACCACGGTGTGTTTGACTCGGTGGCACAGCCCCACAGCTTCACACTGTAAGTTCATATGGGTTTGATGGTGGTTTTGTATATTAGAAGTTTATACATAGTTCTATGTGTTGATTTTTTTTGTTGATATGGTCCCGCCAGGTGAGTTTGTGGTCTAGGTAAGGGCCTAAATGTTTCATGGAGGTAGTTGTTTAGATAAATTGCTACAATGTTCTTTTCTCAAAGTGAACATTACGTGGCATGATTTCATATCGTTGACTTTTATCTTCTATTTCTTAAGCCAATCCTCGGGAAGAATAAGATAGCTTTGAACTTAACGTGAGGCGGTGTTTACATAACTGTCTTTCGCATGTACAATGGTGTCGTCAGCAAAAACACCTATCATTGTAACAGAAGTGGTTGGGAGGTCTGAGGTGTATAATAGGTAAAAGAAGGGACCCAGGACACTACCCAGAAGTACACTAAATTTACTGGGTATAATACTGCAGTTACATCGTAGACTCGTGTTTGAAGATTACGGAAGAAAGGGGGTAAAATTTATTGGATTTTATGGATCAGTCTTTTATGACCGACCTTATCGAAGGCTTGGTTGACGTCCAGAAGCATGGCAATGCCATAAAATTTTTCCTCGATAGCTACATTTATTACTTATGTGATCCGGTGAGACTATTGGATGGTTGAGTGCATTTTTAGGGTCAAGAGTTCATAGCGCTAATCTTTTGGGGTCACCGACAGTAGGCTTATTGGACAATAAGATGTTACGTAATTGGGATCTTTACCTGGCTTGGGAATGAAGGTTATTTTAGCCTTTTTGAATTCTGTAGGCCAGTACTGAGGTCTCAGGATGGAGTTAAAGATGTAGGTCAGGAGTACGATTTCCTTTTTTGGGTGTAATTTGATCCATCCCAGGCGTTTTTGGGGTATATGCGTTGTATATAGGATTTGATGTCCTTAGGTGTAACTGGCGGAATGGGAGTGGACGGAGTTTTAGGTGGTATGAGGTTTTCTACGTTTGGATCGTTAAGTGTGTCTTCGTGTGGTTGAAAATTTTGCTCTTTCCTTGGTACTTTTAGTCCATTCTAGTGTGGATAATAGTTTTCTTATGGGTGCAGAAATTGTTTGAGATTTTAATTGGTTTACAAATTGAATTGTCCTTGATTGACCTACCTGTTAAGGTTTGACACGTAATTTTTAAAGAAGCCTTCTCGTAGGTTCTTGAGTTTTGCCTTTAGTTTATTAATTAGATTTTTTAGTTTCGTTTTGTCTGATGGATAGTAAGTTTTTTGCCATTAGACTCTTCCTTTTTTGAGCGATTAACTGTTTAACTTTACCGGGAACATTATTGTTGGATTTTTTGTGACGGGCATAGCTAGTTGAAGTGCTCATATAGGATATAACGATAATGTTCCTAATTTGTTTTGGAGTTGTGGAGTCTTTTGAGGGGCTCTTTGCGAATAATGGATGCACTAATTGTTGCTACGATGGATATGTAATCTGAGGTTAAATCAAGACTAGCGGAGATGTCTGTGTAGGGTTTCAATATACCACTGATAATAAAAATAGCGAGTAGATCGGGCTATTTTTTGTGGTCCGGGGGCCAGTATGTAGATAATCGAAAGCCCCATGTGGTCTGTTTACAATTAAAGTCGCCTCCAGAAATAAATTTTGTTCCCAGAGTATGGAAGAATTTTTCAAAGTCTTCCTTTTTGATGTTGTGTCGGGAAAGACAATAGATCACCGCTACCATAAGTTCAAAGGGTAAAGTGGGCACTTTAATGGATGTGGCCTGGAGTGTAGCTTCCCCATGATTGGGGAGAGGGTAATGCTTGATGCTTTGTTTTAGTAAGATGGCAGTTCCTGCGTGTTCAGTTTTGTTGGAATGATTAGTGTGAGAAATCATATAATTAGGGATTTTAAAACAAGATTTTTCTGTGGAATGTGTTTTGCTTATTAGCGTTATGTCAATAAAGTTTTGTTTAAGATACAGGGTAGGTTCGTCTTTATGTCTTAATAGGCCATTGGCGTTCCATTGTGCAATTATGAGAAATTTATCCATTTGTTGATTTATTGAGAATGTTTAAGCCCATACTGTTTTGTTGAAGTCATCTAGAAACTTACTGAGAGTGAGACTAAAGGACTATTCGATAATGTTTGCAGGTTGGGCTTCTGCAATTTTGACGCCGAAGGTTTGGGAACTGACTTTAGAAGTAGAAGGTTGAGACTTGAGGTCTTTCGTTGGTGGTTTTGGATTTCAGTAGATTGTGATAGTACACACATCGACGATGGTTGATTGGATGGTTTCCTCCGCGTAAGGCACAACTTTCTGGCGTGGCTTTGCTCTTCTTACAGCTTGCTGGCTTGTGTTCGCCTCAACATTTGACACAAACAAATAGTCGAGAACAGTATATTTTAACGTAACTAAACAGTTGGCAGCGCATGTATTGTATTGGGGTTCTGGTTTTCAATAGTTCTGTTAATGTACGTTTGTGTTGAAGGTGTTGTATTTTATAGATGTCTGTTGTTTTGCAATGGTTCCAGGTCTACGAGAAATAGTCGTAGCTTCCTTTGTGGTTCTGTGACTTGCATTGATAATGTTCCTGGCTGTATGTCCGCGTTCGGTGAATTTTGATTTTATTTATTTTATTAGAATTGAATGATGTGGATGTGTAATAACCGTCTTTTGGTTGGTAAGTATGATTAATTATTTGGTTGTCGCAAAGAAAAGGCGCTAATTTTTTGAATTTATCCGGATTATAAAATTTATTGCTGCGTTATTTATTAAACTTTGGTGGCGCATTACTCATCAACTACTACCTCACAAAGGTTTCCTTCATTTTCGGTAAGTTTATAATTTCGTAAACAAGTATTGGATGAGGTTTGGGTATTTTCTCAGATTCCGTTGTGGTATTGTTGGAGTTGTATTCTTGCGAATTGTTTAGTGTATCGTATTTGTTACAGAGTGGTATTGCACTGGAGTCTGAGTTTTCTTGCACGTTTTTTCTTATTCTACTGATTCCTGTATTTTCTAGTTCGTCGTCACTAGTGAAAACCATTCTAGGAAGTTGATGAGGGTTGGGCCACCGAAGGTTGCGGTACGACGTATTATTGCTGATTTGGAGGAAAATAATTGTTAAGTCTTGATATAAGTTGACTCATTTGTGTGTTACAGTTTACTTGGATTTGGCTGTTGTGGAATGGGTTTGCAGTTGGTAATATTTGAACACTACGCTGGGATTGACCCTGTAAATCTTAAATTAGTGCCTGGACAAATATGCAGTTGAAGCCCATTCCGTTTCCTGCTGCTAACGTCGCGATAATTTAAGAAAATACCTGCGATTTGGAGGTTCTGTGAAACTATTTAAATTTAAAAACCCGTTAAACGCTGTTAGCGATAAGGCAGTCGTGGCCGCGTTATCGAACAAAGCACTTGAACTTGAATTCACTGCACATCTATCGCCAACGATGTTTACTTGAAATTCAAACTAGAACTCATATTGAAAATTAGCTTGTTATATGTCTTGTTGAAGGTTTTAATCATTTTAAGAAAAATTCCCGTAATAACCTGAAGGAGCTTTCTGTCACCATTGCCGTTCATTACTTGAAGCAAATAGTATGTGAGATTTTAATTACGTTCTCTATATTCGACAGAAAAGTTCCTTCAAGCATGCAACAGACCGTTTAGAGTTCAGTTCCGCTACTATAGTGAATTAACATGCGTCGTCATCGCTTTTGCTTCTATTCTTCACTGTTTTATTATTTCTGTTTACAATACCTATCTTTCTCGTATATATTATCCCCGTTTTTTAGTCAAACAAAGCAAAGAATGTAACAATTCACAAACTATATATTCAAACGTTTCCCAAGGTAGTTTTTGTACCAATATTACAGTTCCTGTATACAGCGAACCTGCCAGTGAAAACAACCACCAGACTGCAAAAGTAAGAAAATTATTAAAAGAGCCCAATTAAGAGAAAATGCAGGACAAATCAAAAAAACCCCAAACAATCAAAATATGTGAGAATCAGAAATAATTAATAATTTTCCATTATAAAAGACAACTGTATCGATCTTGGATAAAGTAAGAGATAAAATAACTAAAGTTGAAACAAAAGAAGTTGGACTAGCAACTTTTCTATGTAAACACAAAACGTCTGAAAAGGGAAAAACCAACAAGCAATTAATGCAAATATACTAAAACATAATAAATACAAAGTAAAGCAAGACATATTAGAAATTAGATCCTGAAATGTGCAAACATTATTAAAACCAGAAGAATGAATAAGTTAATGACTCAACAAAAATGAACAGGTATAACTACACTACAAGATATACGTTGTAAAGATGTAAGGCGTGTAGATAAAAAGACTACACACTGTGGTACTCAGGTAACGCGGATAGACAAGAAGAAAGGGGGGCTGGTTTTAGCGTTACTAAAGAAATAGTTTACAATGTGTTAGACATTGAGCCCGTAAACGATAGATTATGTAAGATGAAAGGGAAACAAATTTATACGCTCCAACTAATCTGTCACTTGATGAAGATAAACATGAATTTGACAGCGCATTACAGGAAGCGACAGAACGAGTATCGAAATACAGTGTCCAGAAAGGGTAGGGGGTATTTGGTAAGGATAGGTTGTTACACTGCTCTTTGGAGATACTCGTATAGTAGCCATGGAAGTGTACCCGGGAGACCATCGCGCTTTTTGCGGCTATTATCGCAATGGTGATTCGATAGTCACAGCTCAACGTTTATATCGCGCAGAATTTAACGTACGGCATGCACCGAAGGACGATACCATCAGAAAATGGATTTGAATGTTTGAAAATACCGGTTCGACTGTAAACATTCTCAATCAAGTCGGCCGCGCTCTGTTCGAAGCCAACAAACGATTGAAGAAGTGAGAGTTTCAGTTCGTGAAAATCCATCTCAATCAGTTTGAAAACGCAGTCAAGAACTTAACATTAAAAAATCGTCGTTGCACAAGATTCTGAAGTGAGAGTTACAACTTACAGCCTATAAAATTCGGTTTGTTCAAAACCTGAACGTTACCGACTATCCTCTCCGGCTGACTTTTGCAAATGAAATGCTTCAACGTTTCCCAGCGTTCGAAAACATTTTGTTTAGTGACGAAGCGAACTTTCATTTAAATGGTCACGTAAGCAAACACAACTGCCGCTACTGGGTCAACGAAGATCCAAGACAGATACATGAACGACCATTACATAGTCCAAAAGTTATTGTGTGTTATTATGAAGACCGGCGAGGGCGAGGGCGAGGGCGAGCACACGGTAAACAGTGAACGGTATCGCGATATGTTAAAAAACTTTTTGGTTCCACAACTGCAGGAGTTTGAAGATTTTAATGTGGAAACATGGTTTCAACAAGATGGAGCCACTTGCCATACCTCAAACCAATCACTTGAGGTTGTCAATCAACTTTTCCCGGAAAACGTAATCTCTCATCGAGGAACCATCAACTAGCCCCCGAAAAGCCCTGATCTTACAACCCTTGATTATTTCTTTTGGGGATACCTTAAAGAGAAAGTGTATGCAAACAAACCACGAACTCTACTGCAATTGAAGCACAATATCCGCACTGAAATGGCTGCCGTTTCCAGAGAGATGTGTAGACGCATGTGGCTAATTTCCGTGTTCGGTTAGAGGAGTGCCAGTAGCGTAAAGGTCAAAATTTGAACAACATAATCTTTGGCATTTAATTTTCCAAAATTTTGTCTAAATATTAAAAATAAGAAAAATTCTGGCTTGTAGTGTTTTTTTATTGAATTTACAAATACCCCCTACTTATTCTGAACACCCTGCACAACATGGTAATAATTCTACGCGATTTAAACGCACAAATAGATAAAGAAATTAGAAATCAATAAACAGCGGGCAAGTTCACAAAACCTTCCTGGCCGCCAATCCTGGCTTGACTACCGTTTGCGCCGGCTCACCGCGCTTCGACCACGACTGTTTTCGCTTGACGTTGTCGTAAGTGATCCACTTTTCATCGCCAGTCACCATCGCTTCAGAAATGGGTCGACTTTGTTGCGATTCAGCAACGATTTACAGATAGAGATTCGGTCCATGAGTTTTTTTGCGTTAACTCGTGTGTCCAGCCTTTTCCAAATGGTTCCAAATTGTGCAACGTTTAGCTTCTGAGCAATAGAAACAGTGCTTATATGACGGTCGGACTCGGCCATTTCCATGATTTTATCCACATTTTCAACAATTAGCCTTCCAGAGCGTGGTGCGGTCTTTGACATCGAAATTATCGGAACGGAATCGACAAAATTAAAACTGCGCTTGACTAGCTGTTACAGTATCAGAACCATAAACACTATTCACATTTTCGGCCGCTTGCCTTGCGTTTTCACCTTTATCAAAGAAAAACTGTAAAATATAGTGTATTTTCTCTTTGCTGGTGTCCATCTTTGACGTGAGCTCAAAAAAAATTAGTCAACCTTTCACAAAACTGTCAAATAAGTTTTTTTAGTGCGAAATGTCAGCTTTCTAACGCCATCTAGAGTAAACCGATCGGACTTTTAGAGCGCGAGATACAATTTATTAAAGCCATTTATTGGAAAAATAATAGATTTCTTTTTACTAGATTATTATTATAGCTAAAAAAAACATGCATGCCCAAAATATTAGCCTGTTCTCATTTGTGGTGTACTGAATGTGGTACATCTTTTGTCAAGCTGCTGTTAATATCTTTGTCATTGTATTCGTGTTTAATTTTTGTATTACCCTAATTATTTCAAGTGGAATATCTTTTTTCTTCAGAATATTAATAACATCTGCAAGTCCATATCGGTCATAGGCTTTGGTCACACCTATAAATAACAATGCTGGTTTGCTAAATTCTATAATCTGTCGTAATGTAAATATATCAGCTGTGATTGACCTGCTTTTTCCAAATCCCTGCTGCTCTTTATTAATTGTGATGCATTTTAGGATTGTTTTTGATGGTGCGAGTAAACAATTTTATTGTGACATTTAGGAGCGTCGTGCCTCAATAAATATCTGGTTGATTTTTCTTTCTTAAATGTGGGAATGGTTATGCTTTTCCTGTATCTATTATTTTTTGGACCAACATTGCCAATTGGCTACATAGGTCTTTACTGCCGTATTTAAGCAGTTCATTTGGTATTCCAACTGTTTCAGCATCTATTAGAAAAATAATGGATTACTTTTTACTAGACCTATTATATATGTTACACTCCTATAGGAGTTCAAGCCGCTCCCTTGAGTATCTATGTGTTGGTGGAGCGTCACTCCACCTACACTATGCTTCTACACTACACTGCACTACTCGCCATTTTATACTTTGTTATGTTTTGCTGTTTCTTTCACGGTTTTTCTTCATTTTTTCTTGTCCTTGATTTTCTCTCTCCATCTTGCTATCCTCATTCTTTTATGTCTTCCATCACTTGTTCTTCTCAATGTTTTTTGTCATCCTTTTAACTATTGCTTGCTTACTCATTCGGTTTGTGTCCATACCAACTTATTCTTCTGCATTTTATTACTTTATGTTTTCATCATCTTGAATTATTTCTCTTCGTTTCTTTTGTGAGACGTTTTCCGCCTCATAGATCATAGTGTTTGGCTAAGCATTTAAAACTTTCTAGTTCCTTTATATTATAATTTCCTTTATTGTTGTCATTTTTCTCTAGCAGTTGTCTTAGGAATAAATATAAATTATTGCAGTCCAAAACGATGAGTTACAAATCTAAAGTAAAAATATGTGCATAAAACCTTAATTCAGACAATATTAACTTACATGTGAAACGTGGTGCTTAATAGTGAAAAAAGGATTTTTTAGGAAAAAATGCTTTGTAAAATGTAGGGACCAATAATGCAGATAAAAGCAAGCTCTGAATTGGAAAATTTGATTCGAAGAACAAATATAAGGTGCAAAATCAAAAAAGCTACAAGGTTAGAACACATAAGTAGAATGAAGAAGACACGAGGTTCAAAAATAGTAATGGAGCGGAAACCAACAGAAGAGAGGAGAGGTGGCAGACCACCTAAGTAATGGTAATACATTGTTGTTAAAGACCTAATGATAATGGAAAAAAGAAACTGGAAACAAATGGTGGAATAAATAAATAAATAAATAAAAAAATATATATATATATATATATATATATATTACAACTTAGTTCACAGGATGAACCGCATCTATTTTGAGAAAATTCTCGACGTTTCGGCATCGGCTTTGATGCCATTTTCAAGAGTTTAGCTTTTCACTCGGGTTCTCAATCTGCCTACTCCTCAAGGAGAGCTGCGAGTCTTTCAGTAAGACTAACCTTTCGTGTGACCTCCTTGGTATTTTATAGGACTGGAAGTGAAAGCTTGTTTGGCGGAAGATGCGTTGGGTTGGGGAAAGTTTGTAGGATTATTGCGTAATTGGCGGTGCGGGGTAATAAGGGATTTCCATATGACGGGTAAACGTTGGCTGTCATCTCATGTTGAGGCACTGTGGGCGTTTTTCTATTTCAATAGCCTCACGTACTGTTCTGCTGGTGAAATGGTAAATGGGGGCAATGGTTTTAGCTCTAGAGAAATTAATTTTGTTGGTCAGGAGGGTTTTGGGTTTGAGAGTTAGTGGTTTTATTTATATTTTTTATTATTTTAGTTAAGGATTTGTTGGAATATACATTTTGCAGTAGGGTGGTGATAATGGATTTAATTTCTGACATATACGTATGACAACCTATGAAGAAATTAAAAATATTATAACAAAAATAAAAAATAGAAAAACCTCTGGAAGTGACCAAATACACGGAGAGATGCTAAAATGCGGTGAAGAAGAATTACTGATAAAAAACATATGGAGAAAAGAAATAATTCCAACAGCATTGAAACTAGGAATAATTATAACAATACCAAAAAAGGGTGATTTAGAACACACTGTTAAATGTGACATATAAGATATTTAGATCACTACTACAGAAACGCCTAAGTGCATATATAGAAAAGGAGATTGTAGATTATCAAATGGGATTTAGACCTGCAAGATCAACAACAGACGCACTATACGTGATGCACCAAATAAAGAAAAAGTTTTACACCAACTATTTGTGGATTATAAATGAGCATTTCACAAAATTAAAAGAGGAAAACTATCACAAGCATTAGCAAAAATCGGAGTACTCAAACTGAGGTCATGTATACAAATGACAATAAAGAACACAAAAGCAAAAGATAAAATGAAGGATAGGCAGATACATTTAAAATAAACTTAGGTGTTCGACAAGGAGACGCGCTATCGGGCAACACTATTTAATATAGCGTTAGAGGACACAGTAACACAAATACAGTTAAAGGAACAATAACAAACAAGTAAACAAAATTGCTTGCATACGCCAACGACAGTATCAATAGCAAGATCATGGAAGAAGCTAAAAGAGACATTTAGAAAGCTAGAAAAACAAGCAGGTGAGATAGGACTTATAATAAATGAAGATAAAACCAAGTATATAAAATGCTGAATGGAGAAAGAGATAAAAAAACAGAAGCACAGATAGACAAATACACATTTGAAAAAGTAAGAAGGACTAACTATCTAAGAACGCAACTAAATTACAACAATGATAGAAACGAAGAGATAAGAGAAAGTATATAAGGCATTCTATGCAAATAAGAACCTACTTAAAAACAAACATATAAACTTAAAACCAAATTAAGAATATATAAAAGCTTAATCCGACTTGTGGTATTATATGCATTGGAAACTATGTGCCCAACAAGAAGAGAACAAGAACAGCTAAGAGTATTTGAAAAAGGGTACTAGAACAATACCTGGAGCAAAAAAGTTGAGAATTATCAAATTAGAGTGTATATGAACCACGAGATAGTATAAATAATGGAAAGAGGAGACATTGTAAGAACAATGAAAGTGAAATAAATGAAAAGAGAATAAGATGGTTTGGACATGTAATGATATCAGGAGATAAACAAATGATAAAAGAAATCACCATGTGAGACCTGTCATAAACAGACCAAAAGGTAGACCACAAAACAGATGGTACGAGGATATAACAGAAGATTTAAGAAACATGGATATCAAAGGCTGGTCAGAAAAAATTAATAATAGAAAAACATGGAGGAAAATAACAGAAATAGCGAAACACACCAAAAATTTTGAAACAAAAAAAATACAAAAGTCGGAGGACTAAACCCCCACTAACAACAGTATTAATTATACTTCAATAAGAAGTGGCAATATTCTTGTAAAGAATGAAAAGCCTGTGTATGTATGTGACATTAGAAATTGCTCCATTTCGATAAAGATGCTGGGACTTCACGCACATGATAACTTAATATGAATATATTTGGCAATTCTTAAAAGATTTAAACGAAACAGATACTGATATAGTGCAAAAAATTAATATGGTGGACAAAAGTGCAGAGAGTACGAGAGAAGAGGTAAGAATTACTGCAGTTTGCAAAAAGAAGTAATACCCACTTTCATAGAATAAACATAAATGAAATTAAAATTGAAATTTGAAAACCTAAGAGTACTTTTTACCACATTTGTCAAAATATAAAAACAAATATTTAAGATTACCAGGCAAACCAAAAATTTTGTAGTTAGTAGTTCAAATGTTAATATCTGCATTTATAGATCAACCATCTGGTAATGCCTATGTATGATTTTAGTGTTCTTAATTAATTTTTCAAAAGTTTAAAATGAATGATTTTGCTACCATTAAGCTGGAGGACATTAAAGAAGAAAAGCCCGATGTAACCGTGAACTCTTTTCAAACCGACATAAAATATACAAATGGTTTGCACACCTAACCAAATATTTTAGGTTATTTTAATAACTTATTGGTTTTAGATTATATGCTATCAATAAAAAAGGCAGAAAAAGATGTAATAAGTGAGCTGCTAACGGATGAAATTGAAGTAAAGGATGAGTGCGATAACACAGATCTTCATTTATTACAAGATACAACAAACGAAAACATCTATTGCGCATTATGCAACTGTGATACTTTACATGTAAATGATCAAAATTACAGCAAGGAAAAATCTTTTAAATGTTTAATTTGTGGAACTGGTGCGGTTATGAAGAATGAACCATTCACGTGCGTAGTGTGTGATTTTAGTAGTAACGAAAAAGAAGATCTAGATAGTCATATGATAGTTCACAGGACTAAAAAAAATTTTGAGTGTTTTATTTGCGGCTATAAAACACTTCGAAAAGATAATTTTCATAATCATCTAAAGGTGCATAGTGGTGAAAAGTCTTACAAATGTACAGTTTGCAACTATCGCAGTAGTCAAAAACAGAGTTTAAACAACCACATGGTAATTCACGGAACTGGAGGACGTTTTACTTGCCACATTTGCGGCTTTAAAACGTTCTACAAAAGTCGTCTTAAAATACATGTAAGCATTCACAGTAGCAAAAGTCTTTATAAATGTTTATATTGCGACTACAGCAGCACCAGAAAGGATTATTTAAACAACCATATGGCTGTTCATGGAACTGGTGAACTGTTTGAGTGTTTCATTTGTGGTTACAAAACGTTTCGAAAATCTTACCTTCAAAAGCATATTGCAGAACATATAAATGGAACGCGTTATAAGTGTTCGCTTTGCAATTTTAGCAGCAACAGTACGGGAAATTTAATAATCACATGGCAACTCATGGGATTGGGGTGCGTTTTGTTTGTGTGACTTGCGGCTACAAGACGTACTACAAATCTTGCCTAAGCAAACACCTACGGATTCATAGTAGCCAGAAACTTTTTAAATGTTCTCTTTGTGATTACGGCAGCACCCGAAAGGACGGTTTAAAAAATCATATGCGAATTCATCAAGTTGGGCACGATTTTGAGTGTCATAGTTGTAGTTATAAGACAATTTATAAAAGCAATTTAAGAATGCATGTAATGAAACACCTTAAAAACAAAGACGCTTAACATTTGTCATCATTAAACAGTTAGTGTAATATTTTTTTGTAAACATATAGTGATTAAACGTTGAAACATCACCATTTTAATAGATGATAGTATTAATGATATACAAAATTTAAAAAAAAAAGTTGTCTACAAAGACACTTCTGTATTCAAATATCAGAAAAGATAAACTGAAGTAACTTGCAATCTGATACAATATATAATTTGTAAAATACAACAGTTATATATCGCATATTCACTTTTTCTGTAATTAGCTATCAATAAAATTATTTATAACATAAGATGTGCTTTCGTCCCTCGAATTAGTGGCTGTAGACTTGTATTTGTACATACACAAAAATAAGACTAGTGATGTTATCAACAATATAATATTTTAATGCCTAAGAGAATAAATAAAAAAATAAAATAAAAATACGTGTCGTTACTTCAAGCAGCCAAAAGGTGATTTTAAGATAGCTCCAACTTTAACTTTGAGTTTAGTTAAGATGGAAGTTGCTTATCTTTTCACAATATCTATACAATCTTGGATGGGTTAAATTAATTTCCGATTGTCAAATTGTCTAGCTTTATGTGGTGAGAATCGCTCAGGCCACTGCATCTTCCAACTAACCGGAACAATGTTTAGAAATTCACATCAGTGCCTGGTCATTACATACGACATGCAATTTTAGCAAGAAATAGAGAAAAATTAAATGATCTTACCAAATATTTCATAAAAGGAACAAGAAAAATAGGAGCAAAGGTGAATATAAAGAAAACAAAATGTATGGTGATGGGAATAGGAAATATACAAACCTGGGATAACTTAGAAGTTAAAGTGGAAGAAGAGAGATGCAGTTTTGAAAGAGTAGACAGATTTATATATCTGGAAGTAGAAATGGATCCAAAAGAGAAATAGAAAGAAGACTAATACTAGAGGCCATAAGAGCAGGTTCAATGTTAAATTAATTAAAATTTTAATTAGACCAGTAGCGTTATATGCAAGTGAAACCTGGGTTTAGAAAGCAGAATATTAAAATAATTGAAATAAGAGAGGAAAATACTAAGAATTATTTACAGGGTGTAAAAGAAGGAGAAATATATAAAAAACAAAAGTAGTACATCTTTCAAAGAACCCCTCTATCACTGCAATAACCAAACAAGCAAGAATTAAGTAGCTAGGCCATGTATTACGAATGGAAGACGGAAGGACCAAGGAAGATACATTCAAAAAGATACATGGGAAAATAAGAAGAAAAAGATCCAAGACACCATAGAAGGAGTGTGTAGAAAAATACTTACAATAACTAAAAATTACTAACTAGGAAGCACAGGCTAGGTATAGAAGAAAAATGGAAAGAAGCTGATGCATGCTGATGAAATCATCTTCTATGATGAATCTTATATATTGTTCCCCAACCCAACGCATCTCCAGCCAAACAAACTTTCACTTCCAGTCCTATAAAAGATCAAGCAGGTCACACGAAAGGTCAGTCTTATTCATACACTCATAGCTCTCCTTGGGGAGTAGGCAGATTGAGACCCCGAGTGAAGAGCTAACCTCTTGAAAATGGCATCAAAGCTGATGCCGAAACGTCGAGAATTTTCCCAAAATAGACGCGGTTCATCCCGTAAACTAAGTTGTTTTATATATACATATATATATATATATATATATATATATATATATATATATATAGAGAGAGAGAGAGAGAGAGAGAGAGAGAGAGAGAGAGAGAGAGCTCGAAAGCTGATTCAAATAAACGGTACAAGACAATAATTGACTCGTACTTAAAATTTTGCTACGTCACTGAAGGTAACCGTGCGAACTCTGCCGCACAGGCTTCCCTGTTATTGCCTGCCTGCTTCCTCCTAGCGGCCAAGCGCTCTCCCCCGTCCTCCTGCAGTCGGCCCGGTAGCTCTCCGAGCGCCCTGTGATTGGTCCATTTAATTAATTTTTAATCGGCTATAACTTATTTATTTGACCTCGGATCAAAAAATTTCATTGTAATTTTTTGTTCGTCTCGGTCTGATCTATCCGGTAATATAAATTTCCTGAAACATTTTATGAACACCCGGTATATTAAAAATCCTGAGCTTCAATTTTTTTTCGAATTCCTATTTTACCAACTTTTATTTTAAATTCATGTTTATCTCATAATAACAAATCATTTTTATTCTCATAAATTTTTTGCATCTTCAACCGTTTAGATTCGCGACCGCTTTGCGACCGATTTTGGGACCTTGCGACCAAATGGCTTGGCCGATTTTTACCTCGCACTGCGTCCCCTACCTACAAGTAACTTGCATACCAAATTTCAAGTCTCTAGCTCTTACGGTTCTTGAGATATCCTGTTTACTGACAGACACACACACACACACACACGAACCAATGGCCCAAACCAACTTTTTTGGTGTCCTGCGGCTATAATTCGTCCAGAAATATGAAAAACTGGGTAGGTCAAATTTCCGCCGATTACATTACTTTCCTTATTATAGAATAAGGAAAGTAAAAATAAAAATGAACAAACCTCAGCCTCATTAATAAACAAATCACCCCCCATTTTTATAGAAGGTGTGGCTAACTATGACGAAATGATAAAAAGCTTAACTGATATAGCAGAAATTGAGCAATACACGACAAAGTGTTTAACTAACAATGTAATTAAAATAAATGCAAAAACACCTGACACAGAAAGCTAATAAAATACTTATGTGAAAAAAATATCATACACCACTCATATCAGATGAAACAGGATCGACCATATAAAGTAGTATTAAAACATATGCATCACACTACCCCAACGCAAGAAATCATAAAGGCCTTTGACAAATTAGGTCATAAAGTACGAAATATTATAAATATAAGCAAACGCACGAAAGATCCACTCCCAATATTTTTCATTGACCTCGAGCCAGCCAAGAATAACAAAGAAATATATAATACTCGATACCTAAATAACATAGTTGTCACCACGAAAAAATGCAAAAATAGTGCAATGCACACGTTGTCAGAACTGTGGACATACACGAACATACTATAATAGACCATATGCGTGTGTAAGTGCGGTGGACCCCATAACACCAGAACATGTCGCAAAACCACGGAAACTGAGGCCACGTGTGTATTATGCGAAGGTTCGCACCCGGCCAATTACAAGGGGTGCTCAGTATATCAAGAATTACAACAAAAATACCAACATAATCACCAACCAGCGGTCAGAAAACCTATTCAGCTAACAGCACAAAATTTTCCAATCCTAAATCGACAACAAAATAATCAGGAATCTTCTACAACTCTACCACGTCCATCTAACCTTACCTATTCCCAAATAGTCTCAAATCAGTTAAACCAAAATCACGACCTAACCCTCTAACAATTTCTAGACGAATTCAAAGCTTTAATCAATCAATTACTCCAACAAAACAGCATAATTCTAAATATGCCAAGTACAGTCATTAATAAGATAGTTCACTAATGGCTAAGTTTCTTCGACTAGCATTATGGAACGCCAACGGGCTTCAATACAAAAGCGTTGAAATTGAAAACTTCTTACATATAAATAACATCGATATTTTGCTTGTGTCACATTACTGATAGAACGCACATAAAAATACCACATTATTCTGTCTATCATACGGAACACCCACACGGTATAGCACACGGTGGATCAGCAACACTCATCCGCAATTCTTTTACTCATTACCAGCAACCAGAATATAAAACTGACTATTTGCAAGCTACAACAATCCAAGTCACTGAAAAACTCACAACTTCACTCAATATCTCGGCTGTTTACTCTCCTCCCAGACACAATCTAACTCAAAAACTTCTTCAACCGTTTTTTGAGAGTCTAGGACAAAAATTTATAGCCGGCGGGGATTTCAACGCCAAGAACACGCACTGGGGCTCACGCTTGACTACAACTAAAGGCAGAACATTACTTAAACTCATTACAGATAACAACTATGACTTACTACAACCGGTAGCCCAACATATTGGCCATCAGACATTAACAAAATTCCAGACGTTCTGGACTTCTTCATAGCAAATGGCTTTTTATCCAACTATATGAATGTCATCTCCAATTATGATCTGATGTCCGACCACTTACCGATCATCACCACCATAAGCAGTACCATTATCTACAAAACACCTAGTCCCTCTCTCGGTAACAAAAAAACTAACTGGGAAATCTTCAAGGCTCATATTGAACAGCATCTTACTACAAGTATTAGCCTAAAAACCGCAGAAGAAATAGAATTAGCAACAAATCACTTTATAACTACAATTCAGGAAGTGGGCTGTAAAGCCACACAGCAGCTAGATAATATAAAAATAATGAGAGGGACAAAGAACATCTTGTTATAAATGATTTTATTGATAGCTAATTACAGAAAAAGTGAATATGCGATATATAACTGTTGTATTTTACAAATTATATATTGTATCAGATTGCAAGTTATTTTAGTTTATCTTTTTGATATTTGAATACAGAAGTGTATTTGTAGACAATTTTTTTTTAATTTTGTACATCATTAATACTATCATCTATTAAAATGGCAATGTTTTAACGTTTAATCACTATATGTTTACAAAAAAATATTACGCTGTTTTATGATGACAAACGTTAAACTTCTTTGTTTTTAAGGTGTTTCATTACATGCATTCTTAAGTAGCCTTTATAAATTGTCTTATAACTACAACTATGACACTCAAAACGTTGCCCAGCTTGATGAATTCGCATATGATTTTTTAAACAGTCCTTTCGGGTGCTGCCGTAATCACAAAGAGAACATGTAAAAGGTTTCTGGCTACTATGAATCCGTAGGTGTTTGCTAAGGCAAGATTTGTAGTGCGTCTTGTAGCCGCAAGTCACACAAACAAAACGCACCCCGATCCCATGAGTTACCATGTGATTATTAAAATTTCCCGTACTGTTGCTGCTAAAATTGCAAAGCGAACACTTATAACGCGTTCCATTTATATGTACTGCAATATGCTTTTGAAGGTAAGTTTTGCGAGACGTTTTGTAACCACAAATGAAACACTCAAACCGTTCACCAGGTCCATGAACAGCCATATGGTTATTTAAGTAATCCTTTCTGGTGCTGCTGTAGTCGCAATATAAACATTTATAAAGACTATTGCTACTGTGAATGCTTACATGTATTTTAAGACGACTTTTGTAGAACGTTTTAAAGCCACAAATGTGGCAAGTAAAACGTTCTCCAGTTCCGTGAATTACCATGTGGTTGTTTAAACTCTGTTTTCGACTACTGCGATAGTTACAAACTGTACATTTGTAAGACTTTTCACCACTATGCACCTTTAGATGATTATGAAAATTATCTTTTCGAAGTGTTTTATAGCCGCAAATAAAACACTCAAAATTTTTTTTAGTCCTGTGAACTATCATATGACTATCTAGATCTTCTTTTTCGTTACTACTAAAATCACACACTACGCACGTGAATGGTTCATTCTTCATAACCGCACCAGTTCCACAAATTAAACATTTAAAAGATTTTTCCTTGCTGTAATTTTTATCATTTACATGTAAAGTATCACAGTTGCATAATGCGCAATAGATGTTTTCGTTTGTTGTATCTTGTAATAAATGAAGATCTGTGTTATCGCACTCATCCTTTACTTCAATTTCATCCGTTAGCAGCTCACTTATTACATCTTCTTCTGCCTTTTTTATTGATAGCATGTAGTCTAAAACCAATAAGTTATTAATATAACCTAAAGTATTTGGTTAGGTGTGCAAACCATTTGTATATTTCATGTCGGTTTGAAAAGAGTTCACAGTTACATCGGGCTTTTCTTCTTTAATGTCCTCCACCTTAATGTTAGCAAAGTCATTCATTTTAAACTTTTGAAAAGTTAATTAAGAACACTAAAATCATATATAGGCATTACCACATGGTTGATCTATAAATGTAGATATGAACATTTGAACTACTAACTACAAAATTTTTAATTTACCGGGTAATCTCAAATTTTGTTTTTATATTTTGACAAATGTGGTAAAAAGTACTCTTAGGTTTTGAAATTTCAATTTTAATCTGATTTATGTTTATTCTATGAAAGTGGGTATTACTTCTTTTTGCAAAACTGTAGTAATTCTTATCTCTTTCTCTCATACTCTCTGCACTTTTGTCCACCATATTAATTTTTTTGCATTATATGAGTGTCTGTTTAGTTTAAATCTTTTAATAATTGCCAAATATATCCATTTTTTTTAAATCTATAATTTCTGGTGTATTTTCGCTATTTCTGTTATTTTTCTCCACGTTTTTCTATTATTAACTTTTTCTGACCAGCCTTTGATTTCCATGTTTCTTAAATTTTCTGTTATATTCTCGTACCATCTGTTTTGTGGTTTACCTTTTGGTCTGTTTATGACAGGTCTCCACATGGTGATTTCTTTTTCATTTGTTTATCTCCTGATCTCATTACATGTCCAAACCATCTTATTCTCTTTTCATTTATTTTACTTTTATTGAAAGAACAAGAATTCTCTTCTTGTTGGGCACAGTTTCTGATGCATATAATACCACAGGTCGGATTAAGCTTTTATATATTCTTAATTTGGTTTTAAGTTTATATTTTTGTTTTTAAGTAGGTCCTTATTTGCATAGAATGCCTTATATACTTTCTTTTATCTCTTCGTTTCTATCATTGTTGTAGTTTAGTTGCGTTCTAGATAGTTAGTACTTCTTACTTTTTCAAATGTGTATTTGTCTATCTGTGCTTCTGTTTTTTTTATCTCTTTCTCTATTCAGCATTTTATATACTTGGTTTTATCTTCATTTATTATAAGTCCTATCTCACCTGCTTGTTTTTCTAGCTTTTTAAATGTCTCTTTTAGCTTCTTCCATGATCTTGCTATTGATACTGTCGTCGGCGTATGCAAGTAATTTTGTTTATTTGTTTGTTATTGTTCCTTTTAACTGTATTTGTGTTACTGTGTCCTCTAACGCTATATTAAATAGTGTTGCCGATAGCGCGTCTCCTTGTCGAACACCTAAGTTTACATTAAATGTATCTGTCTGTCCTTCATTTAATCTTACTTTTGCTTTTGTGTTTTTTATTGTCATTTGTATGCATTTTCTCAGTTTTTCTGGTACTCCGATTTTTGCTAATGCTTGTGATAGTTTTCTTCTTTTAATTTTGTCAAATGTTTGTTTAAAATCCACAAATAGTAGGTGTAATTCCATATCATGCTCATAGAACTTTTCCATTATTTGGTGCATCACGTGTAGTGCGTCTGTTGATCTTGTAGGTTTAAATCCCTGGTAATCTCCACTCTTCTTTTCTATATTTGCACTTAGGCGCTTCTGTAGTAGTGTTGTCAATATCTTGTATGTCACATTTAATAGTGTGATTGATCTGTAATTTTTACATTGTTCTAAATCGCCTTTTTGGTATTGGTATATTTATTTCTAGTTCCCATTCTGTTGGCATTATTTTTTTCTCCATGTGTTTCTTATCAGTTCGTAAATTCTTTTGTGTAATTCTTCTTCACCGTATTTTGCATCTCTCCGTGTATTTGGTCACTTCCAGGTGTTTTTCTGTCTTTTATTTTTGTTATATTTTTAATTTCTTCATATGTTGGTTCTGGTACTGTTTCCTTAGTTTCTTCTTCACCTTCATCTACTTTTTGCTGTTCATATTTTGTTTCATCTTCTGCTTGGTACATTAATTTAGAATGTTATTCTTTCCATATATATTTTTTCCTTTTTCCTTTTATTCCTCTCACTTCACTCGGTTCTTTCTCTTTTAATTTTTGGTTTGTTGGTAGAATTTTTTTGTATTGTTGTTTTTACTGTTTTGTTCTAGTTCATTCATCTAACTCTTTTTTTTTATCTGAATATTTGTCGTTTCTCTCTTTTTTCTTTGTATTTTTCTAGGTCTCCTTGTTTGTTTTTAAACATATGTTTCTTGCTGCATTCTTTTTTTTTTCGTTATTTCTTGGCATTCTTCATCATACCACTCCTTTTCTTTCTTTCTTTCCTCATATCCAATCGTTCTTTCTCTACTAGTTGTTATTATTTGTTTGATTGATTGCCATTCATTTTCTATAGTCATTTTCTTCTCTTGTCTTTCTATTTCTCTGTTAATTTCTTTAATGTAATTTTTTCTTTCTAATTCTGTATAAAATTCTTCTTTGTGTGTGTTTCTAAATTCTTGTTTTATTTTTGCAGTTATCATATAATGGTCAGTGTCAGCATTCCCTCCTCTGAGTGATCTTACATCTTCAATTGCCTTGTTATATATTCTATTAACCAGTATATGATCTATTTGGTTTTGGAGAGGCAGGCGTGTAAATAGCCGCTCTCGTGGTGCGGTGTGGAAACGTCGTACGGCCCGTTTGGAACGTCAACCGAGAAGGCCCAAATCGTCCCTTAAGCGGCCGTCGCGTAAGCGGATGGGGGCGGCTACCGATATCAACCAACGAATATTGCCAAATCGCTCACCTGAATAGGCTTCGGCTTCGGCTTCGTCGGCGATTCCAAGGTGGCCACCTCTGCGCTACGGATCTGGTATCTGCGGGATGATAAGACGCGACCGAACTGGCCGCGCTGCGGGTTGCGAATGTTTCTTGCGGGTGAAGACACGACCGAACTGATCGCGCTGCGAATGGCGAGTGTTTGCGGGGTGTTGAGACACGACCAAATTGGCCGAGCTGCGATGCGTGAATGTTGCCGGGCTTCGCGCCTGGCTTGGCGGTAGGTCTTTGCGGGCAATTTTCATTCGACAGCACCTTTCATATCAAAAGGTGCCGCCGACGGCGTATGCAGACTTGTCGGCTGAGTAAAAGCCCATATGGCGTTTTGTGTGCGATGGCAAAACGTGCAGATATCAAAGGCTCGCATGCCGCCGCGATATAAAGCGGTTCAAGGGCGAAAAGGCCGCCACACCAGGTTTCCTCGATTTGTTTCTGGTATTACCCAAAATTCTTTGTGTATTCTTTTGTGTATGAATTTGGTACAACTGATTATCATATTTGTTGCCATCGCAAAGTTACATATTTTATTTCCGTTTTAATTCGTTTTTTCATGTAGTATATATTTTTCTGCTACTTCCTTTATATAATTTTCTTTTCCATTTTGTGCGTTTAGGTCTCCTAATATAATTATCATATCTATTTTTTGGGGCGTCCTCAGAAACATTCTCTAGTTTATCATAAAAATTGTTTTTTTCATCCTGACCATCAGTTTCTGTAGGTACATATACACATATTAATGATACATTTGTATGTGTAGGTTTCTTCATCCTTGCTCTTCAGTGGGGTGTTGTCATTTACTCGTGGTCTTTTCTTATTTTCAGATTTGTCTTCTTGCTTCTTCTCGTCTTCATTTTTTGTGTTTTTTCTCTTTCATTTCTTAGTTCCTCTTCTTCGGCTTCTAATTGTTTCAGTATATTTTTCTCCATTCACTATCATTTCGTTGTATCTTATGTATGCTTTGTATCCTGCGTCTCTTGCTTTCATCATATGTTTCAGTGCTGTTTCCTCTCATTAAGAGTTTTCCTTGGAAAACCTTCCATTATAGAAATCTTTGTTTCTTTTTTATTTTTTGTTGCTGTTCCTCAATTCTACTAATATTGGTCTTGTTGTTTTTCTTGTTAGATTTCTTTCATTCCTTCCTAATCTGTATATATCATCTATCTCGAGCTCCATATTTATGTTTACCTCAATGTCTCTTAGCCTGCATCTGATCTTTTCTTTCATTTGAGGGTCGCTCTCATTTTCCTCTTCGTATATTCCGTGGAAGAAATTAGTAACTTCTTTCTTATTTTTATGTCTAGGGACATAATTTTCGTTTCTTGTGTGGCTATTTGCTGAGCTAGTTTTTTATTTTCTTTCTTCAATTTTAGGTTTTCCTGTTTCATTCCAGTTTGTGTTTTGTCTATTTTTTCTTGTATGCGCTTTTCAGTTATCTCTACTCTTTCTAGTCCTCGTAGATTCTGATTTATTTCGTTTAATATTTCTTCCATTTTACTTCTCTTTTGTAGTATTTCTTGTTTTTATGTTTATTTTACACATTAACTATAAACCGCTTTTTCCTTTATTTTTCGCGTTGGTGTAAATGGTTTCTTTTATAACACCGTCCCGCATCTTTACTTTGCCCGTGCCGAATAATGTGTAGATTATGCGCCGACGTACTCGCTTATTTTTATTGTTTACTTTACTTTAGTTGATTGTTTTATGCTATCTAGCTTTCACTCTTTGATTTTCCTTTTCTATATTTTTCCTTTGTACTTTGGATTTGGTTCTATACAGTTTTTTCACTTTATTTACACTTTTACTTATTTTTATCTAATTTTTATTTCACAATCACAATCACCGTACATACACTTCTCTACCTTTTCCAGAACCCAAATTTCTAATGTTAGTTGATAAAAAATGTAATTAGTAATGTAAGTCATTGTTATATTATTTCCTTTTGTTATCATTTCGAGGTGAAACTTCGATTTTTGGTGAGTTCTTGAGATTTAACAGTGAGTTAAGTTAGAGGTTGCAACATAATCCTTGTAGGTTGAGTCTTCTAACGATGTTTTGCTGTTAACTTCTAAAATAGCTATTTTATTCATATTATCGACAGTCTAGTTTTGTCATCCAATTTAAAATTAATGACCACCATGCTGCGTTAAATGTCCCTTCAAGATCAAGATTAACGAAAACTAAGTCTAGTTTTCTCTTAAAGTTTTTATTATTCCATTTTGGGGAGTAAAACTAAACCAATTTACATTTAACAGTTTGTATAAAAATACTATTTTTTCTATTGTTAGTTTCTCTAAAACTGCTTGGTACAACTGTTGGTATTATAATGAATGCTTTCATTACGTAAAGGACAAGTATTTTATCTAATACACAACTCAATCTCTGCCCTTTAGTTGAATTGTGATGTTAATTTGCAAGAAGTCCGCTACTTGCATCATCTTTGAAATAATTTCCCATCTCTGGAGGAGCTGTCGAATTCCATTTTGAGAAAATAGGGTGATTTGGGGTTAATAAATGTAGCCAAATGTTTCTGGATGCTTTTGGCAAAAATGAAGCAGGTGATTTAACAGGAGTGATAGTCTAAAGGGGCAAAGTTTGCTGAATAAACTGGGTGTGATAGAATCTCCCAATTCGGGTCGGTGGTCGTTTCCAAAGCCATTTTGGAAGTGTGCAGTCGCACGTTGTTCTAAAGCAAAATAATTTTCATTCTTTCATTGTCAGATAGAGCCTCTTTGTCCCAGTGCACCTCTAACACGCATTAGTTAGTGCTGTAACGCACAACGGATACGTTATTAGGTGAAACAAACATGAAATACCTTCTTGGTATGGTTATTCAATTATGTGGTACTGGTCGAGGTTTCATTTGAATAAAATTACGGTTTGAATTCCTAAGGAGAATCCATTTTTTGTTTCAAAACTCTACTCTACTGTAGTGTATCTATAATTTGCCCCTCTTTTACTGTTAAGTATACAGGAAATTACAACTTCTTCAGTAACTTTGCCACTTTGTTATGCCATGTCCTGTAAGGTCTACCTCTCATTCTTATACCATTTTTCTTTGTTTACACTTATTTAACTTTTTTTGGTTAGTCTTTCCATGCGTTCCCACTACTGTAATTGTATCTTCTCCATATATTTCATAGCGTTTCCTATCATCAGTGTTTCTCCCATGGAATAATATCCATTTTGTCTATTATCGTTACATTTGCTATCATTCTTAAATATTTTACTTCTATAACTCGAATTTTATTATGTTTTACAGCTAAGTAAAGTTGGTAAATAAACAGTTTTGCAAAATGTCATTTTGTTTTAATACTCATCATCTATTTTAACGCTACCAAACGATTTGGTAATTACCATTATTCTAAAGGGAGTACTTCGTCGTTTAGCAAAAGATGGCCCCACCAGTAAGTTATGGTTGAACTTGTCAGATGCAAAACGTCATATTGTAAGCTTGGACATCTGGCAACACCATAACCTTAAAATATTAGCGATTTTGTATCAGCATCACATAATTTTGTTCGTGCGAAAATGTCGTGTTCTGAGCCGAATAAGCGTCATTTGCGGGAACTCCTGATTTACTTCTTTAATTTGAAGAAATCTGCAGCTGAGGCGCATCGAGTGCTTGTAGAAGCATATGGTGAAGCTGCTTTAAATGAGAGAAGTTGATGTGAGTGGCTTCAAAAGTTTAGGAATGGTGAGTTTGACGTCGAAGACAAAGAACGTAGCGGAAGGCCGAAAGTGCCAAACGCAAGAAAAACTTCCACTTGCATTAGGAATGACTCGACAACCAATTTCACATAGTTTAAAATCGTTGGAAATGATTCAAAAGCAAGGAATTGGGTTTCATATGATCTGAAGTCAAGAAACTTTTAACGCCGATTTGCACGTGTGAAATGCTGCTTGCCAAGCATAAAAGAAAGGGTTTTTGCATCGTATAGTCACTGGTGATGAAAAATAGATCACACTGCGATAACGCAAAGAAGAGGAAATCACAGGGACCATGTAGCAATGCTTCAACATCAACAGCCGAGCCGAATATTCATGGAAAAAACTCATGTTGTGTATTTGGTAGGATCAGCTTGGTGTCGTGTATTATGAATTGTTCAAACCAAACGAAACCATTACTGGGGCTCTCTACCGATCACAATTGATGAGATTGAGCCGAGCACTCAAGGAAAAACGCGCCCACTACTACTCTAGACACGACAAAATTATTCTCCTGTATGATAATGCTCGTCCACATGTTGCGGCGCCGGTCAAAATCTACTTGAAAACACTCAATTGGGAAGTCCTACCCCACCCGCCGTATTCACCAGACATTGGCCCTCCTAATTATTACTTGCTCCGATCGATGACACATGGCCTGCCTGAGCAGCACTTCACATCATATGAAGATACCAAAAATTGGGTCGATTCGTGGATAGCCTCAAAAGATGAGGCGTTCTTCCGACGCGGTATCCGTATGCTGCCAGAAAAATGGGAAAAAGTAGTGGCTAGCGATGGACAATACTTTGAATAAAACATAAGGTTTCGTTCTTTCACAATAAATGCCCAATTTTTGGTAAAAAATTCCATTATCTTCTAGCTTCTTAACCCATAGATCTATATTGAATTGTAAATTTTTCTCTGTATTTGTCATTATTACTCCACCTACAAAAACGCAATCCCTAATTTCCACGGTTTTAATTTTACAATAACCATTATTTATTTTCTTACTTTGGCTGCTAATATTTTTATTGTTTTACATATAAATATAATGAACAGCTACGGGCTGAGGTTTCTTCCTTGTCTAACCCCCCTGTATAGTTCGGAATATATCAGACGCTCGATTGCTCGTTTTAATTACATTATCCGTTTTCCCATGCAATAATTTTATTGCTTCTTTCGATCCATATTTTTTGTCTTGCCACCTTGTCAAAGGCCTTCTCTAGGTCAATGAAGCACATGTATATTTTGTTGTTGTATGGCAGACATTTTTCTGTTATATTTCTAATTGTGAATGAGTTTCGAGTGCTAAGTCCAGGTCTAAATTCGCTCTGCGTCCCGTGGAACTTTTCTTCTATAAACTTTCTTAGCTTTTCTTCTAAGATAATGGGTGTACAAATAAGTTTCCGCCGTTTTCAAAAGATGGCGCCACCGATAAGATAACATCGAAATTGTCAGCTGTAAAAAGTCGTATAGTATATGTTGACATCTGGCAACAGTATAACCTTTTAATATCTCTGACTTTTTGCTAGCATCAGTTTTCATAGTGTTAAGATGTCAAGTTTTGAGCCAAATAAGCGTCATTTGCGGGAATTGCTAATTTACTTCTTTAATTTAAAGAAATCTGCAGCTGAGGCGCATAAGCTACTCGTAGAAGCATACGGTAATGTTAATTTGAGTGAGAGAAGTTGTCGGGGAGTGGTTCCAGAAATTTAAAAGTGGTGATTTTGACGTGGAGGACAAAACACGTAGTGGAAGGCTTAAAGTGTATGATGACACAGAATTGGAAGCTTTACTGGAGGAAGATCCGTGCCAAACGCAAGAAGAACTTGCACAAGAGTTAGGAGTGACTCAGCAAGCTATTTCACAACGTCTCAAGGCCCTGGGTATGGTTCAAAAGCAAGAAATTGGGTTCCTTACGAACTGAAGCCAAGAGACGTCGAGCGTCGCTTATTGCTTGCGAACAATTGCTCAAAAGGCAAAATCGCAAAGGATTTCTGCATCGAATCGTGACGGGAGACGAAAATGGATCCACTACGACAACCCAAAGCGTAGGAAGTCATGGGATAAGCCCGGGCATGCCTCTACTTCGATGGCCAAGCCAAACATTCATGGCAAGAAGCTAATGCTGTGCATTTGGTGGGATCAGATTGGAGTAATCTATTACGAACTACTCCAACCTAATCAAACCGTCACCAGGGAACGTTACCAACAACAACTGATGCAATTGAGCCGAGCATTGAAGATTAAACGTCCACAATATGCCAAAAGGCACGATAAAGTCATTTTTCAGCATGACAACGCTCGGCCACACGTTGCAAAAATCGTAAAGGAAAAGTTGGAAGGACTGAATTGGGACGTCCTACCCCACCCGCCGTATTCACCAGACATTGCTCCTTCAGATTACCACCTATTCCGGTCGATGACTCATGGTCTGGCTGAGCAGCACTTCACTTCTTACGAGGAATTGAAGAAATGGGTCGATTCGTGGATCGCCTCAAAAGACAAGCAATTTTTTAGACGGGGTATCCACTTGCTGCCCGAAAGATGGTCAAAAGTAGTAGGAAGCGATGGGCAATATTTTGAATGACATTATTTGTACCTTTTTTTACAATAAATTCTTAATTGTTTATAAAAAAAAACGGCGGAAACTTATTTGTACACATAATAATTAGTGCAAAGCAGTGATATTTTTGATAATCAGTATTTTCCTTTTGATTTCTCTTTTTAAAAATTGGGACTACAACTGAACCTTTCCAATCGTTTGGAACTGTTAATGTTTTTCATTCTTCGTTAATAATTCTATGTAGCAACTCAAATCCTTATTTGGTCACGCATTTAAGTAACTCTGATTTTATCCCTGCTATTCTTAATACTTTACCATTCTTCAGATTTTCTATAGCCTTTTCTACTTCTTCGGGTTCTATGTTATCATCATCTTCTAAATTTTGTTTTGTTCCGTTCTATAATCATCTCCTCTAGTATACCTTGAAAGTATTTGTTTCATCTGTTAATTATTTTACTGTTTTCAGTAAGTACATTCCCTTCTTTGCCTTTAATTTATCTATTTTTATGTCTTCCTTTGTTTCTTATATTCTCTAAGGCTTTATAAAACAATTTCTGATTGTATTTACTGTCTTTTTCATCTTTATTTCATCATTATTTATTCGAACATTAAAATCTCTGGTATTTCTAGTGTAAAAAATAATTTTTCTTAAATCTAGAGAACAACAACATAACGTTTATGCTTGTTCTCGGTTATAAGTTTGTGAGTCTAACCGCCTACCTTGTGAGTACTCCCTAGCTAGTGCAAACGCTTAGAAATGGCTTAACATGTTGTTTCGAGTTCCCCTGTAAGCTTTGATTATGTGCGACAGCAATCTTCCCCGAAAAGTTTTCCAAGTGTAGCTTTTTTAGGTTATGTTAGTAGAACGGTGCGTTGTAGAGCTGACGGAGGTCATTTAAATAGATTTGAATTTAAATAGATACTATCAATGATTAAAATTCGGAACCGAGAATTAATTGAAGCCTTTATGGATTCTTATTTTAAAATGGATATCAGCTTCAACTTGTATAAATGTTTTTATATAAACGAGTGCTTTATTACCCGCTCTCAAACGAAAATTTTCTATCGCTTGCGGTTCCGGAAATATAATACCACGGCCGCGCCTGCCGCCAAGCCAGAATTTGTCATTCGGAGGCGTTCGGGTCGGCACGGAAAGGCACGAACAATTTTTGCTATATATGGACTTTGACCTGCGTGACAGCAGCAGCAGCAGCACTCATAATTTTTTTTATATATATAATTATTTATCGCGTTTAAAAGTCCATCTGGTTTCTAATGAATGTATGATATTCATTAACTTTTCTTATGTGAGTTCTTCATTCCTCCATCAAACATTCTAAAGTAAACTCATGTTCAAATTAGTATACAAATGTGCAATGTTATTGAAGTGAATACAATTCATTCCCTACGACGAGAGTTCGACGGTTACTCTAAAAATTTGGAATCTCCGTTGAAAGAGAAGGATCCAAAGAAAGAAGAGATCCTTGCCAAGTTTAAATTATTTGGTGATGTGTTTGAACGTATTCAACAGGAAGATTGAATGATAACATTTCAAATAATGGCGAAGAATTTGACGAGATAGAGGCGTAGAAGGTGAAGTACGAGACCATTCGAGTTCTTAACGCTACGTTAATGCCAGAACCTGACGGAAAGTACGCTGAAGGTGGTGGCATTGAACTCAAGATACAAAATTTAAAATTCCCAACCATGGAGATGTCAAAGTTTTTAGGAGAATTGATCGACTGGTTGGAATTGTGGGCTTAATTTCAGAAGATTTATGATGCACAGATTACTATGGGTTATCCTCCATCCAACGAGAACTACGTGCATTTGAGGAAAGTGCTTCGAAAATGTTATGGGAAAGGAGGATTTACAGCTGCAGGTCTACATGCGCTAGTTACTCAGTTTAGTAATTTCTAATTTTACTCTCAAAGAGAAAATTCCTGTTAAGAGTTTATTTTAGAAGTTGGATTTCCACTTACGTGCTTTAAAAGGTTTGAATTTATTTCCACTCGTGGAGTCGAGCTTTCCTGAGCACTTCCAAAATAATTGGCACCGAAGTCCTTTGTGTACGCATGGCGGTAGTGACGATGATCCGCCTAGAACAAGACTTGACCTTCTCATGTCATTCCTTGAAAAAGAAGTGGAGGTACAACAGAAAATCAAGATTACGAAAAGCTTTGTTCAGAATAACGTTAAGTTAAGCCTTCTCCTAGTGAACGAAAGGATAAGAAGCCTAACACTCACGACGCTAACAAGAAACAAGAACAACGCAAGCCTCCAGCTACTTTATCTTCATTTCACAATGCTCAACGATCAATTTGTATGTGATAAGGTGGGAAATAAGAGTCACAAATGTTTTTGAACCAAGGCAATGCCATATGAGAAAATAATTAAGATACTACGGACGAATGACCTTTGTTTTCTCTGCTGTGGCTCTCACATTGGCAATTATTGCAAAACTTCGAATTTACGGTGCAAAATTTGTGGGAGGCAACATTTTACACTGCTCTGCAAAGATTAGAAGAGAGAAAATGACGAAACGAATGACGACACCCTATAAATTAATCAGCGTGCACGAGTTGAAATTTAAGAAACGTGCACCACCTCCAGCAACGTCAACCTAATGTAGTAGCGACGTTGCTCTACAAACTTAGTGAAGATAGTGAACGGGGATGAAGTAAAAACTGTCATCGATAACGTCGTCAGAGAAGCTACATCCTAGCTGCAACAGCACGGAAAGTAAAGTTAAAATCTAAGAGGATTGAAAAAACAAAGATAAAAACTGTAGCACACTTTAAGTACAAAGTTGTTCTCCAATCCATGGATAATAACTTTAGTGACAGGTTATGCAGATTACTTCTAAGGGTGACTCATTAACCTTCCTAATTTCCGAGAGGAGCTTAAGAGAATAAACTTGACTCGGACAGACGACGTAAGGAGTTTATCTCAGATTGAACTTTTGATTGGAGAAGATACATGTTCTCATCTCACTCTTGAAGAAGTTGAACGCTTAAATTGTAGAGCAACTACCATAAATCTTAAACTCAAGTGGACTTTGGTAGGAGCAGTTGGGGCATACTCAAAGGAGGATGAAGGGAGGAAAGAAGTGAACGCATTGTGCTTATCCATACATATTGCTGACGCAAGTGTGATAAGATTATGGGAGTTTAATGTTTTGGGGATCAAGAAAGTCAATAAAAAAAAAGAATGAGTTGGCCAGAGAATGCAATGCAGACAATACAATAATACAAGACACGAAGGAAGATAAAGGTCTTCAGGGAGCAACAAGAAAATTAATTTAAAGCGGACTTTATTTTAAAGAGTGGGAACTTATGGGATTTATTGAAAAAGCAAGGGAGAACGTGCATTACCCCCCTCATCGACCTCTAGTTAAGGATAACATCACGACTCCCGTTCGCACTCTTTGACCCCTCATGCTGGGTAGATAAATCTCTGTCGCTCAATGATTGTTTACAGGAGAAAAACACATTCTATTGATTCCTGGAACAATAGCTTTCGTAAAAAATGCTTTTTGGGGAGACATTCAGGAAGTTTTCCAAACTGTAGGACTGAAAACAAGTGATCTTGATACGATGCGTTTTTTTTGTAGCGGGAAACTAAAGACATGAAGAAGACTGTGTAATGTTTGGTGCTACATGTAGCCCTTTAATCTTAGCAGCGGTTATTTTCCATCACTTCAATTCCTTACCAAAGAAGGAACAAAGTTTTGGAGAAAATTATTTAATTCTCTTTATGTGGATAACTGTATAGCTTTAGAGAACACGATGGAAGCTTATCGTTTATTTATAGATAAACCAGTGAAACTATTTTTGGATGCAAAGGTGATGAGCAGACGAGCAATATTTTAGTGCCTGGATTTATGTGGGATAAAAGGGCAACGTCAACACGAAGAATTTTGAAATTCTGATAAGGTTACTAAACGTATAATTCTATACACAGCCCAAAAAATATTCGATCCTATTGGATTTACTTGTCCAAGCCTGCTTCCTATAAAACTCCTGTTTTGAGCGTCAAGAAAATAGCTATTCCAAAATTAGAGCTAATGGGATGAATTAATGGAGTACGGCCGCAAATTGGTGAAAAAATCATTGAATTTAAAAGACGTACGAGAATTTGTGTGATTCCTTCACAACCCTTGTTTGGATCAGAAGAAATTATAAGTAGGGAACGTTTGTTTACAACAGGACGAAGCAGATAAATGAGATGAGTAAGGCTGAAAATTATAAGTACATACCCTCCAGCATTAACCCAGCAGATCTACCTGCACAAGGTTGTTCATCGTCAGATTTCTTGAATGGCAGAACGGATCGGCTTGGCTTCATGACGTACGGGAATTGCCGTCGGTTACAGAAGTATATGACGAAAACGAAATACAGAGAGAGTAGAAGAAATCTGTAATACCTAGTCCAACTGTATCGGCTCGTATGGTGAACTCTGTTCCGACATGTTCTTTTCCACGAAAAATACGAATTAAGGCTTACGTAAGAGTTATACACAATAATATTTTTAAGAAAGATTGGGAAAAGAGGTCAGGGTTTCTTTCGATAAATGAGCTTTGTGATGCAGAGGTGATACTTATACGCTAAATTCAACATGAAGAATTCACCGCAGAAGAAAAGTCAAGATTAATGGAGTTGGAGTATACCAGGACGAAAAGAGTACCTTGCGAATGAAGACTCGTTTGATCTATCAAAAATTTAGGTGATTATCGTTTTCCCGTACTATTACCTAATGAGAGAGAAAAGCTAAAACAATTTGTACGTGAAATTCACCGGTCCTATTGTCATCCTGGAGTTGCATTTTTGATGACTACTTTACGACACAAATATTGGATTCTGGGAACATGATGCACGATTCGCAGCATAACTGTAATCGCTGTAACACTCAGTCGTATAAAAGACGCAGAGGGATTTGAGGTAGTGAGAACTGATTTAGCTGGGCGACTTATTTTGAAGAGCGAGAAGGTGTGGTTGGTGGTCTACACTTGTGCTGTGTATCGCGCAGTCCACTTGGAAATTGTACGTTTTAATTTGTTAGGACAACGGCACTAACTTTTGTGGCCCAGACAATTTGTTTAAAACAATCGACTAAAGTTTAGTACAAAGTAATGACAAAATTTTCAGAGTTGAGTTTCGTTTCTCGCCTGTCACGTCCGGTTGGTGGGGAAAATGGTGGAAACGACTTATAGGCACGACGAAGCATATGTTAAAACGGATGGTGGGCAAAGGTACACTTAAGTTTGGAAAGACAATGAATACACAACCTTTTGCGTGTATTAACGAAGATCCCCAAGATTTGAAACCTCTTACTCCAGCTTTATTGTTACATCCTTTTGGGAATGTAAGTTTTTCCGAATTCGAGATTACGGAGGCGCAAATAATGCAATTTAGATTAAACTACGTTAATAGCTTACGAGGGGAGCTTAAGAAGCGATTTCTAACAGAACATATATTTGTACTGGTAAATCGAAGTTTAGGCCGAACGACTTGCACGCTGAAAGATGATTTGGTACAATACCAAAAGGAAAGGGTACTTTGTCTACCAGAGGTAAGGCTATGAAGTGAATACATTCTATTCACACGTGCGAAAGCAAGTACTGATAATTTTGAAAAAATGTATGGAAGTCTCTTAATGAAACAAGACAATTAAACTTGTCATTACCCAAATAAAAGTGAAAAATTTCTCATTTCGCCTTAAAATCATCAAATTCTATTTTATGCTCATTTGACATATTATTCCTCCGGCCTTTCACCAGAACAGAGAGCATTTTTATATTATATATTCTAAATCTTATAATATAATAGTAGGAGTATTTTCGTAAGTAAATGCAGAGCAGAGCATAATAATAATATGGTAAAGACCTAACGCTAGTGCAAGACTGACAACCTTGGACCAATTTATCTTCTTGTCTTGAAACGCCTGTACATGCGCCCCGCGTGGCAGCATAGCCTGTGAACTGAGAGGTTAAGGCTCTCATATGTTCGACTTTACTGCTCAGTCGTCGCGCACCATCTCTGATGCAGGGCGATGTGGCGAGCACCGCACCTTAGACGGCCGCCATTGTTACCCCTTGTTTGAGTGAACGCAGGTACTCAATTATTTTTAGTGACTGGGTACGCCACTATCCAGGCATCAGAGAGCTCCGGGAATGGAACCCGGGTCCGTCTGGAACGCAGTCCGCGACCCAACCGCTTGAACCACTCTGGCGGTAGCGCAGAGCATACCATGATCTATTGTGGCTTGTACGTAACTGCCGGTAAGCAGATTTCTGTAAATTGTAACCAGCGGTTTTTATATTTACAATAAAATATTAATAACAAAGAACATGCTAAGAGGTAACGGTTTTCGAAGACGGGATTCCGGTCGTTGATAATAAGCGATTAGGTTTATTTTCGTTCAATAATTTAACTAAGTTTGACAAGTACACATGTGATTTTAAAAATCAAATTTGGTGCATTCAGCAAATACACCTGCCTTGTGAAAGAAAAAATATAAAAAGTATAGTTTTAGTAAAAAGGTAAAAAAAGACTGTGGTTGTACCTAAGCGAATCAAAAACAATTTCCATAAACAACTTCATTTTCACTGGTGGAGAACATATGCACATATCACTTTTCAACATAGTGATACACTTCTGGTATTGTTTACGAGTTCCTTCGTCTCTTCGAAAAAGAAGTGTTTGGTTGCTAATGAATCCATGTCTTCATCCGAGCTGAATTTGTGACATCGCAGTATTTTGCTTTAAGAGGTCTGATAATCAGATTACGCTAGATCAAGGTATCCACCGTCTGTGCTTCATGTCGATGGGGAGCAGGTGGGATTTCATTAGTTACACTTATTCGTTTCTTCATAAAGCGTTCTATCCTTTCGTAGATCTTTCGTTGATGAACGGTGCGTGCTTTATATTATACCAACTGCCGGTGGTGGATCTCCGCAAATTTTACCTTTTCTTCTCACAGACAATTACTGAGTGGAGCAGTCATATTTCTACCTTCGTTCTTTACCATATGATTGAATGTTGGAATGCTGTACGCAATTATTTACTCTCTATCTAGACGCGTGTAGTTTTGCACGTCAGCACAACTTTCTTCTTTTTGCCGTGCAATTTGAAAATTATTTTTAAATTCTGATTTTCCCTTCCTATATATTATCTTCCAAATACCAAATGCCTGGTTAAATGCTCTAGGAAACAGATAAAAACTAGAGGTCCCTAAGTCTCCTTCAAGTGTTATACAAGCTGATTACGAAAACAGTAACACATAGAATAGCAAACAAACTGGATAGTTATTACTCACGAGAAAAAGCTGAATTTAGGCGAGGTTACAGCATGACAGACTATCTACAGATAATGCGAATATATAGGCGAGCGGGACACACCCCTAAAATGACCCTATAGTGACCACGGCGTTTCTGGTCGCTAAAACAAGTTTATTCATATGTTTTTGAGGTCGCTGAACACGAATCCGATGGTATTTTTTCGTTAAAAATTGGGCGTTTATGTATAAAACGACTCGCTGTATTGTGCGATTGATAGTTTACGTGAAACTTTCTTAATTAAAGTAAAAAATGCACTTGACACTTAGTTCTTGTTTAATTCCGAACAAAGATTTAGAAAAGTGTTAAAATTGGAGTAAGTAAATAAAAATACTTCGTCTAAAGAGCTTCTAGTTGTCGGAGTTTTACTGAGAAAATTTAGTGCGATAATTTAGTAGTTCCTTGATGGTAAGTATGAGGGGTTGTCTGGAAAAAGGTAGTTTCGGCGTCCTAGGCTGCCATTTTTCTCCCGCTTTCCCTCAAATTGGGAACGCGGAACAATTTATTTACAAATGATAACCGTGGGATAAGTCGGTGCGGCGACCATACAAAAGTAAGATGCGCAAAATGATCCCGAAGATAGGCAACCAGACGTACCCTCAGAGCTTACAATTAGCCACGTTTTATATCAGCTGTTTTTGTTTATTTATATAATAGATCGCTGAATCACTTATTGAGTCAGTGACAAATGTAAAACCACTGTTTCGTATTAAAGCCAACGTTTGAGCAATCGAAAAAACGAAAACAATTTATCGTTCTTTGTACTTTTCTATGCTACAGTTCTCTATAGTGCGATACTTTTAACTGCTGCGTTGTAGATATTTATTTTCCTTCCTTTTTATTAAGTAGACTGAGAAAGGATTTTAAATGGCTGCAGAGAATTTTTAAAACTGTTAAATAATTTTAATAAAGAAATACATAATATTATTTTTCACAGCAATAAAGCATTAGCAATACACTAATAAGTCGACGATCACTTTAATTTAGCAATAATTACTTAAGAGGTGTACTAATCTGCAGGCTATCCACTAACGGCCGTATTTTTAGCAATAAACTCGTATTATTTTTAAAAGCTAAATGAAGATTCTAAGTTTTCTTACAAAGGTAACATTTTTGTGAGTAAATTTATTGGATCTCTGTAAATGACGGTAAAAATAGTTTTATCCTTGTCTTAAAGATGGCGCTTAAATTTCATGTAGGTTTTGTTGTAGCATAAATATGGTTTGCGGTTTATTTTATCGCATGAATATGCAGTAAGACGAGATTCTTGGATATACAATCCCAATACCGAGATATCGGCCATGAAAGTCCGATTTTTGTCTGAGATCCGGCTTAGATTACAGTTTCAGCCACAATTATTTGAGTAACGTAATGACGCAGCGTGACATGTAGTGCAGCGTGGCTACTTAGGCCATGAACAATGCTGATGATTCCAACGCTTTCTCCAGAAAAATTATTAATTGCTATTTTTTGTACTGCGTTGTACGATCAATATCATAAAGTGGAATAAAACAATCTACAGCTGGAAATTGATCGTAATAATCTTTGATAATTTATTCATTTACTTGCTAATTAAAAATATATTGCCCTGTGTCTACGTTAAATATGGTGTAAAGTGGCGAATAGGAGTAAATGAAGCAATATCACCGAACGGAGCACCTATCTACCACGACAGTTCAATGATCAACAGATACCTCAAGTCGAAGTCGTTAAATATTTGTAAATTCACCTAAACAGAAGACTTATATGGAGGAAATATATTCAGACGAAAAGACAACAATTAATCATTGCATTCCAAAAAATGTACTGGCTCCTAGGTCGCCAACTGTCATTTAATAATAAAGTATTTCTACACAAGGCCATAATTAAACCAATGTGAGCGTACGGAATATAACTGTGGGGTACTGGCAGCAACTTCAATATCGACACCCTGAAACGATTCCAGTCCAAATTATTCAGATCACTGGTTGAGCCGCCATGGTATGTTTCAAATGATGTCAATCGACGAGATTTCAACAATACTACAGTCAATGAAGAAATACATAAATACAGGGTTCGCCACCCCGACCCACTTGTGGGGCAGTTAATGGAACCAGATTTTGGAGAACTGAAAAGAATCAAATTCTCCGACCTACCAACACGTTTTAAATACGTCACTAATCACTCTAGTTTTAGTTTTTAGATTACAAGTTAGATTAAGCTATAAGACAAAACTAATAAGTTATTATTAATGAAATATTCAACGGATTATTTTCAACATGTCATTCATATGTTATATACTTGTCAAAACAAATTACTGAATATTTTTAAGCAACAGATTGTAAAGTGAAAGGAAATAAAAAAATGTAGGTAATACAAGAAACTAAGCAATTTGGCCAAGAGTTAATGGAACTAGAGGATTATATCTTCTTTAATAGTGATCAAGGGATTTTTGGTAAGCAAAACCTTGAAATCGGTAATAGTCGAGTTTATAGCAAGATCGGGTATTCAAACTAAGGCTACAAAAAATCTGACATCACCATTATGGAGGGGGAAAGTGCGTCTGACAGGTAAATAAACTTGAAAATTATCGAATAACATAAAGTGATAGTATAAAGGCTGAAATTTTAATATGTTATAAAGAAATACGTAATATACGAGAAAAAAATAGTCTGACACGTGTGTGTGGGTGGGAACTCCCTGTCAAACGCTTTCAAAGATGCAGTCCCTGTGTGAGCTACTTCCGCGCGAGTTTTCACTCTCACACACATGTCAGACTATTTTGTTTTTACATCTTATGCATTTCTTTATAACTTATTAAAATTTCAGCCTTTATACTACTGATTTACTACAATTACATTCAATTTAACGCTCTCCAAAGCACTCACTTTCTTGTTTTCTCACTTAAAAAAACATGAATTTTTTTTAAATAATTTCTCAGGTTTATGGCTGCTTACCTATTATTATGAAACAAAGCCAAAAAGTTGCTGCAGAGTGCGGGAAACGTTATATGCAACGTACAACCTAGCGATTGAAAAAATTGCACTTCAGATTTAAAGTACCGAGAAACCACATTTTGACAACTTATTTATTCATGTGGGAGCATTCCATCTGATAGCCTTTTTTAAGCGATTGGAAAATTTATTGATGACTGTGGATTAACGAATTTAATGGTTAGTGCAGATATGCTTGCAAGCGGGAGTGTGAATGGATTCATCACAGGAAAGCATTTTAACAGATGCGAAAGATTGCATCCAATAATCTCTTTAGCTATTCAAATGCTGCACTTTGCAAGTTTTATATAAGTTAAAAATCGATGATACACACCCTAGATTACCAGAACAGCTTGAGAAAGGATCTTTTGCAGTTAGAAGGACCAATGAACCAGTCCATCTCACTCTTGAACAAACAGTTAATGCAGATGCTGTCAATAAACTAACAGGAGTTAGTCACACCACGAATTCTATTTTAGCTCGACAGCGGTGGTGTAAAAGTCATAGCATTCGATCTACTATAATTAGTCACGTTATGGATGCAACAGGTTTGCGGAAACATCATGATATAACAGCAGGTCTTCAAGAAAGTCGGATAGAAACAAATAACGTGCAACTTCAAAAATTTCTCAATATGTTTTTGAATTTTACAAATGCTACACCAAAGAAAAAATGTCTGTTACTGGAAAAATAGTTGAAGTTCGCGTGCAGAGAGATATATTTGGTCAATTATTATGTATTTCTTTAAAAACAAATTTAGGTATGTACAAAGTCTTATCCTACCCACTAACTCCAGTACCGCTTGCTTTTTGTCACGCAAATGGAATGATTTGTAAAACGGAAAAATCATTTTTAATGAAGATTCCCGAGAAGCAAATCAACAATTAGGCACCGAGTAATACAGATGTAATGATTTTCGATATTTTTTTTATTATATACTTAATCAGAGAAGTTCCATGTACATTTGTAAAGATTTCGGAAAAATGTTTACAAATTATGGGGTCAAATACTGCAAAAATATTATAAATGCATTCGACCAGTATTTTTCTCCATCTGTAAAAGATAATGAGCGCTCTTTCAGAGGATTGAAAGAAGGACAGAATTATCGCATCAAAGGCCCGAATCAAACTCGTTCCTCCGATTTTTTAAAAGAACTAAAAAATATTAATTTTAAACAAGAGTTTGTTAAATTTATTAAGGATGTTTAGGCGAATGATTATTTAGCACCTTACATTGGATTGAAAAAAATTTTTGTTAATTATGTTAGCTGCTATAACTACACAGAGAGAATGATTAGAATACAGGAAGATGACTTGGCCTTTCCAGCAAACGAAAAAGCTGACACAAAGATAATTTTCCATATATGCAAACTAGAAATAGAAGCCAACGTTACAATTAGATGCTCAGACACAGATTTACTCGTAATGTTACTAGGAAACATTACGTTATAAAAAAACTCTACAAATTAGGATGCATATCGGAGTCGGAAATTCTGCTACATACGTAAATGTAAGTAAACTTTATGAATCGTTGAGACCACAATTAAGTCGTGCATTACTGGGTTTTCATGCCTTAACAGGCTGTGATTATAATGCAGCCTTTCTTAGAAAAGGAAAAAAACGGCCTTTTAGTATTTTAAAAAATCAGCAAAGTATATAAAATTTATTTGCAGATATTGAAATATAAATAGAAGCTGAAGGAATTTATAGCGATTCAGATGAAGAAAGCTTTCACGAAGATAATGAATACATTTAGAGCACAAGCAAATCGGATATTGATTAATGTTTAAATTTATCAACAATTAATAATAATAAGAAATAATAGTTTATGTAATTATTAACAAAACAAATAAATATTACAACTATACTTTAATAATTACAAGAAATTAGTTAAAAAAATCAAGTTTTTTTAAGTGAGAAAACGAGAAACGAGTGCTTTGGAGAGTAATAAATTGAATGTAATTGTAGTAAATCAATAATATAAAGGCTGAAATTTTAATAAGTTGTAAAGAAATACGTAAGATGTGAAAACAAAATAATCTGACATGTGTGTGAGAGTGGAAACTCCTTGTGAGACGCTTTCAAAGATGCAGCCCTTGTGCGAGCCGCTTCCGCGCGTGTTGCATCTTTAAAAGCGTCTGACAAGGAGTTCCCACCCATTCACACGCGTCAGGCCATTTTTTTCTCATATCTTACGTATTTCTTTATAACATTAAAATTTCAGCCTTTATCCTAGCACTTTATGTTATTCCATAAATTTCAACTTTACTTACCTGTCAGACGCACTTTCCCCCTCCATAATGATGTCAGACTTTCTTTTTTATAAGTATTCTACTTTAATATTTACATAACAAAAAATCAGATTTTATACTATTACTAATTTTTTTATTTTTTATTTGTCATGTTTATAACGATATCTGTTACAAATGAAAACACACACGTATATTTAAACCCGTATATTGTTCTCGTTATTACACACATGTTAAAGCAGACGCTCTCACAAAATTGCAGATTGCCTAGCGCTAGCGCGCCAAATATGCACAGCACCACCGGTATTGCACTTACTACATTAAACTTAGCGTTTTTTTCATGCCGCCCACCAAGGACTTGTCCTTTACAAAGTATTTAAATTTCTAGTAAAACTCTAAACAATGTTAGGTATAAACAATGTAATGTGCCGCCCACCGTGACAATTTGCGTTAAATTAATTTGATTTGGTTAAGACACACAATTGACTAACGGGGCGTTTAAAAAAGCCTCCTTTAAATTTGATAGTTACAATTCGCGTCATATTGTCAAGTCCAGCATGCTTATCAACTATTTGTTTCTATGATTTAAATTACTCCAAAAATTCTTTAGACCATCTTTTCCAAAATAGTATTTAACATTTTCTATAATATTTTCCATCTTTCTAGACCCGTTACATTGTTATCTACGTAATTTATATCACTAATTGTTACCAAGGGCTCTCGTACCAAAAAATGACCAGGTGTCAAGGGGAAGGGATCATCTGGGTTATCACTAAGAACTGAAAGGCCTAGAATTTAAACATGTCTCTATTTGTGCTGGCAGTGTAGAAATCTTCTCGTAAGTCAAAGTACTATCCCCTATGACTCGTTTTAAATGAGCTTTAGCACAACGAACACCTGCCTCCCAGAGTCCTCCGAAATTTGGCGCACTTGGAGGTGTGAAGTGCCATTTGGTCGACTCTAAAGTTAATAATTCAGCTATGTCGTGAGGTTGTTCAGATTTTCTACTATTGAACATATTGCGTAACATAACATCTGCTCTAACAAAATCAGTGCCATTATCACTGTAGACATTTAGACACGCACCTCTACGTGAAACAAATCGTCTAAATGCGGCAATAAAACCTTTTACGGTCAGATCAGTCACAGCTTCTAAGTGGATTGCGCGAGTCACCATGCAAACAAACAAACATATGTATCCTTTATAGGATTTAGCTCTTCGTCCTGACGAAAACTTTATATTAATGGGACCTGCGTAGTCCACTCCTGAGGTCTTGAATGGTCTGCTGGGCTTTAGTCTAGCTTCTGGTAATTGACTCATCAATTGTGTAGTTGTTGCTTTGGAGTATCTCAAACAAATTGTACAACTTCTGTAATATTTTTAACCATATCTCGTGCTCTCAATATCCAAAATTGACTTCTCAAAAAACTCATCATGACTTGAGGTCCGCCATGGAGTGTCTTTATATGAGCATTTGCAACTATTAGCTGGCTAAAGTGATTTTTAGCGGGCATAATAATTGGATGCTTTTGATCGTAACTCACATTAGTCTAATGTATACGCCCCCCTACTCTCAAAATGCTATTTTGGTTTACAAATGGATAAAGAGTGTATAAGGCGCTCCGTTTTGCCACGTAACCTTTTACTTTTAATGAAGTAATTTCTTCACTAAATGCACTTTCTTAAACTTGCTTAATATAAAGTTGTAAAGTTTTATCTCTTCAATCGTAACAAATCTTGGATATGGTTTTCTCTCATTTAGTTGTAATTTTATTTTCAGAAATTTCCGACATAACGAAATTACTTTCAGCATTTTAGTCAAATCAGAAATTTCATCCAAATGAAATCACAATCCTTGTGCATCGTTGCAAAGGATCTCATCCGTTCTTCTTCATGTGTTTCAGCTACATCAACACTCTCTACGTTGATCACTGTTTCAGACAGCCAGTTAGGGCCGTTTCACCAAAGTTCCTCGCTCTTCAATTCAGTTGGTTGTAGGCCTCTTGATGCGCAATCAGCAGGATTCATATGCGTCGATACATGTCCCCCACTGCTCGACAACCATTATTGTGTGAATCTGTGATACACGATTACTAACGTAAGTAACCCATCTCTTTATAGGACCACGTAACCAAGCTGACACGACGGTTGAGTCTGTCCAAGCGTAAATATCTTGCTTAGGTATGTCCATTACTTGTGATAATTCACTAATTAGTTTTGCAGCTAAAACTGCTACACAAAGTTCTAATCTAGGAATTGACACCTCTTTTTCAATCGGCGCACCTTTAGTTGTGGTAGTGACTAGCTTCAAGTGTGCTTGCTCATTTTCGTTCACAACTCTTAGACAAATTGCAGCTGCATAATCTACACTCGACGAGTCCGAGAACGCGTGTAGTTCAAGTTTAGATTCTTTAGTTGAGCAGAGCCACCGTGGAATCATAATATTCTGAATATGTCGTAACTCGTTTCTAAATTTTAACCACTCAGTCATTAACTCTGATGGTAATTCACTATCCCAATCAAGATTTGCCTTCCACAACTTTTGAATACAAATTTTGGCAGTAATGACTACCGGCGCAATCCACCCAATGGGATCATATAGCCTAGCAATGTCTAAAAGAACTTTTCGTTTTGTGATAGGTTATTCAGGCTCAGATAAGTTTACTATATACTCGAAGTTATCTGTATTTCTGTTCCAACAAATACCTAGTACCTTCATCATGTTGTCAACCTTGATTGTTACTAATTGCTCTGTATTTAACTTCTTGTTGTTGCTACTCCACTTTTGTAATTGAAACCCACCAGCGTTCATTAGTTTACTCATTGTCTCGTATATCTGTACGGCTTCTGTCTCTGTCTCACAACCTGTCATTAGGTCACCTACGTAATAATCTCTTTTAGTTATCTCTGCTACTAATGGATATGTATCTTTCTCTAGTTCTGCTAATGTTTGTAATGTTTTCACTGCAAGATAGAGAGCACAGTGCCAAACGTCAAAGTCAATAGTTTGTAGTGTTGCATCGGCATCTCAGGAATAATTCTCCGCAGAATTCTTTTGAAATTAGTGTCGTTCTCATTCACGTAAACTTGCCTATGCATTTTTACTAGGTCAGCTACAATACAGATAAGATGTCTACGCCACCTAAGCAAAACATGTCGTAAATCCTGTTGAAGTTTAGGGCCTACTCGTAGGTCATCGTTGAGCGATACGTTGTTTAATCCCTTACTCGAAGCATTAAATGCAACACGAACGTTCGTTGTATTCTTATCCTCTCGAATGATTGCGTGGTAAGGCAAATACACGGCAGTAGGATTTTCGATATCGTTGCTGTCTACTAGCTTCATGTGATTTAGCGTCGTATACTCTTCTAAAACTTCGTTGTATTCATTTAAAATCACAGGATTATTACTCAGTCTTCTCTCTGACGCAAGTAGTTTTTGTGTAGCAATGTCACGTGATTTACCATACTGGCATTGTGGATCAGCTGTCTTAAAAGGTAATCTCACAATAAATCTCCCGTCCTCACGTCTTGTTGTAGTTTCTTCATAAAACTGTTCACAAAGTTGCTCTTCTCTCGTTAGTTTTTTCTCTGTTAGGCTCGTTTTCCATCTCCCAAAATGTTTTTAGTAACTTGCCTTCTTTTATTTGAACATGCAAAGTTTTAATGTTTTAACTACTCGATTCTTGTGACACCTTTCCAGACAAGATCCATCCATATAAAGTGTTTTGCGCTATTAAATTTCCGTACTGACTCTTTTTAATACCATCTAGCAATATTTCTCCATAAACGTCGTTTCAGCTCTAGCCAATCAGGAATGTGTACTTCGCGTGACGGCAACAAAGATGTAAGTGATTTTAATACATAAGCATTAACCCGTATTATTTTTTCAGGTTCCAGACATGATTCAACTTCAATACTAACTATCATTTGACCATCTCCCAAACTTGACACCTTACCATTTACATTTATTCGTTTTAAACCTAATAATTGGACTGTATATTCAGAAACAAAAGAAGCTTGCCAGCTTTGGTCAAGTAACGCCCGAATAACAAAAGATGAACCATTTCTACAATTAGGTTTTACAACAGTCGTCGCTAACAATACATTATTAAGTTTTTAAATCTGCTCTCGAAAAATTAGCTATCACAGTTGTCTCGTTCATTGATGAATTGACTTCCCTCTTAGCTTGTTGTATTTCTCCCTTAGGTCTCTCGTTTTGTCTTTAATTATATTATTGTTTATCGTCATTCTCAAAATTAAGTAATGTGTGATGTTTCTTCCCACATTTGTGACACGATGTATTTTCGTGACACTTGAACACTGGATGCGTAGGCGCAAGACAATTGAAGCAGAGCCGTTTTGTTTGTGCGATATGTTGTCTCTCAAGTACTGGCTGCTTCTTAAATTTAACGCAATAATATATGTAATGTGGCCCGTCACACATGGCACATAACTGTTCAGATGTACTCGGCTTCACACTTACTGCGGAATGAAATGCTTCAGCGTCTTTAGCCTTAAACAATTGGTTTGAATTCTTGTGTTGTATGTTTGATTTAACGCTTGTTGTTTGTTTACTTGTATCTAGCATCTGCAGACTTCTAAAGCGAGTCTCTAAAAACTTTTCCAATTGAACCCATTTAGGTAGATCGTCTTTTAATCCACTCACATAATTTTCCTACTGTCTGTGCGACTCCACGTCTAACTTAGACACAATCAAGTAAATTATTATTGCATCCCACTCTTGTGTTACAATATTCAGGTTACTCAGTGCTTTTAGACACGAAGTAGTCGTATCCAGTAACTCTCTAACTGACGTTGCAGACTCGTGATGTAAACTTTTTTGTCCAAATAGACTCTTCAGAATTGCATTGCAATTGTATCTCTTGTTGTTATATCTCCGTTAATTGTTCCCATGCTTCCTTGTAATTCGCTGATGTAGTAGGAAAATTTCTCAAAAGCATTTCAGGTTCACCAGATAAACTTGTCTTTAAATAAAGCAGTTTTTGTACCGGCTAAAGTGTATTGTTTCCATGTATTAATGAAACAAACATGTCATAGAAAGACTGCCACTCGCTATATTTTCCTGATAAAACTGGTAGATGCACATAGTATCACTTATATTTGCCCTTATGACACTTGAATTACTCATTTTAAGGTGTTCTTTAAGAAGGGATTTATAGTTAATCACATTTTCTTGAAACAAATTTTGCTCATTATTTATGAAATATGGTGTCTCACCCCTTTGCTCATCTATTACTTCTGATACTATTTTAAAATGATTTTGGTTAAACGCTTCTTCCAACTTATTCAATAAATCAATTCTTGTTGTTAAATAATTGGTTCTTCCTCGGGTCTCATAATTTAACTTTTTAAAATTACGTTGAGCCTTTCTCAACTGCCATGTTTATAGTGTAATAATAAAATGTCGTTAAAAAGTTTTAAGAAAATCTTCACTGTTCGCAAGGTTATTCTCAATTTCGAATCAAAAATAATGTTCAGTTCTAAATAAACCAAAGTTCATATGTAAGTGAAAGTGTAAATAACATTTTGTAGGTCCATTAAGTTAAACTGCTTAATTCAAAAAACTAAAATTTTCAAAGTTCAATTGTATAGTATCACTTGCGAAAAACGGCAAAAATTTTATAAGTCCATAGTATTATTTCACAACAATTTTTATAAGTGTTTATTTACTCACGGTTTTAAGGTTCAGTTTTCTATCACAACACTTGTCACTTTTCCTCCCGGGTTTCGGCACCAATGTTAGAAATGAAAACACACACGTATATTTAAACTCGTATATTGTTCTCGTTATTACACACATATTAAAGCAAACGCTCTCAACAAAATTGCAGATTGCTTAGCGCTAGCGCGCCAAATATGCACAGCACCACCGGTATTGCACTTACTACATTAAACTTAGCGTTTTCTCCAATATATTTATCGCCCCCACCACTGTCTCGGTGTCAGACGCCTATTTTCTGTTTTTATGGTATTAAACCTATTGCTCATAAAAAATTCTGCCGTTATAAAATGACTCATCTCAATCTGTCGCCAGCTCACGGACTATTAAGTATCGTTATGTTTTAATATAGGGAGTAGATGATTTGTGGCCTTTTAATTTTTTTCGTTGCTCTACATATAGAATGTTGCGGTCGAAAAGTGGACAGTATAGTAATTTTAAATTTGAACAAAGGAACTTCAAATCAAAAGTTAAAGCTAAGAACACTAACCTGTGAAAACGGCGCTTTCCCGCAGAAATTGGTTCTCTGTGCTGTTGGTCCTGGGGGTTCCAGGAAAAGAATATAAGGGTATGGGAGAAGATAGGACAAGTTACCCCAATCTTCACAGCGGAGCCGAACGGTAGCGTCTTTCCTGGTGCAAAGGTTCCTTCGTCATTCCTTGCCGAGTTAGAGCAAAGAAAAAAATAGACCGAGTTTTACCAGCAAAAATTTCAACCCCAAAATGCAATCGGGAAACAAAACGACTTCCAGGAAGAGGATAATCTGGTCCGCAAAATATCGAATTTTGGTAGAAAATTAGCTCTTAACAAAACGGCCTCGCAGAAATGAAAACTTCTACTTCCAATCTTCAATCTTTAAACACGCTGGCAAACTCTCGGTCAAAATGCTCTCGGCTTACGGAAAATTTAAACTATCACAAACTAAATTCAAAAACGACACGTGCAAGAGCATAGCAAAGGCGAAGCGCGAAGGCAGCAAAAGGCCAAACGCGAACGCTAACATTGTAAAAGACGAAGCGCGGTCCGCGGCCCAAACCGCAGCCTATATGTCAGCGCTCCGCGTTTAAAAATTAAAATAAAGGCAATTGGAGATTGGCGCGAAGATAAGACAATTTTCCTTTTTTAGTTTTGTCGTGTGTACCTGAAAAGATATATTTTGTCCTTTTTTCAAAAGCTTGGTAAATTTTTTATTTAGTTTATTATAGGTAAGCTTGCCATCAGAGTTGCGCGATCTATTCTATCTTTCCCTAGCTTCTCTTTGCTCCGCAATTAGTTCTCGAATTTGCAATAAAACATTAGTTCCTCTTTGTAATAAGTTGCACTCCATGCTGCTTCTCGTATTAGTTCTATTAAATATTGCACTTTATTATCCAAAGTATATGGTTCTTTTATACAAAGTCGTAGATCAATATTGTCTTGTAAAAAACTTCAAAATATTTCCCAATCTATTGACTTAACAGATAATACAAGATTTGGTGATTTATTTGCTACCTTAGTGCTTACACTTGTTATCACGGGAGAGTGATGAGAAGATAAATCATAATTATCTTAAACTAGGAAGTAATTAGCAGAGATGCTCGAAACTATAAAAAGTTAGTATGTTTGGAGTTTTACAGGAATCTGCAATAAGTGGATTTACTTGATGACAATTAGATGTAGTGGTCATCAATTACAGCTCACAGCAAGTTATGCCTTTTAGTCGTAATATTTGGAGAGCCCCAGTGTATGTGTTTTGTATTCCAACCATTCCCGGCAATAAATTTTGAACCCATTGTTTGAGAAAAATGTGTTATAATTATTAGTAGATATCATGTATCATGCATGGCTATAAATAGATGTTACAATAAATGATCACAATAAAATTTTAATCAATAAACTAGCCACTCATATTTGCTCTGTTTTGTACCGTAGTGGTTCAAAATACGAAAAGCTGCTCCAGATAAGAATGGCTGTAGTACCGTGCGCTGTTCCGTCAGGATGATATGAAATATATGAAACACAATTTTGTCTGTAAAATGCGTTTTAGAGATAAGCATAATGTCTATTTTTTATGTTAAAGGAATGTCATTAGATCTTGTTTATGGTTGCTGGGTTCATTTGCATTCTACGTAGATAACATTAGTTTTTGTTTACTTGTTAACAGATCTCATGATGACTTTTGAATGCGGATAGTGATGCGGTTAAATTTTGGTGTTATACAGGGAGGAATAGTAAATATTTTAGGGGTGGTAGTGTAGACGAATTGCAATAAAAAATTCCATATAACATGTGTCCAGTTTTTAATGAGTCCAGAGATACAGCTGTTACATGGGGACGTTCAAAGTAGATTTTCAAAAATTCCACCACCAACTTCAATACATTTTTCACTTCTCTTGATAACACCACGTGTAGCTCTTCGGATGTCGTCTTGGCGTTCTTTGATGAGGGCTGCACCATGCATAATCCGAACGATCAAATCGTCTCTTGTGTTGACTTTTAATTTGTAGATTTCGTCTTTTAACCATCCCCATAGGCAAAAATCCAAAGGGGTAAGGTCCTGCGACCTTGGTGGCCAAGAAACGTGACCATATCTACCGATCCATCTTTTGGGGAATGTTAGGTTTAGATGTTGTGTCACCAGAACACTAGAATGTGCAGGAGCCCCGTCATGCTGGAAGAACATACGCATTCTTGTAGCCAAAGAAATCTCTTTCAATAATGCTGGAAGTTCATTTTCAAGAAAGTGTAGATAACGGGGTCCTGTAAGACGATGCGTAACACAACAGGCCCAATCAACTGATTGTCTATCAAACCACACCACACATTTACAGAGAAGCGTTCTTGAAAATGTGTCTCCACAATGGCATGTGGGTTTTCTTCAGACCAGTGATGTACATTACGAGTGTTATTGATGCCGTCACGAGTGAAAATGGCTTCATCAGTGAAGATTACAAATGGGATTACTTGGCGATTTTCAAGTATCCAACGACAAAATTCCAATCGTCTATCTTCATCTCCTGCTCGAAGGTGTTGAATGGGCTGTAAATGATACGGATGGAGCCCGTGCCTACGTAATGTCCGCCATACACTTGTATGTGGAACACCGATACGTGCAGAAATTCTACGTGTGCTTGTTGAAGGACTACGTTCTACCGACTGCATAATGTCTTCTACTTCATCCACAGTCTGTTCATTTGCACGTTCTGATGAAATATGACGGCTGGGCACTGCACCACTGTTACGCAGTGTATTGAATCACGAGTAAACACTCTGGAATCTGGTCGTCTGCCGTATTCTCTACAAGCAGCAGCAGCGTTTCCATTACAAAACCCATACACAAATACCATATCGGCATACTCTGCATGTGTAAATACGTACAGCTGGTTTAAACGGTACAGTACAGTACACTTGGCCAAAAAATCACAACGTTTATGTTTGTCAGTTGAAAACATTCAATGTCTACAACAACACACTACTGTTGATGATAGTTAAATTAAATACGCTCATAGCAAACGGTGTACCAACACACGAAACAAATATTGCACTAGGTTAAATACCAACAGCTGTACCTCTGGACTCATTAAAAATTGGACACATGTTTTATGGAATTTTTTATTGCAATTCGTCTATACTACCACCCCCTAAAATATTTACTATTCCTCCAGAAACACCCTGTATATTTGTCGTATTTAATAGTTATTGATAAACATTCTATCAAAAAAAACGAGAATTTGTAATTTAAAAAGCCCTGGCTAATAATCCAAAAAAGTCGGTAGCATTGTCTTTAATTACTGTACCTAAAATGAGCTCGATCTTCATATCGTTTGTTTACATCATTTGGTTGAATCGGTATACATCAGTATAGTTACATTTTATGGTTTTACGGTAACCAACAAAATAAATAAACATCTATGCCTAAAGTCTCGATGTTACTATCTCTACCTTAACAAACAGCTAAGTGACAATAAAGGCTATAGAAAGTACCGGAATGTACTTCAAAGTCGTATAAAATTGTACAAAAACACTGGTGACACAGGCCGAGCCCAACAGAGTTTGTTTAGAATTATTAACAAAAGAACTAACTAACTTGCAAGCTAAACTTCTGAGCAAAGGCTAATAGACCCTGAACTTACATGACGAATTCGTTATTTAATCGAAAAAGTAATTATTGGAGACCTACTGAAGGAGAAACCTACTGGGAACAAATATAGGGACCCCGGGCATTCTAAAGCATTAATGATGTCCTCGTCCAGTAAAGGAACAAAGAAAACGCTGAAACTAAGTAAGAAACAAATAAGGAATACAACAAGATTATTAATAGTATATTGCAGCCTTATAAAGCATCTTAACATAATACTTATTTTTAATTATCCAATTTGCAGACTATAAGAAAAAAAGAAAAGAAGACAGTACACGTTCTATGTGAATGTCCAGCCTTTGAGGCCCAAAGCACTTCGGTGCTTAATATGTAGAACCAAATAAAATAGCGGTTGCATTCGTTTGCTGTGTTCTAAAATTCTTTAGAGATACAAGTTTGATGGATTATTTTATTTTATTTTTTAATTTTTTTTGATTTTTTAATGTTTTTTACCCCTACTAGTCTAGATCTTGACACTCTTGGAACAGTCGCCGAAAACTTATGTAATAGTAGCATGCTCTAAAGAATGGTTACTTTCGTTCACTATTCAGTCGTGCCAATTTTTTAATAAGTTAACAGTGACGCAGAGTATAGCTCTTTAACGTGTCCTTGTTGGTCATCACTAAAGCACCTAAATCATTTAACATCCCGTTACCAGCTTTTAGATTAGAATTATATCCGACTACACAAACAAACCAAGAGCGAAAAGAAAACCTGTGTGCTCTACAGATCAGAAACAAAACAAGATCTACTAACCATTATTATCTTTTGAGCTTATAATTTTTTGATACCGGTGATAAGAATTGTTAAACGTAGTTTCGTACTGATTTGTATCTGAAATTAAAGCCATAAAGATCTTAATTTGCTAAGCCTGTATACAAAAAAATGTCTCCTATTGTTTAAATAAATCCCAACAATCCTCTAAAATGGCATGTTTTAATAACTGTAAGAAGTTTTTAAAAGCAAGCTAAATAATGAGTGAAATATTTATCTGTGTTAGTGCCTTCGAAAGTGGGCAACGCTTCTTGTGAATAAGCATTGGAACGATTTACGAGTGGTGGTAGCTTTAGAATGACTTTTTTACAGATTTATTAGCAATTCTGTGAGCTAATTTGATAACTTAAGTACTAATGCAGTACCGACATTGACGTGATGAGGCCCCTTTCATCGAAGGTGTCCTCTTCAACCACTTCTTAGGTCAGCTGACCAGTATCGTCATCAGGTCGTCGTGAAGGGTTTGATTTGTGACCTACCAAGGTGCATTTGTGATCATTCGTAATATTTTTGATTGACATCTCTGGATTAAAGTTGTATTGGATTTGTTCTCTAACGATAGGCTTGACTGTCTTCCAAACAACCAGTACAAATCATTTATTTTCAAGTCCATTTGTTTTCGCTTTTTGTTTATATGCTCTTTCCAATTTAATTTGCTATCTAAATGAAAGCCTAAATACTTAGCAGTACTGGATTGTGCTATATCTACCCCATTAATATGAACTGATGGACAATGACCTTTCCTCAATGTGAAAGTTACTTGCTGAGACTTAATACCATTGATTTTAATTTTTCACTTTTCTAACCAGATATGCAATTCATCTAGATGGTTTTGTAATTTATTGGTGGCTGCTATTGGGTTCTGGTCTCTTGCGAGAATCACTGTATCGTCTGCGAACGTTCCTATTGTAGTGTTGGCATTAGTTGGCAGATCAGATGTATATAACACGTATAAAAGTGGTCCTATAACACTGCCCTGAGGAACTTTCGCTTTAATGGCACATTTTTTAGACACTGCTTGATTTACTCTTGTTCTAAACGTATGATCACTTAAGTATGATTTGAGAACTATGAACTAAGGCAGAAGCAAGTAATGTTTAATTATAAATAATAAGCCTTCATGCTAAACCTTGTCAAAGGCTTGGCTAACATCTAGAAAGGTTGATGTGCAATATTTTTTGTTTTCAAGTGCTTCGTCGATGCTATGAATAATGCGTTGAGTCTGTTGTACAGTAGAATGGCCGTTTTTGAATCCAAATTGATGGAGTCTTCTGGTGCTAGATCTTAGTTTAGTTTTCGCACCAAAACTTTTGCTACTATAGGCAGAAGGCTTATTGGTCGATATAAAGATGCAATTTTTGTATCCTTTCCTGGTTTCGGTATTAATATGATCTCAGCTGTTTTTAATTGTTTCAGCCGTTAATTGAGTCTTAGAATTGCATTATATACGTACATTAAAAATAAAATTCCTCTCTTTGGGAGTTCTCTTATCATTTTCTATGTTAATTTAGCTATACCTGGTGCTTTTTTGATATTTAAGAAGCTGATTTCTTATCGAACTTCTTTTGGTGTGAATATTCGGATCGGTTGGATGGTTTCTGGTATAGACGTGATGTCACGATGTATTTCCTGATCAGGTTGGTTATCATGCGGTGTGAATACTTTGCTAAGATGTTCTGCAAATAGTTATGATTTTTTCTTATCACTGCGTGCTCACTGCCCTGCGATGAGTCCATCCTGATTTCGTATATGTGGTACTGGCATTTTGAGTTTCTTAGCTGATTTTATTGATCTTCAAACACTATTGTTGAATCGATTTAGATTGGTAAGATACTCTTGGAATGAATGATCCTTTAATTCTTTAAGTTTGTTACTAATTTGGTTGAATGATGTTTTGTCTGCTGGTGCATGAGTTTGTTGCTATTTTGTTCTAGTTCTTTTTCAGCCATAAGTTGCTTCAGTTGTATGGGTGGGTTTCTAGGTCTCTGTTGTGTATCATTTGCTCATTTAGGTAAATCTGTTAGATCTTTAAGAGCTCTATAGATTTGTTCCGATGTCTTAAGACTTATGTGTTATTATGTTTTATTACTTGTTCTACTTTATGTTTATATTCTTCCCAATTCGGTCTTCTACTATGTAATTTAGGCATAGGATTTCTGATTATGACAAATATGCTGACAGTTACAATTATCGGTGAGTGATTCGGGCAGAGATTAAAACCTGGAGTTATATCCAAATGTGATGAGAAAATTCCATTTGTGGCATAAAAGTCTAGAAGGTCTGGAACCTTACTTCAGTCTGTGGGCCAGTAAGTTGGGGCACCTGTTGATAAGTATGAGTATTGCTGTTCTAGTAACAGCTTGTGAAGTTCTCTGCTTTTCTGTATGATCAATCGTGATCTCCAAAGAGTGCGTTTATTATTATAATCACCACCTGCAATGAACTTGGATCCCAGTGTTTGGAAGAACTCGCTAAAATTTTCTTTCTTAATATTATGTCGAGGTGTGTAGTACACTGATGCTCTCGTTAAGTCATATGGTAACACTTTTACTTTAATTAACGTCCCCTGCAGATACTCTTTATCAAATTTTGGAAGTTCGCAGTGGCTAATGCTATTTTTAATAAAAATTGCACTTCTGACATGCGCTGTATTATCCGGGTGACTAAAATAATACGTTTTATATTGTGGTAGGTTAAAATAAGATTTGTTAGTAAAGTGCGTTTCGCTGATCAAAAATATAACTATTGCGTTATTATCAAGGAATCATCTGCATTTTATTTATCGATGTTGATAGCATGTTTAACAGTGTGCTATTTTGCTGCATAAATTGGTTAAATATTAAACGTTAAACGCAAAAATAGGAAGAGAAATAATATATAAATACATGACTGGAGGCAAAAGGAGCCACTTAGAAAGTAACGAGAATGCGGAATTAGTTATTGAGTTTGCTGCAGAGAACAACCTAAAAGTATAAATTTTTACCATAAAAACATCTTCAAGATGACATGAAAATCACCGGACGACCAAACGTGTAATCAAATAATCACGTTTAATAGAAAACAAGCACTGTAGCGCCATAAAAGACGTCAGAAGTTGTAGGGGTGCCGATACTAATTCGGATCACTTGTTGATTAAATAAAGGATTAGTATGACGAACAGTGCTAGGAGACTTTAAAAGAACGAAACAACCCAAAAATAGAAGCTCTTAAAACAGACATTGGAGTATAAAAATATTTACATAGAGTTACGACAGCGAGCAAAAACTGTATGCAGACAAAAGAAAAGAGACTACATGTAAAAGAGGTTACAAGTAATTGAAGAACAATATGTTAGCAGACAGTTTAGAAATTATTATAGGAAACACTGCAAATAAATTAAATAGATGGGCGAAGTATTCTCACGAATCCTTAGACAATGATTTGAAAGAAAATATATTAGGAAATAAAGAAGTTAGGAAGTTGGGTGAAAACAAAGAAGTTGCAAAACCATTAGATGCAGAAATCAAAGACGAAATTATGAAATTGAGGAACAAAATTCCAGACGAAGCCTTAAAGTATGAAGGGCAAAAATTACAAGACAGAATTTGTGATTTAATTAGAGGAGTATGGCGAGAATAACGTGTGCCACAGTAATTATTTGTCCAATTTACAAGAAAAGAGATAAAAACCTATTCAAATTATAGAGAGCAAGTATCAAGGTGGAATTAGGGTGGGAAGAGGAACTTCATATCAAAATGATAATGAGCGATAGTTACTAATACAGGGTGTCTGGTGGCAGATTTATATTTTCAAACTTAAATAAAAAACGTAATAATTGACACAAAGTTTTATTAAGAACATTGAACGATAGAATAGAAATGCGGATTTCATTTTTTAAAGAGTATGTCATACAAATATCTTCCGTCGAGTTACACACACTGTTCAAAACGAAGCCTTGTATTCTACGTCACACGCTGCAGTAAACTTGGTTCAATTGAGCTGATTTCTCGACGAATATTTTCCTTTAAAGCCACAAGAGATTGGGGATTGTCATTATAAACCCTCTCTTTGAGGTAGCCCCATAAAAAAAATCCATGGGAGTTAGATTGGGCGACCTCGGTGGCCATGGGATGTCCCCAAAGCGACTGATCAGTTTTTGGGGGAAATTTTCCTGAAGCAAATTCATCGAAGCTCTGGCTGTGTGTGCAGTCGCCCCATCCTGTTGAAACCACGTGTGTGAAGAGTACGATGGATGAGCTCGCAGGTTTGGCAAAAAGAAATCCGTAATCATGCGTCGATAATTTTCACCATTGACATTCGTCGCCTGACCTCGAGAATTTTGGAGAAAAAATGGTCCAATTATCTCATGCGTGGGTAAGGCACACCAAACAGTTACCCTGGAGCAATGCAATGGTTTTTGATGTTTCAATCGAGGGTTGCGGGTTCTTGGAGACCAGTAACGACAGTTTTGCTTGTTGACGTGTCCGTTTAAGTGAAAATGAGCCTCGTCGCTCCAAAAAATGGGATTTACAGTGCGAAAACGCTCCAACATCGTTTCACAAAAATTTTTGCGTAAATCAAAGTCACTTTCAGTTCTTGAACGATTTGAATTTTAAAAGTAACTGTATAAGCTACAACTGCATCTATTGTTTATAGATTAAAAAACAAGCTTATGACTCTCGTAAAATTAAATAATACGAAGCCTTGGTTAGCTTGGTGTTCGCGCCAATTTCAAAATTATCTTTAATTTTGAATTTTCAATTAGGGCCGGCTATATTTTGGTTCCCTCTTATACATATTTGGGATTTGTGGTATCGGTCGAATTTGTTCCGAGCACGCGTTGCGATATAGGCCGGCGGTTTGGGCCGCGGGCCGCGCACTTGGTACTTCGTTGTTCGATCGCACTACGCCTTTGCCTTTGCTCGTTCGCACTTGGCCTTTTGGTTACGTTCTCGCAGGCGTCGTTCTTTGAATTCAGTTTGTGATAGAAATTTTCCGTAAGACAAGAACATTTTTAATCGAGAGTTCGACGGCGGCTTCAATTGACAGCAAAAGTTTTAATTTTCTGCGAGGCTTTTTGTTAAAGGCTAATTTTCGGGGTTGAAATTTTGCCGGTAAAAACTCGGTCCATTTTCTTCGATCTGGCTCGACGAAAGAACCTTTTGCACCAGGAAAGACGCTGCCCTTTGGCCCCGCTGTGAAGATTGGGGTAACTTGCCCTAGTTTTTATCCATATCCTTATATCCTGTTTTTCTGGAAGCCCCAGGACCAACAGCAGGGAACCGATATCTGCGGAAAAGCGCCGTTTCCACAGGTTACTGTTTTTAACTTTAGATTTGTTTGAAGGTCCTTTATTCAAAATTTAAAATTACCTATACAATCCACTTATTCCGGCCGCACCACTTGGGTATCCCCAGTAAATTAATTAGTCTGGTTAAGCTAAAGCTATCGAAAAACTCTAGCAAAGTATTTGTTGATGAAAAACTTTCTATTTTTACAGAAAGAAAAGGTCTTAAGCAAGGAGAACCATTGTCTAGAGTACTTTTCATCTTAGTCTTAGAGGTAATAATGAGAGAGGCCAAAATTAGAAAAAATAGTACGGTATATCAACGTAAACACCAGTTCTTTGCATATATGGGTGATATAGTCTTGACATCTACATCGCAAAAAGGCCTTCAATAATCTAGAAAGAACAGCAGAAGAGTATGAGCTAGCTATTAACGAAATAATATTTATACCTTTGAAAATGACAGTCATTTTAAGAATTTATGAGTAACTGTGACATGCAATAATGAAGAAAGTGCAGAGATTGATACTCACTGTAATATGTGTGTATGTTTGCAGTTCGTTTACAGCAACTGGTTGAATCTGTATACCTCAGTAATGCGTCACGATTTTTACAATGAAAGAGAATATTGAACAAAGAGTTTGCCTTAATCTTTGTGTTGTGAACGGAATTTCGTGTGCCGAGTCGCTAAAAATATTAGAAAAGGCTTATGGTGAATCAGTTTTATCAAAAACATGGGCCTACGAGTAGTACAAAGCGTTCAAAAAGGGCCGAGATATCGTCGAAGACAGCCGTCGTTTTGAAAACACGAGTTCGTTCGTTCAATTTTAGTGGATAATTTGAGCATAAGACGCGTCGCCGCTCGGCTCGTTCCAAAAGAGCTGAATTTTCTACAAAAATAGTTCCGTAAACAGATCTTTTTAGACATGCTGGATTGCGTCACGTTTATGAAACGCATCATAACTGGTGATGAGACAAGGGTCTGTGAGTGTGACATGCAAACAAATCAACAGGCATCAGAATGGAGGACAAAAAACGAGCCAAAACCTAAAAAAACACATCAAAGTCGCTCAATTCAAGGCGATGTTTATTGCTTTCTTCAATATTCGTGGTTTGGTCCGTCATGATATCCTTACGCAAGGACAGACAGCCAATAAAGAATACTACTTGGCCCTATTAATTTGGATTTAAAAAAACCATAAAAAACGGTCAAAATTGTGGAACAACAATTCATGGATTTTGAACGACGATAATGCACTATCGCATAGAGCGGCAATTGTGACCGAATTTAAAGCCAAAAATGCGGCAGCTACCATCGTCCAAGCACCGTACTCACCAGATTTGGCCCCGTCTAACATCTTTTTGTTTCTAAAACTAAAATTGCTACTCCGCGGTACAGCATTCGTGAAAGGAGCTGAAAGCTATACCGAATAGCGCCTATAAAAATGTTTCAAAGACTGGAAAAAAACGCTGACGTATGTGTTGCATCAAATGGGGCCTACTTTGAAAGCGACAACATAAATATTGATGATTAAACGAAAATTATGTGTTTTATTTAATAATTCCCGTACTTTTTATGTTTAAAGCTCCACCTAAAAAGAGCAAACAGTAAGCTTTCAACAATTTGTTCTAAAATATATAGAATTCCGTCGCTCTGCCATATTGCTAGTCCATGGCAAAGCTAAGATTTTTCCCGACAACTTGAAATGTTAGTGCGAGTTCAACTGTGAAAATGTCGACAGCTATGTTAAATTCTTATTGGAGCAAGAAGATATTCTTTACGTAATCCAACCAACCACCTTAAAGGAGCGTTGTACTTCTTAAATCTAGACAGTTAACTTGTTTCTTCAGAATTAGTGAACTATCAGATTTCTATTAAGCGCGTGTTTAGCATCTGATGACAGTTAAAGTTTTTTTGGTTACTAGATTTCTCCCCCCTCCCGCTCCCAGATTGACAACTCAAATGAGTAATAAACTAAATGAATCTTTTTAAATTCTAGTAACAGCCAGCCAAATATGCATTTATATAGAACGCCGGAGCGAAAGGGAGTGATATGTTAATGTTAGAAACTCTTAGTAACCTAAAGCAAGTACAAATAAGTCTCCGCCGTTTGACAAAAGATGGCCCCACCAGTAAGTTATGGTTGAAATTGCCAGATGTAAAACGTCATGTCATAAGGTTGGACATCTGGCAACACCATAACCTTAAAATGTTAACGATTTTGTATTAGCAACACGTAATTTTTTTGCGAAAATGTCGAGTTTTGAGCCGAATAAGCGTCATTTGCGGATCCTTTGATTTAGTTCTTTAATTTGAAGAAATCTGCAACTGAGGCACATAGATTGCTTGTAGAACCATATGGTGAAGCTGCTTTAAGTGAGAGAAGTTGTCGTGGGTGGTTTCATAAGTTTAAGAACGGTGACTTTGACGTCGAAGACAAAGGACGTAGCGGAAGGCCGAGAGTGTACGAAGACGTGGAATTGGAAGCATTATTGGAGGAAGATTCCTGCCAAACGCAAGAAGAACTTGCACTTACATTAGGAGTGACTCAACAAACAATTTCACATCGTTTAAAATCGTTGAAAACGATTCAAAAGCAAGGAAATTGGGTTCCGTATGAACTTAAAACGAGAAACGTTAAACGCCGATTTTGTTGCTTGCCAACCATAAACGAAAGGGTTTTTTGTATCGTATAGTAACTGGTGATAAAAAATGAATCTACTACGATAACCAAAGAAGAGGAAATTATGGGGACCACGTGGCCATGCTTCAACATCGACAGCCAAACCAAATATCCATGGAAAAAAACTCATGTTATGTATTTAGTAGGATCAGCTTATGAGTTGCTCAAACCATTACTGGGGCTTTCTACCGAACACAATTAATGAGATTGAGCCGAGCACTCAAGGAAAACCTGCCCACTACTACTCCAAACACGATAAAATTATACTCCTGCATGATAATGCTCCTCCACATGTTGCGGCGTTGGTCAAAACCTACTTGGAAACACTCAATTGGAAAGTCCTATCCCACCCTCCGCATTCACCAGACATTTTCCTTTCCGATCATTACTTGTTCTGATCGACGGCACATCGCCTGTGTGAGCAGCACTTCACATCATATAAAGATACCAAAAATTGGGTCGATTCATGGATAGCCTCAAAATATGAGGCGTTCTTCCGACGCGGTATCCGTATGCTGCCAGAAAGATGGGAAAAAGTAGTGGCTAGCGATGGACAATACTTTAAATAAAACATAAGGTTCCGTTTTTCACAATAAATGCCCAATTTTTTATAAAACAGCGGAGACTTATTTGTACTTCCTTTAAATTATTGTTAATGCTATTTTTCCGGCGAAGAGATTCGCTATAAGTTATTACATTTACTGTAAAGTATTTGGTGTATTGAAACATTTTATTTCTTGACAATGGCTTTCAAAACTTTATAGCGTAGATATAATAAACGGCCTTTTAAATTGACAAAAAATAAACCCTGTAGTTTTCCTGCCGATTTTTTAGCAATTGAGTATTTAGATTACACGCTTCGGATGTCCAAGAATGCATTTTTTATTTGGGTAATGCTCGGGGTTTTACCAGATTTACCGAATTATAAGGTATTTTACTGCCGAAGGGCATAAACAATTTGTTTATTTCCAGTGTGAATATCAAAATATCTAACGTTATGCTACTGCAGCTGTTTTCAATGATGGCGGATGCATTCAGTTTTCTTCGCTTGCAAGGTCATATATGCGCATGTAGCCACACGAATTCTACCAGTCAATTAAAAGCTTATTTAAAAATAATCTGTACCACCAAAAATAACTTCCTGTGATGTAACTTAATTGATACTTATATATATATTATTGTATTATATATATACAGAACATTGGTTTCATCTCTTTTAGATCTATGTGAATGATTGACGTTGCTGATAACCGTGTACAAATTGCGTATTTGCGTGTATGAATCTGAATGACGCGTATAATGACAGATAAAATGATTATTTTTTAAGCTAAACATCCCGTTCAGTTCCAAATATTCCGCCAAAATGACAACATTCAGATTCATTACTCGTGTAGTATGCTTTGTCCTTATTGTATTGGTTCTTTGGCAACCGCTGTTAATAAAGGTGCATATTTTCTAGCTTTACAAACAAACCGTAGCAGTAGTTATTTCAGGCTCCAAATTCGCCACAGTGGCACTTAATGCACCAAACGGATTACAATGTTAAGTTGCATCGTGTGGAAACCGGTACTGTGAACGACAGCTATATCAAGAATTTTCGAGGGGGTTACGTGCTGTACAATAGAACTACCCGTGTTTTAAACTATACTGCACAAATATTAAAGAACATTAGACATTTAAAGGTATTTATTAGTTTAATTTACACTTTCATGTACGAGAGTTGATTCATTATTCATATCTACTATTTTTTCTATTAAAAATATTTCAATACTGAAAATCGATTATACGAGGTGTGGCAGAAAAGAAATGAGACTGATTTTTTATTTACCAAAGTTTTTATTTTTTTCAAACATCAATGTCATCCCCTTTAAAGTAGTTCCCTTGGGCAGCTACACACCGGACGAGACGTTGTTCCCACTGTTGGTAACAGCGCTGGAAGTTTTCAATCGGTATGGTCTTCAGCATGTCCATTACACTCTTTTGGATGTTTTCTAAAGTCCCAAAATGACAAAACAAATTTTGATTTAAAGATTCTGTCAAGAAGATCAAGACACTTGTTTTTTCGAATGTCCTTCTGCTCAATTGTGAGGTTTTTTGGTACCATTTTGGCACAGACATTTCGCATGTGCAAATGTTCAGTCAAAATTTGATGAACGGTAAATCTGTTCAAATTTAATTGTTCACTCAACATTCTTAATGCTAAACGACGTTCTGATCTCACAAAAAAGTTCACACGTTCGATGTTTTCGTCGGTTTTCGAAATTTAAGGCCTCCCTGAACGGTGTTCACCTTCAACGTGTTCTCTGCCTTCCAAAAATGATTTGTGCCCTCGGGGTAAAGAATGTTCTCCATAGGTCTGTTTTAACTTTTTAAACGTCACACTTGCCGGTTCTCCAAGCTTAACACAAAATTTAATGGCACAACGTTGCTCCAAATTCCGCTGTTCCATTTTGCGTGACGCACAACCAAAATACAACTTCATTAATAGCAGTTACAAAAATCACGTAGTTAACAGAACGAGGGTATTTATGCACATGCTCTATCAAGGACAACAGCGTTGCGTTGCCAGATCGCTTGCAGTGTTGGCAGTCTCATTACTTTTCTGCCACACCTCGTATGCATTTGAAAGTGCATGATAGGTAGTTTTTAATATATTGCCAGATAAGACATGGAGTAGCAAAATAAAATATCCAGTTTTCTAACAGACCGTTACCTACGCCACGGTTGCTTCATTCTAGCAATAAGATGTAAGTTATACGAGGTATGTTCAAGTTCTAAGGTTTCCAAATTTTTTTCTTAGCAGTGACAGTAAGCAAAAAGATGCGGTTATTTTAACAAACGCGAAAAATATTTCTGAATTTGTAATATAGATGATAGCGCCACACAATATACACAGGTCGAATTACCGCCAATGCAGTGAGTGTTGCTTTGTATATTTAAAATGGCGAAGTTTATGTTCAAGTACAACGTATAATCATCCGTTTTCTCTTTCTTCCGTGGTGAAATTCGCATCGAATTCATTGCCAATGAAGTGAGACATGCGGTGAAAGCGTTATGGATGTTAAAAATGCGAGTGAAAAAGTTTAAAAAAGGTTCAAAGTTGTGTGACAATAAACCGAAGCAGCCTCGGATACGAACCAGGCAGACCGAAACCATGATTGTGCAAGTGGAGCAAGTTATTGTGAAAGTCCGCCGAGTATGTGCGCGTGATATCACCTCTAAACTTGTCATTTCCGTAGAATCTATAGATCTATGTACTGCAACACACGTCTCAGAACATGTTGACACGGGATGCCGCCATTAATCATAACACTCTACGATACTCTCTGTGGCCGCGCATTTTCCAATCGAGACGCTGTTGTATCAGCAATTTTCCAGTGGCCAAAACATACTCCTATTATTCTCTGCAGTAATGTAATCATGCCGACGACGTAAAAAATGTTTAGATGGTTGAGAAGTAATAAAAATTAGGGGCTTTAGAACTTGAAAACACCTCATATATATTATGTGTGGGTACTGCTTCCCCAGTTTGAATTTTTACTTCGAAGGACTATAAATTGATCTGTACTTTTATTTTGTATTTCTGTTATGTACTATTACACAGAGACATTGCTAGCTACCCTAAAGCCAATACAGGTCTGCTAGGCTATTTTAAAATTTTATCTTGTACACCCCTCGGGCGGTCGATCTTGGTAGAATTACCCGTAATAAGCCTTAAACATGATTGCCACTTAAATCTAAATTATGCGTGACTGACAACGGTCTAAATTGCTGCGAGTTATGTCAGTAGGAATATTTTCCCCATTAGCATAATACATCAATATATTTGTTCTAAATAATAAGTTTGTAAATAGTTATGGAGCTTATTTACTTTTTTACTTTCCTTATCTTATAATAGGGAAAGTAATGTAATCGGCGGAAATTTGACCTACCCAGTTTTTCATATTTCTGGACGAATTATAGTCTCAGGACACCAAAAAAGTTAGTTTGAGCCATTGGTTCGTGTGTGTGTGTGTGTCTGTCGGTCTGTCAGTAAACAGGATATCTCGAGAAACGTAAGAGCTAGAGACTTGAAATTTGGCATGCAGGTACTTGTAGGTAGAGGACGCAGTGCGAAGCTTTTGGTAAAATTCGGCCGAGTCGTTTGGCCGCAAGGTCGCAAAATCGGTCGCAAAGCGGTCGCGAATCTAAACGGTTGACGATACAAAAAATTCATGAGAATAAAAATGATTTGTTATCATGAGATAAACATGAATTTAAAATAAAAGTTGGTAAAATAGGAACTCGAAAAAGTGAATCTCAGGATTTTAATATACCGGTGTTCATAAAATGTTTCGGAAATTTATATTACCGGATAGATTAGCCGAGACAAACAAATTACAATGAAATTTTTGATCCGAGGTCAAATAAATAGTTATAGCCGATTAAAAATAATTAAAAGGACCAATCACAGCGCGCTCAGACTTCCCGGCCGACTGCGGGAGGACGAGCTTGGCCGCTAGAGGGAGCACAGGCGATAATGAAGGCCGTGCGACCGAGCTCGCACGTTACCTTCAGTGACGTAGCAAAATTTTAAGTACGAGTCAATTATTGTCTTGTACTGTTTATTTTAATCAGCTTTCAGTGTTGGACTCACGCCTCGTCCTTTTAAATTAACAAATTTTGACGAGAGCAGCGCAGGGCCGAGACGATGGACTCACTATCCTTTTTAAAACAACAAGTTCCGGGACGAGAGCGCAGGCCAGACGATGGACCATATAATATACAATAATAGATAAGGAAAGTCTTGATGTTACAGATGGCTAGTACATTTATAAATAATGTACAATAATAATGACTTGGAGAAGCTAACATCCAGTGATGTTGATTCAGTTTTCTTTAATGTCTATTGGCCAACATTTTCTGAGTATTCTATTTCTGGAAGACGAAGCAGGAGTTGTAGCAATGGATTTGGGTGGAATTCGAGTTTGGTGTGATGTTTGGTGGCTGTTTCTTTGATTACTTCTCTGACATATGGGATTTTGAGATCTGTTTGTAAGATATTGTTCGAGACATACCACGGCGCATCCGTTATGGCTCAGAGTATTTTAGATTGAGCTCTCTGGATTATTTCTGTATTGGACTTGCTAGCGCATCCTCAGATTTCGATGCCGTAAGTCCATATCGGCTTGAGCACTATTTTATAGATCAAGATTTTGTTTTCCATTGACAGTCAGGATTTCCTTACAATAAAAGAGAGTTCTTTAGCTTTTAAATCAAGTAGAGTTTCTTTTTTTTATGTGTTGTTTCCAATTTAATTTACTGTCGAAGGTTAGGCGTAAGTATTTTACATTATCGATTTGTGGTAGTATTACTTGATTAAGGTTTACAGGTGGGCATGTACCTTTTCTGAGGGTGAAGGTTACCTGTGTCGATTTGGATTCATTAGCCTTGATCTTTCATTTTTCTGTCTATGTGTTTATTAAGTTTAAATGGTGTTGTAGATTTGAGGAGGCTACTACTGGATGTTTGTGCGCTGAAAATATGGGGGTGTCGTTCTAGAAGGTACCTTTTTTTGTTAGTGTTGTTGTGAGTAAGTCGTGTGTTAGTGGTCCTAGGATGCTACCTTGCGTTACTCCTGATAGGACTGGTTGTCGGTTTGATGTAGCTTCGTTTACTCTCACTTCAAATTGGCGTTCTTGTAGGTATGACAATCAGTTTAAAGTAGCAGAATGGAAAGATTCTTTTTATTTTTGATAGTAGTCCAGGGTGCCACACTTTGTGTGCAGCTGTGCAGTATTGTTTGTCTTCAAATGATTTGTTTATAATGTTGACAATTCGGTGACATGGTTGGGTTGTCGAGCATGCATGTCGTAACTCGAACTGAGGGTTTGGGATCCAATCCTGTGAATTTAAGTCTGTGTTCAGTCTGTTGAGAAGAAGTCTTTCGAGTAGTTTTGAAATTGCGGGTAGTAAACTTATCGGGCGATAAGATGTAAGATCTGACGGATTTTTGCCAGATTTTGGTAACATTATGATTTGAGCTATTTTAAGTGATGTAGGCCAGTAGTCGTGCCTAATTATTGCTTGAAATGTAGTTTTCAAGTCCTTTTTGGTAATTCTTTTACATTTTGGCTGTGATGGTCGGCCTCTTGTTTATCATTTGTTGCCTACGCACCTGGTGGTGTTGAATATTTACGTATTTTAAAGGTTTTCTTCTGTTTTTTATTTTCCAAATGGGTTATCGAAATGTTTAAAAAAACGCGTAATTTTAGCACTACCCAGACGCCAAAACGAGTTTTGTCTCGTCGTTTCGGTCAAAACAAATTAAAAATGATTTTGAACACAGTCTTACGTTTTTCCCCCAAATACTGGTGTGGCGCCTTTTCGCCCTTGAACCGCTTTATATCGCGGCGGCATGCGGCCTTTGATATCAACGTTTTGCCGTCGCACACAAACCAATGGGCTTTTTAGCCGACATTCATGCCCCCAGCGCGGCCCACTACGTCGTGTCTCAGTCCCATAAATTCGCATTTCGCATCCCGCAAATATTCCGCATCGCAGCTCGGCCAATTTGGTCGTGTCTCAACATCCCAGATACCAGATCCGCAACGCAGAGGTGGCCACCTTGGAATCGCCGACGAAGCCGGCCGAAGCCGATTCAGGTGAGCGATTTGGCAATTCATTGGTTGATATCGGTAGCCGCCCCCATCCGCTAACGCGACGGCCGTTTAAGGGACGATTTGGCCTTATCGGCTGACCCCAGGGGCCGTACTACTTTCCCACCGCACCAGAGCGGCTATTTACACGCCTGCCTCTCCATTTTGGTCCTTACGAGCCGGATCGGTTTCAGATACAATTTATTACGCTTTATTCAAGTAAATTCCTTATAATGGATAAGCTTGAATTAAAATTAGTTCAGTTAACTGCCAAAAAGAGGCGATTTTCGAACGATTTAATCGTTTATAAAATATCAAAAATATTTCAAATTATGAATTACGCTCAAACGAATTATTTTATCTCAAACTGAAGCTATTAGTGAATTATACAGCAGGTTTGAAACAATAATTGAAGAAATTAACAATTTGCAGTTTGAAATTGATCAGACTCCTCCAGACTACTCATGTTTAAATTCTATTGAAGATTTATATTCGAGTATTAAATATAAACGCAACCTTATATTGTCAAACAGCAAAACATTTACATTAGATCAAAAGAGGTATCGTAAAATTACCGCCAATTGAACTCCTTCTTTCGATGGCAAGACTGAGAGCTGGCCAATATTTTACGAAATATTTCGTAGCAATGTGCATTTAAATACAAATTTGACTGACGCGCAGCGTGTGCAGTATTTGATTAGTAAATTAACTCATGACGCTTTAAAATTAACCGCAGGTATTATTCCTACAGGGATACTTATAATATTATATGGGATAGTCTTGTTAAAAGTATCAAGATAAACGTAGTTTAGGCAGTCATTATCTAAATAACATTCTGGACATCAAAGGATGCGTCGGTAATGCTGTTAATTTGAATACATATATAGAAAAATATTCCGCGTCCATCGCCGCATTAAAACAGTTAGACATTCCCGACCTATTAGATTTTGTCTTGTTACATTGTGGTTTAAGAAAACTTGATCCCCAAACGCTTCAACAATTCGAAAATAGGGTGAGCGGAATAGAATTACCCTCCTGTAAACAATTTATTTCATTTACGCAAGATTATGTCAAAGTACTCGAGCGCTCGCATGCTAATAATTCGCAGACCAGCCGCGCGCAAATTTCAGTTTACCTTATCACAGCCTTGGCCGTGGCGCACAAGGTCCCTGCAAGTCGTTTGTTCGAGTGAACAGATTTTAATACGCGGTTGCCCTATGCGACAGAGAACACCAGCTATTTCGCTGCATTGAATTTAAAAATATGAAATCACCGCAAGCGCGTTTCGAGTTAATTAAAGCGAAACGCGGCTGTATAAACTGTTTAAGTCAATCTCACTCGTTAACTAAATGTAAATCACGGAACGTTTGTAAAATTTGAAAAAACCGCATCATTCTTTACTGCATTTTTCGAACTTAAAGAATGATCGCCCTATTCCGTCTTGGGCTGGACCGCAAGCAGGTGACCGTGCGCCCATATCAACGAATTCAGTATCGCAAACCCACACGTCTTCCGTATCGCTTAGTGCGGCTTTAGTTCGGCTATATTGTTATCGACCGCACAGATCTATGCACATGGTAAAAACGGAAATACGCTCGTCGTCAGGTGTTTAATAGACAACGGGTCGCAAAATAACTTAATTACTATGGATTGTTGTAAACGCTTGAACATTCCCATAATTAAATTACGCAATTCATCTTTACAAGGTGTTGGTATGACCTCGCGACCTGTACACGGTTTTATTAATTTCGCAATAGAATCACGAATTAATCCTAACAACAAATATTACATTCGTGCTTTAGTAGTTGACTGTATTACAGACAAACTTCCCGCAAATTTCATTACATTAAATGAAGATATGTCATATTTAAATAATTTACCGCTTGCCGATTTATCCTGGAATGTACCGGGAGAAATTGACGTTGTTCTTGGTGCTCAACTGTTTCCTTATATTTATTTGGGAGATAGGGTCGATTCTGGTAACCCGCACCACCCGCTATATTAACCAGCTTTGGTTACGTCTTATGGGAGATATTGCATGTCATTATGATGCAACCTGCCTACATAGTACTACATCTTCGTTTACTGCGCTTGCTAACGTTGACATTGAGTCAAGTTTACGGAAGTTCTTTGGAGAGGAAATTCCATCTCAACGTTTTATTAGTCCAGATGAATTAGATTGCGAAAATAACTTTAACTCTTCGATTTTATTTAAAGACGGCCGATATTTTGTTGAATTTTCTCGAAACCCCTCGGAGTTGGGTAATTCACGCGGTCTGGCTCACCGTCGTCTACTTGCGCTCGAGCGTAAATTCGATTGCGTGCCAACCCTACGCGAAAATTATAATAAAACTATCGCCGATTATATAACGCAGGGGTATTTGTCCCAGGTGCCTGACTCTGAATTGACAGAGGAGGGTTACTACATACCGCATCACGCCGTTGTCAGACCAGATAAGGACAGCATCCGTATCGTTTTAGACGCTAGTGCTAAAACGCACTCAGCTGTCACTTAATGACATTTTGCATGTCGGACCTAATTTGCAGGCCGACTTGTTCTCGTTGTTACTCGACTTTCGTACATTCCCAATAGCAATGACCGCTGATATAAAACAAATGTTTTTGCGCATCGGAGTAAACGAGCACCATCGTAAATACTTACGAATTTTATTTCGTTTCAGTAGGAACGAACCTATTCGCACTTACAATTTTGACCGCGTACCCTTCGGGCTAAAGCCTAGCCCTTACCTAGCTATGCGTACGTTACGCAACTTAGCGTGCGAGCATAGTGACCGCTTCCCTGAGGCTTCTAAACTGGTAGAAACTCAGTTTTACATGGATGATTATGTCGATTCGGTTCCCGATGAACAGACTGCCTATGCGATTGTCTCGCGAATTAATCGATTTATTTAAATTAGGCTCTTTCGACCTTGTCAAATGGGCCACTAATTCACCCGCTTTATTGGAGGTTCTTCCCGAGTCTCACCGCTTACCAGTAAATTTTTCTGGCATGGGTAACGATATTTACAATTTTAAAATCCTTGGTTTAACCTGGGATCCTGCTGACGATTACATTTCTTTAACAACAGTCGCTGTAGAAGATAAATGCACAAAGCGCACGATTCTATCGCTAGTTGCCCGCTTATTCGACGTACTTGGCGTTGTAGCTCCAGTTGTGCTGTACGCCAAAATTCTTATTAAGGAACTATGGCTAGCTAAAATAGACTGGGATGAGGTTCCTCCGGAATCCATCATCAGTCGCTTTTCAGCTTTTGCACGCGATTTTCCGCACTCTCTTCTCTAAAAATTCCGCGCCATATTGGCATTGTGGGAAAAGCTGTAGTGAACATCGTAGCCTTTTGTGACGCGAGCTTCAGTGGTTACGGTTGTTGTGTTTATTTGCACATCACTGATCCTGAAGGTAATATCACCGTCCGGCTTTTATGTGCAAAGTCAAAGGTTTCTCCAGTTAAAATAACAACGCTAGCTCGATTAGAACTTGTCGCCGCTTTGCTGCTGTCCAAGCTTGTTCGCGTGGTCCGCGATAAACTTTCCGCTCGTCTATCTATTACAGGTGTTTACGCCTTCTCGGATTCTACAATAGCGCTTTCGTGGATCCACTCATCGCCACATAGGTGGTTTATTTTTGTCAGCAATCGTATTGCTAAAATACACGATAATTTACCTGTCGCTTATATACCTACTCGCCGTAGGGTCAACGCTCTCAGAAAGTTTACATATGTTTGTTTGTCTGTATGGTTACTAAAGCCATACATATCGAACTTGTATCGGAACTTACATCCGATGCGTTTCTTTCCGCCTTCAAAGGTTTATTTCCGCCGCGGTCCAGTGTCTGTTATATACTCAGACAATGGCACCAATTTTGTCGGAGCTAAGGCACAGCTCGGCGAAATTTATTCTTTTGTTAAACTCCACTGTCCAATCTGATATCAAAGGGAGCTTCTTAAAACACGCATTGAGTGGACAATGATTCCGCCACGCGCCCGCACTTCGGAGGCATTTGGGAATCTAACATTAAAACCGTTAAGACACACTTGTATCGAGTCATGGGCAAGCAGTTGCTCACTTATGAGGAACTTTTGACCGTGCTAGTGCAAGTGGAAGGTATGTAAATTCTCGACCACTTAGTGTTTTATCATCAGATCCGCATCCGGATGTGCTCACTCCGGCGCATTTTTAATGTCCAGTCCCTCAAGTATTTACCTTCTTCTGAATTGACAGAAGAAAGCTTGAACTTAACAAACCGCAAAAGGCTTTTAGATCAGCTTGTATTGTCTTATTGGAAAAATGGCGAGTTGAATACTTGCACACGCTGCAAGTTCGGCAGAAGTGGGGATCACCCGATCGCCCAATAGAGATCGGTACTGTTGTTCTCTTGGGTCAAGATAATGTACCTCCTTTAACTTGGCCACTAGGCGTTATAACAGAGACTTTTCCCGGATCGGATGGTGTAATCCGCGTAGCTTCAGTAAAACCGGGTCAGGTACATACAAACGTCCTGTCACCAAGCTATATCCTTTGCCAACCCAATAAACAATATTCTAGCTGACTCATGTATATATAGATAGTGTATTAATAGGGCATTTATATATAGTTTGTTACGATATAAATCTAACCGCAATTTAACGCACCTGAAATATAACAGTTAATTTCAGGAATTTAATGACAATATTGTTTCAAACCGCTGTTAATAGCTCCTTGATAAAGTAGTAATTTTTTGAAAGCTCAGGACCTTTCAAGGCGGGGAGTATGGTGTGCGGCCTTTTCGCCCTTGAACCGCTTTATATCGCGGCGGCATGCGAGCCTTTGATATCAGCTACGTTTTGCCGTCGCACACAAACGGCATGGGCTTTGCTAGCCGAGTTCATGCCCAGCGCGGCCACTAGGTCGTGTCTCAGTCCGCATAAATTCGCATTTCGCATCCCGCAAATATTCACGCATCGCAGCTCGGCCAATTTGGTCGTGTCTCAACATCCCGCAGATACCAGATCCGCAACGCAGAGGTGGCCACCTTGGAATCGCCGACGAAGCCGAAGCCGATTCAGGTGAGCGATTTGGCAATTCATTGGTTGATATCGGTAGCCGCCCCCATCCGCTAACGCGACGGCCGTTTAAGGGACGATTTGGCCTTATCGGCTGACCTTCCACTACGGGCCGTACTACATTTCCACACCGCACCACGAGAGCGGCTATTTACACGCCTGCCTCTCCATTTTTTGGTCCTTACGAGCCGCATCGGTATCGTATTCCACACCGCATCCACGAGAGCGGCTATTTACACGCCTGCCTCTCCAGATACCATTATTTTTTTAGTCTATAATCTCAAAAAATGCGAAAGTTTGAAAAACGTCATATCTTTTTATCTTCAGTTTTTTGAATTTTTTATATCGTTTAGATCGAAAGATCAGACATTTTTACATAAATAAAGTCAATGAAAAATAGGGGTCTTTTGTTTTTTTCGAGTATTCAAACGACGAACACGAAGACGCGAGTCACCGCGCGCCTCAAACGCGAGGCACTTCGACTGTATTCGCTGATTAACGAAATTATTTAATAAACAAATTATTGCTATCAATATATTTATGACTTATCAACTGTTAATCTGCTTTAAATGACTGTTATTTACATTATTTAGTGAATACAGTGTAAGTGATTTGCGTCCACACTTCACTTGTACACGTTGATTTTAAGAGCACGCGATGTTGATTTATTATTTAACACTGATTTTAGCATCGGAGCACTTCTAGTTCCTGCTGTTATTCTTCTTTCTATTTCCTCATAGCCATCCCCACTGTTAGTAATATCTATTGCTAGGAATGTGAAATTTCGGACCTTTTTAAACTTATATTTCGTGTTGTCTTGATTACTTGTGATCGTTAACATAGAGTTAGTTATATCCTTTGTGTTGAAAACCATGTGTTTTGACTTTTTTTACTTATTTTTAAACCAAATTTTCTTGCTTCTCTTTTCAGTGCTCAGGAAGACATCTTTAAGCTCTCTCTGTGTTCTAGCCAATATTGTCAGATCGTCAGAATATGCCATTACTTGATGGGGATTATTTAATATACTTTTATCTGGTTGGATTCCACTTCTTCTAATGATCACCTCTAGTGCGAGATTGAAAAGGGTAGGAGAGAGTGGGTCACCTTGTCTAAGTCCTCTTTCAGCCCTGAAACTTTCTGACGTTTCACCTTCCACCCTTACTTTATTTTCTGTGATCTTGATAGTCATTCTCACTAGTTGTATCACCCAACCTGGGATTTGTATTCAATAAAAAGGGCATGCTTCTGCGTCCTCTTTCTTTTTTTTTCTCCTGAGTGATTTTCAAGGTGAAAATTTGATCTGTCACTGATCTTTGTGTTCTAAACCCAGCCTGATATTCGCCTATTTTTTGTTCTCCCAGTTCTTTTAGGTTTTCATTAATTAACATTACCATTAATTTGTATGTAACATTCAGTGGCAATCTGGGTCTGTAATTAGTTCATTCTAGCCTATCACCTTTTTCAAAATTATTGCATCACTCCATTCTCTGGGCATGTTGCATGTTGTCCATATTTCTGGAAAATTAAATCGTAGATCTTCTCCTCCAGAACCTTACCTCCATACTTTATTAACTCTGACCGGATCTCATCTGATCCTGGACTTTTGTTGTTTTTCAATTTCTTGATGGATTTCCTGATACCATCTAAGGTGGGCAAGTTATTTTGTGCTTCTTCAAATTGTTCCAGTTCTGTCTCTTTTCCTATGCATTTTCCTCTGTATTTTCACTGTAATATTCATGCCATCTTCTACCCACCATTAAGTTACTTTTCTTATCCTTACACATCTGCAATCTAAGTTGATACCCTTTTTTGCTTGTGTTTATTTGTTTATGGAACAATCACATATTCTTTTTACAATAATTTTCTTCTATATTTTCTATTAGTTTGTGTTGTGTTTTTCTTTTCTTCTCTCTGAGCAATTTCTTAATCTCTTTCCTTTTTTTTAATTTTCTCACTTTTACTAATTTTCTTATTTATCATCTTCAGTCTTTCCTTTCTCAACTCTTCCAGTGCCACCTCTGCTTATTTATCAAACAATTGGTTTTTCTGATCTATCTGTCGTGGTAGCGTCTCCTCTGCTGCATGGTTAATTGATTCTTTCAAAATTTTCCACCTTTTTCTTTGCATTATTTGCAGTTGCCACATTTAGCATCTCTTCTTCTAGTTGCTTTTCATATTTTGCTCTATGCTCACCGGTTTTTAGCATTTCCGCCTGTATTTTCTTTTCTGTTCTCTTTTGGCTTATGTTGCATATCAACTTTTTCCGCTGCTCGCACTAGATAATGGTTTGACGATATTTCTGCTCATTGACAGCTTTTAACGTCTGTGATTAAATTCTGATGTTTTGCTTCTATTACTAGATGATCAATTTGATTGACTACTTTACCATTTGGATGCTTCCATGTTCGTTTGTAAATTTCTTTGTTCATATTAAGAGTGAATATTATTCTTAGATTTCTTTCCGCTGCAAAGTTTATTAACCTTTGACCATTGCTATTAGTTTTCTGGTGCAGACTAAACTTGCCTATCACTGGATAATTTCTTTCCTCTTTTCCAATTTTAGACATCATATTTAGCAATTGTTTCGTACATCTGCTCCATTTATTCATAGAACTTATCTTTAATTTTATCATCTGACTCCTCTGTGGGTGCAGGCACGTTTATTATACTTATTTTTCTGTTTAATCCTCTTATTCTCAAGTAACTGATTCTTTCACTTATTGCTTTGAAATTAATTATGTGCTCTACCCTTGCATTTGATACTAAGAATCCAGTTCCCAATCTGTTTTGACGTGCTCCACCATTTAAAAAGGTGTAATATTTAAGTCCTGCTACGGTATTGTCTTTTAAGTTTGTTTCTTGTAATGCTAAAAGTTTTATTTGATATAGTTTACATTGTTTTTCAAGTTGTTGCAGTGCCTCTGCGTAATTTAAACCTGTTGCATTCCAAGAGCCCATATACCAGTTCCTTTTCCTCATCTGTTGGTTTACTAGGTTTGTTTTTCCCTCGGGGCCATTTATTTTATTTCCTTGTTTTTTCCTTTTATCATAAATCAGATTCGTTGCCTTGTTCGTCATCACTTGGTCGCCCTGACTGTTAACTTTTAGTAGTTTTTTGGATCATCCGCTGGTTCTGTCCGCTGTAGTGAGCCCTCGTTTTTGTTCCACTTGTATACTACGTTGTCCACTTTCAGTTTCTGGTACCCTATTTGTACTTGCTTGCCATCTTTCTTTTCCTTTCCGGCTCTTTCCTTTATTTTGCTCTGAATCTCCATTTCTCCCCAGGTCAGGTCGTTTTCTATTATTATTTTTGTTCCACGTAAATTTCTCTTTTCCTTTATCACTTTCAACTTTTCCTCTCAATTTCTCATTCGTACTATTACTACCTGTTTGGATTTGTCCCTTCCTACTTTGAAGGCTTCTTCTAATTTAGGTTTAATGCTTAGTTTTTCTTCTAGTAGCTTTTCAACATTTTCCTTAATTTTACTCTCTGGACGCTGCCACCCTTTTATTACAATATCTAACTTTTTTCCTGATTACCTACTTTCCCTTCGAGTTTCTTAATTCTATCTTTGAAAATTAATTTCTGTGCTTCCCACTTTTCCGTCTTTTTCTGCCATTGTTCCTTAGTCTTTTTAATCTTTTTTATCTCTTCATGGTTTTTGTTATAATACTCTTTCAGCTGTTCTTTTAGTTCTTTATGCTTTTTGTTATATTCTATTTTCAATTCTACTTTTGATTCTTCAATTTTTTTCACCACTGCATCCAACGCCATCTCTTCTTCTGTTACCTCCTGTTGCTGGTTTTCTTTTGTGTGTTATCTCGTTGTTGATGGTCTGTTGGAGGGTTGATGTAATTCTGGCACTTTTATGGGAAGCTAAGCGTTCTGTCTCCCACTTCTCAAACTCTTCTGGGTTTTCTCTACACCTTTTCCTTTTACTTTTTATAAACTCATTTAAAGTTGCGACACTTTTCGCTCTGGTTCTTCCAGTACTCTGATTTTTACTCATTTACAGGAGTTTCTCTCTTTTAGGGGATAAAGGAGACTTGGCAACAGCGATTAAAAATTGCACAGAGTGGCAACTATTTCTTGTGTTTTGGCCTTCCGTCCTAACCTCTTCTAATCAATTGATGTTACCTTACTTTATTAGAAATTCTATAGTCCTCTACCCTAGATCTTCAATTCTTCCTTTTATTAGCTTCCTGGTACTCCCTTTATTGTATACTTCATCCAGTATTCATGAAATGCGCTCAACAAAGGTTAAAATTTTGACTTCTTTGTTGAAGCTCTTACACATGTCACTCAAAATCACAAAGTCCACAAACACATATAATACATCTCGTAAAAGAATATTTCGACCCAGATCAACTCCACGCAATTTACATGAAGTCAAGAGATCTAAACAAACTATTCGTTACCACACTGCAACATTATTTCAAAAATGCTTCATATAAAATTGTTCAAAGCACTAAGAAGAACAGAAGCTAAAACTAAGATACTATGACGAAGGTAAAACTTGCCACAAGAGCATAAATAAAATGAAAATAACCCTCGCAAAAACCACTACTGGCCTGTTATGATAAAAGACATAACAGACTACGTAAACAACTGTAATATATTACAAAGTGCTAAATATTAAAGGCATCCACCCGTTCTCAAATTTAATCTTACTCCGACGGTTTCAAAACCTTCGAGCATACTTTTCAAATTTCTAATCAAACATTTTTAACAATTACAGACTCATTTTCTAAATATTCCCAGTCGTATCCCATCTAAACATTACATAACACTAATATCTTAAATGGTCTATTAACATTTATATCTCATCATGGACTACCACTAAAAATTGCGACAGATAGAAGATCCGAATTTAAGAACAATTCCCTGGAAGATTTCTGCAAACTCCACAAAATCGAACTTCATTACACAACTGCCAAAAATTCTAACAGTAATTCTCCTGAAGAAAGGCTTCATTCTACATTAGCTGAAGAGATTAGATGCTTGAAGTTAGAAAAACAAAAGAAAATATAAACGATTTAATGATTTACGCCATCATAAGGTATAATAATTCCATTCGTTCAGTTACCAAACATACGCCCTTTCAAGTAATTACAAGTCATCTGGACAGAAGAGATTCTTTCAATTTAACAGACAAAAAATCATTTTAGATTGTATTCAAAATCATAAAGAGAAAATAAGTACCTTGTACAAAGAAATACGAGAAAATATACAAAACAATAAAGAACAAGTAATTAACAGACTAAACGAAACGAGAGAAAACCCAACATCATTTGAAAAAACAGATACTGCTTACGTCATTCGTCCCTTTAAAAATTATAAAAGAAAACGATAATAAAATAGTAACTGAACGCGGTAGTTATCATAAATCAACGATAAAGAAACCACGAATAATTTATAAAACGAACCATTTGCAGGAACAAGATGAAAATTCTGTTTTTAATAACCTGGATCGCCACCTGCACCCCGCAAACTAACAGCGATCAGAATATCAGAATCAATTCTGTCGAAACTATCATACTTAGTCCAGGCGGCGTAGATTATTTTTTAAAATAATTAGTTGCGGCACTTTCTCAACGGTTTTATAAGGAAAATCATCGTCTGAATTGAATGCACATGTTTTGGACAAAATCCGATTGTAGGATCATTGCGAAAAAAATTCATAAAGGCGCAAAAAAAAGGTTTTTTTGACTTTTAGACACGAAAAAAAACATTGAGTAAAAAACAAAATTTATAACGTTATGGCGCTTGAAAAGACGAATAAAATTATTTTTCGATCATTAAAATCAGTTGATAACTTTTTGCACAAAAAAATAAAAACCGCGAAAAAAAGCGATTTTTCGATGTTCAATTACTCAGTTTGTAATTATTCTAGAAATGTCTTCCAGGCCCCAAATTATAGGGTTTTCCAACACCTTTTTAAAATTAAATATTTGTCAAAAGATATTCATAAGTTTTCGCGCAAATTTCGAAAAAGTAAAAACAGCTACGTTAGTAAAACGACCCCTATTTACACAATAATTGTCGTAGAGCAATTTTACAAAAAGCTGCCTGTTCTTGAAGACTTCCTCTACAACCATATCAAATTTGAAGTCGATCCGATAATAATAAGTACCTCAAAGGCGCGTCTGAAGAACGTGCAATTTTAAAGAGCGGCCGCGTGGGCGCACGAGAGAAGGAGAAGTGGCGCGATGGTGGAGGAACTCTCTTTCCCGTGGGTAGAGCGGGCGCCCGGAAAGCGATTGCGCGCTTTCAAATTTGACAAGCCGGAAAAAATTGAGATTTCTCGGGATCTACTGAACGAAAATTGATGTTTTTTTTTAACTGGCACTAAAATATTAATAATGAGCGGAGTGGTTATTTGACATAAAGGATGGTTATGTGCCTATTAATGAAGTTTGTTTACTAAACATTTTTTAATGCTGTTCTTACTTAGGGGATATTTACACATGTTCGCATAGTTAACAACATTGGAATGAAGGTAAAAAAAAATTAACAACATGAATATCGTTTAAACAATGTGTACTTTCATATTGCAAACGTCCATTATTAACAAAACATTAAAAAATACAGCGACACAAAATGACTTAACGAAAATATACGCAAACGCAACAAATACATTATCTTTAATAATAAAAAAAAAAAAAAAACATTCGGAATACGTTACATTATCATTATGCGATTTCCAGTGATACATCGGAATTACTTCGAAGTTGTAGTTTGTTTTTTCAATGTTTTCGCACGTTTGCGCATGACATTTTGCACAAAAGTCGGTGCAAGGTATGCCATGCTTTTTGCACGTGCACGATTTCCTTTTGCACTCGGTCTTGCATTGACAACTGATAGTAGCTATTAAAATATGAGGAATCAGCTGCTCCATGGTGAAAATCGGCTCAAGGGTATTGTCAGTTAATTTCCATCCATACTGCGTCACCGGATTTACCCTTCCTAGCCAGGCTTGTACTTGTAAATAAACACGTAAACAGTGTTGCTTAGCGGCTCCTTCCGTTGGTGGCAGCAGCTCCAATTTCGTCTTATTAGTGATATTTATACTTTTAAAAATGTCGTATCGCATATCAAATAAATGTTTTTCAGTGATTCCATTATTATACGAAATTAGAAATACGTAGACAACACTAACGTCAAAAATCATTGAAAAATTAAACAGAAGTAATTATAAGATTAATAAGAAAAAATATTACATAAATAAGCACATAACCATCCCTTATGTCAAATAGCCACTCCGCTCATTATTAATATTTTAGTGCCAGTTAAAAAAAACATCAATTTTCATACAGTAGATCCTGAAAATCTCAATTTTTTCCAGCTTGTCAAATTTGAACGCGCGCGATCGCTTTCCCGGCGCCCGCTCCACCCGCGGGAGAGATCCCCCAACACCGCGCCACTTCTCCTTCGCCGTGCGTCCACGCGGCCGCTCTCTAAAATTGCACGTTCTTCAGACGCGCTTTTGAGGTACTTATTATTATCGGATCGACTTCAAATTTGATATGGTTGTAGAGGAAGTCTTCAAGAACAGGCAGCTTTTTGTAAAATTGCTCTACGACAATTATTGTGTAAATAGGGGTCGTTTTACTAAAGCAGCTGTTCTTACTTTTTCGAAATTTGCGCGAAAACTTTGAATATTTTTTTACAAATATTTAATTTTAAAAAGGTGTTAGAAAACCCTATAATTTGGGGCCTGGAAGACATTTCCAGGTTTATTACAAACTGAGTAATTGAACATCGAAAAATCGCTTTTTTTCGCGGTTTTTATTTTTTTGTGCAAAAAGTTATCAACTGATTTTAATGATCTAAAAATAATTTTATTCGTCTTTTCAAGCACTATAACGTTATAAAGTTTGTTTTTTACTCAATGTTTTTTTTCGTGTCTAAAAGTCAAAAAAACCTTTTTTTCGCACATTTTTGAATTTTTTTCGCAATGATCCTACAATCGGATTTTGTCCAAAACATTTTCATTCGATTCGTACGATTTTTCTCCTAATTAATACGTTAAGAAAGTGCCGCAACTAATTATTTTAAAAAATCACTCATTTTTTGCTACCTCGCCTGGACTAACTTCCATTTCTAATGAGCCACGGAAGGATTACAGATAGCACACACACCTTCATCCACTACTTAAACGTAAAACCACTTCATGACATATTAAGTAAGAATCAGGTACTTCTTAAGCATGTAAGTTAGCTCGTTAACGAATATACTAACGTAACAAATACGTCATTAGCATATATAATAACTACTAAGAATCGCGAAATAGAACATTCATTCCTAGACAATGCAAAATTTCACGAAAATCTAGAAAACATGTTAATCCATACAAAATTTCTATCAACTAATGTATACAAAAAAGTAACTAACATAACTCCCCGTCAAAGAAACAAGAGAGGTCTGTCAAACATCGTAGGTTCCGCCTCAAAATGGCTGTTTGGAACATTAAACTTTGAAGACACTGAGCATTACGACAAAATAATTAAGACATAGGAAAGTAGTCAAAATTTAGCAAGCCAACAATTTAAGCTACAGTATAGTTTGGTGCAGAAACTTATTCTAAATTATAACACATTTAGCACTCTTTATCAAAATCAATTTCTGATCTCAACAAAACTCAATCTTATATCAAACCGACACCGGCATTTTGATCAATTTACTACCTAACATATATCAAGATCCAAGACGCATTGGAACAAATAAAAATACACTGCCAAGGTTTATTAACGTTTATCAACAACATAGAAAATTTGATTGTATTCGCTAAACTAGGATCATTACACAACACGCTAGTTTCCATCACTGATCTACAGAATTTGTTACAATTTATTCAAAATTTATATGGAAGAAAAATAATTCTAAATATTAATAACATTCTTTCATATTATAAAATTTCACGAACTGAAGTCTCGTTCAAAGACGATAAAATAATGTTTACTACCTTCATTCCCCTTCTTACCACACACATGCATAAATTTTATCACCTGCTTCCAATACACCAAAATTCTACGACCATCATACCCTTAAAACCTTACGTACTTCTTGGTGAGAACCCAGAAAATATGCAATACGAGTACGAGGCCTGTCCTAAAATTGAGGATACATCCATGAAACTCCAGCTCAATCCAGATACCTGCATGTCATCTGTAATCAAAAAAGCATTGGGGAATTCGTGCTCCTTAACCAAAGTTCACCTAGATGAAGACATCATAGAAGTGGTAACCAACGAATACGTTTTAATCGTACCGAAGATGCCAACAAAAATCTGTACCAGCTACAAAATCAGCATAATCGACAAACCCAGTCTAATTCAGATCCCGTACAACTGTTCAGGCAACATAAAGAGTGCCTCCTATATCAATCGAATTAAAAAATCAAGTATCCAGCCAATAATACTGCCAAATAAGATAGAAACAATTAATAGCAGTTCCAGCAGAGAAGAGGAGATCACAATAAAAAGAATAAAATTAGACGAAATCACCAGGTTGCATAGCGAAGCTAAAATTCGGGTAACAACCACAAAGAACAATAAAAGACACCGGTACAGAGAGATTGCCATAACCATCGTCATCCTCGTCGAATTTGTGGGATACATTTCCAGAAAACACCTGGCGAAGAAGAAAACCACACAACCCGTAGAAAATGGTTTGCCCCCTCTAAAGGGGGAGGAGTTATGTCAGTAGGAATATTTCCACCATTGGCATAGCACACTAATATATTTGTTCTAAATAATGATAAGTTGCGTACAGACGCATATGAAATTGCCTCAAAAAAGTGACATTTTTAGTTGCGTTATGTTGACCGTTGTGCGTTTTTAAAAAGCTAAATTGAAGTAAGGCGCATCATTTCTGCTGAGGCACTACCCCATTAGCTACATTCGAAATTAATTTGCTGAGCGATGCCGACAAAAACAATTTTATTATTTAGGTGTGGACATTTATAGTTTAATAACTAATGCTAAACTGGCTTTGCGGCCTAATTGTTTATACTTTTTGATTAAAAAATATCTATTGACCAACAATATTTATGCATAAGTAAATATGGTCATTAACTACTAACAAATGTATCATTATTATAAATATACATATTTTTTTATTACGGTAATTTATTAGCAATCAGAACAGTTTACATAAATTTGTTCCATGAGCTAATAGTAGGACTTGTGTTGACATGTGAAGGGTGGCACCCAATGGTCTTGCCCTTTTATTACAATATATTGTTGGACAAAAGAATTATAGATAACACATTACATATGTACATTAATCTGAGCTAATAAGTTATAATTAAACTGATTTACAATAATTAATGAGATGGTGCTGCTAAATCACACGGCCAGTTTCTTTTTAGTCGTTTAAATTGCCTAGCTTCCAGTAGTGGTTGCACGTTGACATTTGGATGTGATACCAGTTTATTTTGATGTTTGGTTACCATTTTCTTTATGAGCTCTATTACAAAGGGTATGTTTAGGTCTGTATGAGTTGTCTGGTTAGATACGAACCAGGAGGTGTTAACGACAGCACGTAGTGTTTTGGATTTATAGCATTGAATAATGTTGATGTTTGATTTGCATGGGCATCCCCACAGCTCTATGCCATAGGTCCACACCGGTTTTATAATTGCCTTGTAAATGAGGACTTTGTTTTCAATAGATAATGGTGTTTTGCTGCCTAATAGCCAATACATTTTCGTGACTTTCAAATCCATTTCTTTCCCTTTTTTAATTATATGTGTCTTCCAAGTTAGTCTGGAATCTAGGTGCATCACTAGATATTCGGTTTCTGTGACTTGTGGTACCAGTAAGTTATTGATTGTGATCTGAGAGCATTGTTTACGTCTTAATGTGAATGTTACGTTTACTGTCTTTGTCTCATTTGCTTTAATTTTCGATTTTTTAGCCAATCTTTAAGTTTTCAGGTGCTAATATGGCCGTGTCATCTGCGAAGGTTCCAATTAATGTATCTTCTATCTTGGGTTTATCAGCGGTGTACAGTATATATATAGCATGGGACCTAGCACGCTTCCCTGCGGAACGCCTGAATTGATACTGCAGGGATTTGACGTTGAATTACCATGACGAACATGGAAACTGCGCTCTGTCAGGTGGGATTGCAGGAGCAGGAAGTATTTGTGGGACAGTACTGTTTTGATTTTAAATAAAAGTCCTCTGTGCCACACATTGTCGAACGCTTGAATAATATCAAGAAATAGTGCTAAACAATATTTTTCTTCTTCAAAAGTTTTGTTTATTTTATCTATCATGCGGTGACACTATTGAACGGTCGAATGTTCATTACGAAATCCAAATTGATGTCTAGATATTCATTTTTGTTCTTCATGTTCTGCACGTATTCTTTGGGGGAGAAGTTTTTCTAGCAATTTGGATAAAATTGGCAGAAAACTTATGGGTCAGTAGAATGAGACTTCATTCGGTGGCTTTCCAGGTTCAGCAATTATATAATTTCTCCCATTTTAAATTTCTTGGGCCAGTAGGACAGGCGGAATACCGCATTAAATATTGTAGCAATTAGAATTAATCCTTTTTGGGAAGCTCTTTCAGTATTTGTCCTGTTATTTTATCAGTTCCCGGTGCTTTATTTTTTGCTAGCACATTTATTTCTTTTTTTGACTTCGTGCAGGGAAACAGGTGAAATTGGAAGGCTAAGTCAAGGTAGTCCTCAATTTCTTTATTTGTGTTCGTATAGGGAGGAATCCTGGATGGATGATAAGTGCAAAGAAATAGAAAAGTATGATCGTAAGTATGACAGCTTCAATGTTCACAAGAAAATAAAAAAAATCACTGGTATTACACACAGACAACAATCGAGGATAATGAAGGATGACCAAGGTTCTTTAGTCATAGATACAGAATCAAAGTCAAACTTATGACAAAAGTATATTAAACAAATCTTTAGAGATCAAAGAGCAGAAGAACGTAGCATTACAGCAGCAGAAAACGCACCAAAAATAACATGTAGTGAGGTCAACCATGCCATAAAAACCGCAAAAGCTGGTAAAGCAGCAAGACCTGATGGTATACACTGCGAACTGTTAAAACTATTAGATGAACAGTCAGTTTCAATAATTGTTGACTTGTTTAACGATATATACCAAACAGGGGTTATCCCACACGAATGGCTACTTTCCACCTTTGTCCCCATCCCTAAGAAATCCCGAGCGTTTAGATGCGATGAGTATCGACTCATAAGCCTCATGAGTCAGGTACTAAAAATATTCTTAAGAATCATCCACACCAGGTTATATAGCAAATGTGAAGCGGAAATGTCAAACACACAATTCGGTTTCCGCAACGGAACAGGGACCAGAGAAGCCATATTTGCTCTTAATATCTTAGCATAACGATCTCTAGATGTAAACCAGGATATTTACATGTGCTTCATAGACTACAGCAAAGCATTCGACAACGTGAAGCACAATAAACTAGTTGATATTTTGCAGAAACTCAACATAGACCATCATGACATACAAATAATTATCAATCTCTACTGGGGTCGAACTGCAAAAATAAAGTGGATAACTCTCTCTCGAGGAAATTAATATTCAAAAGGTGTCAGACAAGGTGTATCCTCTCACCCATGTTATTTAACATTTATTCGGAATATATATTCCGCGAAGCGTTAGAAGATGAAAGTTCAGGACTAATAATAAATGGGAAATGTATCAATAACATTCGGTACGCTGACGACACCGTTTTGATCGCAAGCAACCTAAAAGACCTTCAGACACTGGTAGATAGAGTATCTCAAACAAGTAAAGAATTTGGGTTTAGTATTAATATTAGTAAAATAAAAATGTTAGTAGTATCTAAAAGAAACACCGCAGACAGTCAGCTGGTCATAGACAATAGGATTATTGAACAAGTTCAAAACTACAAGTACCTTGGCACGATAGTAAACAAAAACATCACACATAGAGAAGAAATCTTAGCAAGAATAGAACAAGCAAGGGCAGCCTTCATGAAAATGAGAAAACTACTGACTGCTCAGAACCTATCGTTAGCATTAAGGACAAGAATGATCCGTTGTTATATATTCCCAGTGCTCTTGTATGGTCTAGAAGGTTGGACTTTAAGTAAAGAAACTTCAAAGAGACTTGAATCCTTCGAGCTATGGATTTATAGACGACTATTGAAAATCTCTTGGACCGACCGAATTACGAATCAGCAGGTTCTGGGTAGGATGCGCAAAGAATTGGAGATCTTACCTACCATTAAGAAAAGAAAATTAGAATTCCTAGGCCACATTTCCCGCAATTCTAAATATGAGATATTACAGCTCATTATGCAAGGCAAAATTGCTGGGCGAAGGAGAGTCGGACGTCGCAGAATCTCTTGGTTACGTAACCTACGAGAATGGTTCAATCTTACATCAGCCGAACTATTCCGAACAGCTATATCAAAGGTCAAAATAGCCATGCTGATCAGCAACCTCCAAGGGAGAAGCTGAGATTAAGAAGAAGAAGTGAGGAGTGAAGACTTTTTTAAAATGATGTGCAAAAGTGTTAGTTTCTCTGCATTAGATCTGGCCCATTCCCTTGTTTCAGTTCGAATTGGAGGGATTGTAGTTTGCGGTCTTTGAAATCTTTTAGTTGCTCGCCAAATTGTATAGTTATTTTTGGATAGCGTAGAGATTTATGCATTAAATTTATCATTTCGGAATTCCTTTAACTTAGCTTTTAAGTTGTTTGTTAATCTGTTGCATTTGTTTCTATCCGTTGCGATACGTGTTCTTTGCCAAGTAGACCTTGCTCTCCTTTTTTCTGCTATTAATTTCTTGATTTCACTGGGAATGTTAATTATATTTTGGTGGTGTTCTATTTGGGGGATGGAATACTTAACCGCTTCTTGTATGATTTCAGTTAAATAATTTGTAGCTCTATCTAACTCATCTGGTTCTTTTATTTTAATGTTTAGGTTTACATTTATTTCAATGTAATTTTGAAAGGTATCCCAATCGTCACAATAATAGGTGAATGGTCCGAAGAGAGATCATGATTTGATTCTACAGTGGTATAGTTTGGTGAAATACCGTTCGTGACGCAGAAATCCAGCAAATAGAGCACTTTGTTGGTGTCGGTTGGCCAATAAGTGGGTTCCCCTGAGGAGAGAAACCCAACGTTGCTTTTAGTTATGCATCCATAAAGTTCCCTTCCTTTGGGAGTAACCAATCGCGAACCCCAATGGGTATGCTTAGAATTAAAGTCACCACCCGCTATAAACGATGATCTAAGTGTATGCAGACACTTATAGAACTAAATGTTATTGATCTTGTATTTTGACGGACAATATACCGCTGATATAACCAATGGTCGTGGTACTTTATTGACTTGAATGGTTGTAGCTTGAATGCGATCTGTTTTGAATTGTGGTAGTTCATGGTGCATTATGTTTTCCTTTATTAAGATTGCAGTCCAACCGTGGGCTGTTCTATCGGGATTCTCTGTATGATAAATTAAATATGTTGGGATTTTGACATGTGTGCTTGTTGTGTAGTGAGATTCTGAGATAAACACTACATCAATGCAATTTATTTTGAGGGAAATTTGAATTTCGCCCCTGTGTTGTTGGAGCCCATTAGAGTTCTATATAGCTATTCTTAGAAATTCCGCCATTATGATGCTATTTTGTTTATTACTGTAGTCAGCAAATTTAGGATAGTGATATTTTGCTGAATTAGCTGGTAGAATAGATTTTTGAACTCATCTGGGAAATTTAGGAAAATTGATTCATTTGATGTTTGTGTATGATTTGGGTTGGATTTAAGGACTTGACTATGCTACTTGTTAATGGGAGAATGATATGAAGGAATTTGATTAGAGAGTGATGGAAATTAACTTTGATTTAAGGTTGGAGCTGCAGTTTTTCTGATGATTCCAGTATGTGGTGGAAATCTTACAGGTTGGTATTTCTTTTGCAGTTCTCTATAGACGGTGCATCCTTTGTAATTTGCCGTATGCGGACCTTCACATAGGACACACTTTGCTGGAGTTGTGTTGATTTTAGTACAAGTGGCGGTATTGTGGGCACCTCCGCATTTCACGCATGCATAAGGTTTATTACAGTAGGCTTTCGTGTGATTGTATGCCTGACAACGTGAGCACTGAACTAATTCTGTTTTTCTCCTTGGAGGTTCTGCACTAATACTTGTATGGTGTAGGTATTTCAGTTTATAAATGTCTTTATTATTTTCTGCCGGCTCTAAGTCGACAAAAAATAGGGGCAATGGATCTTTAGTGCTTCTACTCCTGGTATTGTAGATGTTCCTAACGTTAAAATCTTTTTCGGTTAGTTCTGTCTTTATATTCTCAATGGGAACTGAGTGATGGAGATTACGTAGTGTGCGGTATGAGTCAGTTGTTTTAACGTTCACGTTAATAGAATTATCTACCATCGCTTTGCAGTTATATTCTGTTTCCGTTCGAACGTTCGAACCGAAGTCAAACATATATATGAGTACATTATAATAATGGTAGAAATATTCCTATTAACATACATAACTCCGGCACTGAAGTCAACTCGCCTCCATTAACTATTTGGTCAGATCCACTGCGATCTATAGCAAACGTATCTTGCTACTTGTAAGTGTTAACACTATTATTTTAACAATAGAGATATTGACATAGAACGTTCATTTCTAACAGTTTAAACAACGTTTAACAATGTTTGACATGTGAGATTTATTGACGTTATATGACGGCATTGCCTAATAGTTAGATATTTTTTATGCTGGACAGCATGGTAGTATCGTAAAAGTGTTTATAGTGCAGTACGTGCGTAATGCATTTCATAGAATAATTAGACAAACCAAAACGATACTAATTTCTTCTCAGTAAAATTGTTTAAATTGGTATGTACTTCAAAAATTAAAAACAATTTTGTATTTTATTTGAGTGATATACCACTCACCTTAGAGCAATTTGCACATATTTAAATCTTTATCGCAGAATCTTGGTAAAGATACTTGTATGTAGGATTAGTCTGAGAACGACCCAGTGCTTGCCATTTATGTATTGGGCAAAATAATGGAAACACTTATCAAAAGTGGGAAATAATTCCACAGTGCCTGGTAACACTGGGAATTGCGTCAATCAACCCCTCTTGTTTGTTGCAGGTAGTATGAACTGTTCACTAATACGTCACCTCTAGCTGGAACAGCGGTATGCGGTGTAACACAAGGCACGGTTTCGAAAATCATAACCGCATGCACAGTGCACGGTAAAACAGGGTCGGCAAGCATAATAGTGGTCTAAAACAAATCTGTAGGACTTAATCAGCAGTTAAACACCCCATTGTGATTAAAAACAGTGAGGTGGGAACTGCATAAAATAGGTATCCTTGGGCGTGTTGCTATTGCCAAGCCCCTAATAACAGACACGAGTGCTCAAAGGCGACGTGCGTGCTGCAGTGTCCACAAAAATTAGACAGTGAAGGACTGGCAACGTGTGCTTTGGTCAGACGAGTCACTCTTTACGTACGTTAATTTGACAAGCACTCTCATATAGACTGTCTCCGCCCGATTATCAAATGTGGTGGCCTGGGGCGCTATATCATGGTATTCGGCAGTCCCCCTTGTTACATTACAGAATTGGATCACAGCAACAGTGCACACAGAACTCTTGTATAACCAGGTCTACCCAATAGTGCAAACATTATTTCTAGGGGAGAATGTCGTATTCCAGGATGATAGGGTCCCTATTCACATATACAGCCCGCTGGGCCTGTTCAAGAGTGGTTTCAAGAGCATATTGGTGAGGTTTAACATCTTCCTGGCCCGCCCAGTCCCCGGATCGAAACATCATCGAGCCCTTGCGAACTGTTTTGGAAAAAGAAAGTTCGGCGTCGATTTCCACCTACTTTGTCTTAACCTGAGTTAGAAACTGTCCTGGCTTTAAATTCCACTCACCACTATTTAGGACTTGTCTGTTCCGTTCAGAATTCAAGCGGTATTGCGTGCTAAAGGTAGACCAACACCGCATTCATACAAGATGTTTCAAATTTTACAAGTGCTTACATTATTTTGTCCAAAACTTGTATCATTGTGAGCCTACACTTTGATACTCATCTTCATTTAAAATTTTCTACCGACTTGGCCATTGTACAGTCCACCTGACGGTTTTTATAAGTTGTAATGACGTTGCCGTGCGGCAAAGAACTGTCTTGACGCAAAAACATTATTTATTATAAAAAATAAACTATATCAACTTCTAAGTTTGCTTATATATTACATTTTCAGTCTTGAGGACTATCCTCAGTAAATATATTCACTAATGACTTGTCTACAATATAATTATAATGATAGGATTCCAACCCTTAAACATTATGCAACAGTCATGTAATCACACCCAGAGCTTAATAATTTATATCTTATGTTATAGATCCAAGTACAAGTCTATAAATTTGCCAGCAATGAATATCGCTTTTTTCCGATTACTCTAACTCTGGACTACTGTAGAGAGTATTCCCTAAACAGCTTTGCATGGAAAGATATCTTAACTAACACATCAAATATAGGTGAATGTCCAATTCTAAAGGTATATTTGAATTTTTATTATAAATAATTAGATAACATATACTTGTTTTAGGGAAATATGTATGTTAAAAACGCGGTGATGGACTTTTCAAAGTTTCCTCCCCACATTCCTAATGGTGATTATAAGGTTATATATACTGCAAAAGAAGCGGAATATTTAATTGCAGAAGTTTATGCGTATGGAAAAGCTATTAGTAAGTCGATCTATTAAAAGATTTACTTTTAATGATGTGTTTTTTGTGACGGGTATTAAATAAATGGCATCAAAATGTGTATAGAAAGTTTTATTTGTTACAACCAAGGGCCTCGAAAAGTTATGAGAAAATACCTAATTTTTAAATTAGACTTTTTACCTTGCATGTATGACTTTAATTCAAAAAGCAATGGAAGTTTGGCTCTGCATTAATAACTGTAAAAATACGATATCTCGCTACAAGTTTTTAAAATTGATTGACCATTTAACTTTCAAAGAGTGAATTCGTGTTTTAATCGCTATCCCGAACGAAAGTTTTAGTGTGCATATTACGGGGTGCGATTAAAGTGAGACCGCATAACCTATAATTCATAAACACAGCACAAACTCTACGCAGCCAACATCGAATGTAGCAGTCGGATCTTGTACAAACCAGAAAAGTAATTCATTGCATTGCTCTAGCTACCTCCATTTCCCCAAAATCACAAATCTCGTTTATCTTTTAACAAAATGAAGCTAGCCAAGGCTACCGCTCGACCACCAATCTACCACAGGCACTCTCATTATCAACCCAAACTCTGCACCTGTGGTACTGACCCAATTATATTAATTTCAATTATATCTTAATAATGACGATAAAACGCAAAAACCAAAAAAATGATTAATAGTCAAGAAAATAAAATGTAAGGGTTGATCAATAAAAAATTTAAAAATCATGAAAAGTCAATTACCATCTAGTATTCACAATAGCTATGAAATACTTGTAGGTAGTGACAATGATGGCAATGGAAATATGCAAAAAACTGTAACGCAGCACCAAGGAAACCAGATCCGCCCCGACATTTATATAAGGCGTCACAAATTTTAAAGGTGTAATTCAAAGTTCAGAGTCCGTAATATTACAAAACATAAAACAAAAAGCATTATTACTTTTCTTTGTAAACTTGAAACTAAGAGAAAGCAACTACAAAGTGTTTAAACTAAAATTCTCATGGGGTACTACAATAATTGTTGACCCCCTAAAAAAATAATTTATACAAAGCAACAGATGTGAGAACTACTGACACTCTAAGAGGTAGTGTACTAGTCCATGTAATTGCGTAAAATGTAGAGAATCACATAAATCAACATATACAAAAACTAGGATATTACAGTATGTATTAATTTCTGCACTTTATTTATTTTGTATGTCACAGTTACTCCTAAATACTTAAAATGACTGACCTTTTCAAAGGCATAAACCTTGTTTTTTCCTTTAAATTTAATGTAATTTATTCCTTCTTATGTCTCTTTTCTTAAATGGATGTGTTTTGTTTTTTGTTCATTAGTAACTAGACCATATTTTTCTGCTGTTTTTTCTAGATGTTAAGGCTATGTTATCCGCATATGCAACGAGCTGATGTTTACGTTGATATACCATTCTATTTTTCCTAATTTCGACCTCTCTCAATATTACTCTAAGACTAAGTTGAAAAGTACCATAGACAGTGAATCCCTTTCTTTGAAACTCTTTTTCCTGTAAATACATTAGAAAGTTCTCTATCAACAACTACTTTCTTATGGTTTTTGATAGCGTTAGTTTAGCTAGATTAAATGGCTTTCTGGGAATATCCACAATAACCAATGATTGATTGATTGTTTATTGTTGGGGTTAATCGTAGGTTATGATCCTACTTTAGCACTTTGACTCTATGGCCTTTTGTGTGCCCCTTTTTCTAAATTAAGGGAGATCTGTGCTTTCAACTAATTTTAGGATGTTCTTTATGAGGTTTTCGTGATTGGATAGATTGCCACGAAGATTTACTCTTTTGCCTTTTTCGGTATAGTGCTGGGCAGTCAAATATTATGTGCGAGAATGTTCACATAATCTGCAGAGTGTATCACCACTTTTTACTCTATTCTATGGAGGTGCTTTTTTAGGTGGCAGTGACCTGTTATAAGTCCTACTACCGTCTTATCTGATTACGTCCTAAGTTGAGTACGTCATCACTTAGCCTACTGGAAGGTTTCCCAAATATTTCCTTCCCTAGTCTTTGCCCTTGTGTGGCATCCCAGCGAGATGAGTGTCGTCTTTGCATCCACTCTTTTATCGCCCATCGTAGGCTACATTTTAGTATGCTAAAACAGGTTCCGGTCCTGTAAAAGGAGTGTTAGCTCCGCTTTTTGCGAGTGCGTCTGCCCTTTCGTTTCCTTCCACTCCAGAGTGGTCTGGTACCCAGATGAGGTTGACCTTGTTATCTTCAGATAGAGTGACCAGATGGGCTAGGCAGTCTTTTACAAGCTTGGAGTTGATCTGAGGTGACTCCAGCTCTTTAAGGGCAGCTTGGCTGTCAGTTAGGATACTAAATACGTTGTTGAGTGTATCTGCGTCTAGTATTCTTTATTATGCATTGCATTATCGCAAATATTTCAACTTAAAACACTGTGGTGTACCTCCTTAAGGGTACCTTTGGGTTTATGCCATGTATACCCCCCCCCCCTGTTTGGGATTCATCTGTGTACCAGACCAGCCCACTTCTGAGTTGCGATGGGTTGCCTTTTGCCCAATCATGATCGTAACTCTCATTGAAAGGTTTTTCTAATGAGTAAACCGGTAGAGTGTGGTCAGTACCCATGCTTAGGATGGTATTTTTTGACCACTTCCTGTATCCGTTTATGTCCACACCTTTAATTTTACCCATGCCTGGCACCGCTAGATTTCATTTTATGTGCAGCAATCCAAGCTGATAAATATCCAAGGATATGAGATTTAGAAGTGCGCCATAGAAGCTGTAGGAGTAATCCTCATAACTCCGCAGATACACAAGCATGCTAGTCTTTCTTTCCAAGTTTGCTTGCAACTGACAGCCCTTCAACGTAGAGTTTATCCAACTACTTAAGACGTGGTTAGCTCCATGTCTTAGGGTTGCATTGGTTATTGAGTTAGAGGAGGTATTATCAAAGGCTCCTTCTATGTCCAAGAATTCTGTTATTTAGCGTTACTTCTACCCTGCTAACTAGGTTGTGTAACGCAGAGTCACATGATTTACCCTGTTGGTAAGCATGTTGATTTCGATGTAGGGGATTGTTGTTTAGTATCCCGTCTCGTAGATGTCTGTCTATCAGTTTTTCCATAATCTTCAAGCAAAAAGACATTAGGCTAATCGGTCTAAAATCCTTAGGTTGGTTGTACGTTTGCCGCCCTGGTTTGGGAATGAATGCAAGTGGCAGATAATTTCCCATAAGCTTAGCCGAAAGATTTTGATTAAAAGCGGAATTAAAATTTCTATTCCCTGCTGCAAGAGTATTGAGAATATTTTGTCTAGCCCGGAGATTTATAAGGTTGGAAGATTTTGATAGCCCAAACTACCTTATTGTAGATTATTATTTTTCTGTCATTTTTCAATCATCTCTTATAGGTCGCTTTGGAAAGTTGTCAGGCACCAACTCAGTAGGCTCGGTCTAAACTACTATTACTGATCCTGGAAAATCCTTTTCAAGAAGCATTTCCAGTGTTTTCCTTTCATCATTAGTATGGTCATCTGTTGGTTTCATCATATTCCCAACAGGTGTAACAGGATCTTTTAACAATACTTTATGGAGGCGAAATTCTTGGATTGTGTTTTCAATATACTTGCAGAACTTCCTCCATCTTCAGGCATTTTGTCTTACACACTCATTGCTTCTCAATTTAATGCTTTCATTTTTTATTTCCACATCTGATGGTTTTGCAATCTCTTTGTCTTCATCTAACCTCATAACTTCAAATCACTATATAAGAGTTAGTCAAAGTACTCTAATTGACTTGCAGTGTTTTCTAAAAACCGTCCTTCTTTATTTCTGGAAAATGTTGACGTAGCATTGCATTTACGAGCAGATTTCTTTACTTTCCTATAAAAGTTTTTAACTGTTTGCTAACATATTGTTCTTCAATTACTAGTAACTTCTTTTACATGTAATATCTTTTTTTCTGTCTGCATATAGTTTTTGCTTTTTCTCACAGCTTTTTTTAAGTATTTTTGTTCCTGTGTAACTTTTAAGTGCTTCCATTTTTTCGTTGTTTCGTTCTAACAAAGTCTCCTAGCACTATTCGTCGTACCAATCCTTCGTTTAATCAACAAGTGATCCGAATTAGTATCGGCATGCCTACAACTTCTGACGTCTTTTTTTGGCGCTAGAGTGCTTGTTTTCTATTAAAACGTAATCTATCTGATAACACGTTTGGTTGTTCGGTGATTTCCGTGTTGTCTTTGCAGCAAACCCAATGACAAATTTCGCATTTTCGTTATTTTCTGAGTGCTTCCTTTTACCTCTAGTCACCTATTTGTATATTATTTTTTTTCTATTTTGTCATATAAATCAACGTACTTTTCTTTGTTGTACCCTAAATAGAGTGGGGATCGTTACTGTTAATAGATTAGCCTCACTGCGTGTAATAGCGTAGAGCAAAATTTTCTCAACTTATGTGACTCGCCTTTTTTACCTTTTTAGAAAAAATTACTCAACTCGCTTTCATAAATTTACTTCTCTTAAACGAATAAACAGACAAATTCGATGACAAATGCTTGTTGTTTCAAGTATTTCTATTTATTCTTAGCAAAGCTACTACCACTTGTAGATCATTCCAATGTTTTTCACAAGAAACGCTGTTCATTTTCGAAAGCACCGAAAGAGATAAATATTTCTCCCATTATGTAGCTTGCTTTTAAAAACACATTACAATTATTGAAACCTACCATTTTAGAGGACTGTTGGGATTTACTTTACTTTTCATCATTAGCACTTTAGAATACCTGGGTTCCTATATTTGTTCCCAGTAGATTTTATGTTTTTCCTTCAGTAGGTCTCTAATAATTGCTTTTTCGATCAGATAACGAACCCATCATGTAAGTTCGGGGCCTATTAGCATTTGCTCAGAAGTTTATCTTGCAAGTTAGAAAGTTCCTTTGTTAATGATTCTAAACAAACTCTATTGGGCTCGGCTAGTGTCACCAGTGTTTTTGTACTATTCAGTACAACTTTAAAGTGCATTGCAGTATTTTCTATGACCCTTAATGCCACCTAGCTGGCTGTTAAGATAGAGATTTTAGCATTGTTTATTTATTTTGTTAGTTACCACTTTGTTTCTGGTTTTATGCCAGTAGAGTATAGAAGCATATGTGATTGCTGGTTAGTATTTTTGTGTATACCTACAAAACCATCTGTGGTTTCAAATCCAACATTTTGCCTACCGTTCTCTTGCTTTGTTAGCAATATGTTACTATTGAAGATTGAAGATCAGTTTGGTATCTTGAGTGACGCCCAATTATTTGACTTCTACTGATCATTCACCGGTTCATAATTTCTTTAAATCTTGAAGGTGTCTTTCAAGTGAACGAAATTATTGAAATTTTATTTAGATTAACCGAAAGCTTTTTTTTAAATACAGACTTGTTGCATTAAGTGTGATATAGCTCTTCATTTTGATGAGTATACTTATGCCGTCAGCATATCTTCATGCATAAACTCCTCTCGCATTTAGCTCAGCGAAAAAACGTCAGTTAATAAGCTATTCTGAGAACATTTGTTGGTGACGATAACCTGCTTGGTAGTATATCCAAGAGTTATTATTTTCCTAATTTTTTACTCATTGCATTAGAAATGGGTACTTATTCAGTACTCTTTTGAGTTTTTTTTTATTATTTAAAGTTTGCATATCTACTCAATTTGAGTAATCAGGAAATGATTTGATATTATAACATGAGTGGGGGCCGGCCAGTGCTGGTATACCAAATAATTACACTAAATAAGATCGTGTGGCCAATGGCGCTTAAGACTTCTAGTCGCTGGGACGTTGGCGAGCTGATTCATTGTGATAGCGAGCTAGTTTTTGATGGTATGGACTTGAGAGTCTCTGTATTTCTCCACCAACTTAAGGTATGTTTAGATCTGTGTGAAGTGTGTCGTTGGTTAGATATAAGGTTTAAATTGGAACCTCTGAAGTATCTTGATGTGCGAAGCCTTGGCGCAACCTCAGAGCTGAATCCCGTGGTCCAGATGGGTTTGAGTATCACCTTGTACAGGAGGAGCTTGTTAAATATTGAAAGTTTGGAATTCTGGCCGGTTAACCAGTCCATTTGTTTTGTTTTAAGGTCAAGTTGTTTGCGTTTGGCCGTAATATGTGTTTTCCAGATAAGTTGATGGTCAAGATGCAGCCCAAGGTGTTTGACCTTGGACAGACTGTGCGTTTGTTAGTAAAAGTCACTTGAGTTGATTTGGCATAATTAACGGTAATTTTCCACTTTCTCAACCAATCGCCTAGTAGATCGAGGTGTCTCTGTAACTGCTATGCTGCTACATATGCATTATCATTGACAGCTGTGTCGTCAGCGAATGTTGCTATTAATGTGTTCGGTGTATTTGGAGCGTCTGATGTATAGATGAGGTATAGGAGTGGACCCAATAGTTGTTCAGTTTGACTTGGAAAAACAGTTCAATGAGGTATGACTTTATGGTTAAGTAGAGTTGAGTACGAAAGTGTTGTTTGATTTTATAAAGAAGACCCGTATGGCATACCTTATTGAACGCCTGCTGTATGTCCAAAAACGCCGCTGCACAAACTCTTTTCGTCTCAAAACTTTCCATAATTTTGGTAACTATCCGATGGCTTTGTTGAACTGTTGAATGGCCTTCTCGAAAACCAAATTGAGAGGAAGGAAGTATTTTGTTTAGGTCGACTGTTTCATGGATTCGCTTAAGGAGTAGTTTCTCAAACATTTTGGATTGGAGGGGAAGAAGGCTTATTGGTCTATAAGATGAGCTTTGTGAGGGAGGCTTCCCAAGCTTAGCTAGCATAATGATCTGGGCAAACTTCCATTGCAGGGGAAAGTATGTTTCCAACTATAAGGTCATGGCCTGGGGCTTTACAATTATTAATTAGTTGTATTTGGTTCCAGACTTCAGTTGGTGAAAACGGTTTCAGTGGAAGTGAGACTTGGCACGGCGCATCGAGGAAAGCTACAATATCGGGGTCATCATTATTGGGTTAGGGTGGTGTAGTTGTAAAAATGTTTTCAAGGTGCGTAGCGAATATATCTGCTTTTTCTTTATCCGATCCAGCCCAACTACCATCCGTCTTTTTAATTGAGGGAATTGCTGTGGTTGGTCGTTTTCATTTTTTTGTTGCTTTCCACAAAGAGTGGTCAGTAAGAAAAAGCTTAGTGATGTATTCCGTAAAGGTTTCGTTACGCACATTGCGTAGTGTTGTATGTAACCGATGAGTAAGACGATTATACACAATTTTGTCTTGTGAGTTTCTGGTTCTTTGCCATGTTTTCCTAGCTCGACGTTTTGCAATGACAAGTTCTCGAACGTGCAATGGTACGAGGTGTGGCAGAAAAGTAATGAGACTGGAAACACTGCAAGCGATCTGACAACGCCACACTGTTGTCCTTGATAGAGCACGTGTATAAATACCCTCCCATAGCCCAGTGCGAGTTTCAACTTATTCCGTTAACTACGTGATTTTTGTGACTGCCATTAGTGAAGTTGTATTTTGGTTGTGCGTCACGCAAAATGGAACAACGAAATTTCAGGGAGACCTTCAACTTCGAAAACCGACGAAAACATCGAACGTGTAAACACTCTTGTGAGATCAGACCGTCCTTTAACATTAAGAATGTTAAGTGAACAATTAAATTTGAACAGATTTACCGTTCATCAAATTTTGACTGAACATTTTCACATGCGAAAGGGACCTCAAAAGGTATTCCTGTGGTCTCCCAACCCTGCTATTCACCTGACCTCAGTCTATGACTTTTTCCTTTTTCCTAAACTGAAAAATGTCCTCAAAGGATCTTATTTTGGGACTTTAGAAAACATCCAAAAGAGTGTAACGGACATGCTGAAGACCATACCGTTGAAGAATTTCAGCGCTGCTACCAACAGTGGGAACAACGTCTCGATCGGTGTGTAGCTGTCCAAGGGAACTACTTTGATGTTTGAAAGAAATAAAAACCTTGGTAAATAAAAAATCAGTCTCATTTATTTTCTGCCACACCTCGTATATTGCTAATTTCGAGTGGAGCCGGAGCTGGAGTTGGTGTAGCCTTCCATGCAATATTCTGTACTAAAGTTGTAAAGTAATGAACTGTTTCATTCAGATCATGCTTGGTTTTAACTCGAATGGCAAGATTAATCGTCTGCTCTAGTTGAGTTTGAAAGTAGTTCCAATCCGTATATTTGGAGCAAAGTCTTGGAGGAGCATCCTTATGGATAATAGTTTGCTCACAGTGATGATTACTAGCGAGTGATCAGAAGATAGATCGAAACTGGGTTCTGCCATGAGATACGTACGTGTGATACTGCTGACAACTGCAAAGTCGAGTAAGTCTGGTAGTCTGTTTTGGTCACTTGGTCAGTAAGTGATAAAGAAGCGGGATAAAGAACAGTGAGGAGTGCTGAGTGCAAAAAAGTGGCAAAATAAGCACAATCGGCTATATTGCGATGAAAAACTATGGACCGGTCTCGGAGACGTCGTTCCCAATCTTTGTCGAATAGCGACGAAGTTATTGAGAACGCCCTGGACGATCGCGAGAACGCCCTGGAGGATTGCAAGATGGACGCGAACTCCAGGAAGAAACAGGTCTTCAACAGTTGGAGTCGTTGGTGAGGAAACTACTGCGACAGAAAAACGCACCTACCAGTCGAACTCCTGATACAAGCAGAAACGAGAACCGTCAGATCAAATATATTACAAAAACGGACTGCATCCCAGAATTTATACCGAGGAATCCCAACATGACGATGTCATGTTCGATATTTAAAACTGATCAGTTAGGCGAGGTACATTTGCCTTTTTAGGGAAATAAAAAACTGTACAGAACAAGTAACGTTTCTTTGCAAATTTCATCACCGCTAAAGCTAAAGCTTATACTACAGCAGCATTCCTGGATATAGCTAAGGCTTTCGACAGGGTCCGGATAGAAGGTCTACTTTATAAACTACAGCGCCTCCACATACCAGATTATTTGATACATATTATACGATCATTTCTCACACACCGCACCTTCTCCGTTAGAATCAATTCCACATACTCAACAGTTAGACCTATCAATGCAGGCGTCCCACAGGAATCCATATTGGGCCCAACACTATTTAATATCTACGTCCATGATATACCTCAAATAGACAAAGCAGACATTGCTATATACGTAGGTGATACTGCGCTACTTACCCAGACCAAACAACTATTGGAAGCATCAAACGAACTACAATCCAGACTAAATACAATATCAAGCTGGATGGGAAAATCGCACATAAACCTTAACTCAACCAAATGTCAAACCCAAGTGTTTACCTTACGACGCCTCAGAGATATACCCAACATTTAAATAAATAATGAAGAAATTCCATGGAACATGCAAAATAGCCCAGTTAAGTATCTAGGGGTATACTTAGACCAACGACTAACCTGGGGTTTCTATATTAACCACAAATTGAATGAAAGCTATACTAGATTAGCCCTACTATACCCACTAATAAACAGAAAAAGTTCTCTACACGTAGACTGTACAATGCTAATCTATAAATCAATAATTAGATCACTGGTAATGTATGCATGCTGTGTATGGGGATCTGCGTCACCGACTCACATCCGCAAAACACAAACACTACAAAATAAGATTCTTCGAATAGCCACAAATTCTCCATGGTATATAAGGAACCACCAACTACACGCTGAACTAAATATCCCAACCATAGAAGAGCACATTAAAAAATTAGCGACAACTTTCTTTAAAAATTTAAACAACTGTGCAGGAGCAGCCCATTACATACTAGGAATTAGACACATACATCAACGCTTGAAACGTAAACTGACGTAAAATCTCCTTTCAACCGATGATAATAGTGATAATGAAGTGTAGAGTAGTGACAAAACCAAAATAATATAACAATAAAACTAAACAGTGAATGGGTAAGCCAATAGGCAATCCCTAAGTGACAATAGTGTTACATGTAATCAATAGTTAACAGAACCATGTATAGCACGACGTTGCTGATCTGGTTAAATAAATTTTAAAAAAATTAAAAAAAACGTCTTAGCACTATGAGATTCACACGTAAACAGGCCCTTGATTTTCGTTATTGTCACCTAAATTAATTATATTGAAAGCAGGCCTAAAAAACAATCTCAATTCAATCTGCAAAATTTTCAGAAACGTCATCTGCCAAATACTACACTGAAATATTTTTTTTCAAAGAACAGTGTGTTGCTATTTTACAATTTTATTTTGAGACCTTTAAATGTGAAATCAACCAATAAGTTTTCCTGAATGTCGGCTACCCGATTGGCGACAAAGATCTGCCAACGATCAGCAGGGGCTCTCAAGCAGTCTAAGACAATCCCCTAATCGGAAAACGCGATAACTTTGGACACTGTAACTCCGGGACTGCAAAACCAGACAAGCACTTTCAATCAACTCTGATAACAACTGGGCCGCGTGTAGTTCAAATCGTAGAACAGACAACACACCTGTTGGCCAAACCATGGAGCCGGCACACACGAGATGGACAACCAACTTGTCGCCCATAACAACCCTCGTATAAACTACCGCTCCACAAACATCCCGCCAGGCATCGGAAAACTCAATCAGCAACACCAACCCGCTGTTTCCGACACCCAACCATCCAGGAATTACCATTCCCGACAAAACCGATACTCACCGCTGGCAAACATTTCGACTCCCGAAACACAATCGGCAAAAGAGACCTCTAGGATGAGAAAACGCTGGTCGGCAGAATATCGAATCCCGGTATAACAATCAGTCAACCATACACAACAAACGACCACCGGGAACGAGAAAACTCCTGCCGCCACTCAAACATGCCGGAGAACAAAATAGTCGGAGCTAAAACTCCCACCGCCGGGTACAACCTCGATCTTCCGTTGCCATCTGAAACCCAAAAACAATCCGAATGGGGACTCCAAAGCAACCCCAACAGCAATTAAACGCATCTCCACAGTTAAACTCTCTGACCAGAGGGCCACCCGATTATTCCGGCTCATGAGATGACCGTTCTACCAAGGGAGATCTCCCAGCCGCCAACAACATCCGCCGCGCTTGAACCCTCAATTCGCGAGCCCTAACTACATCTTTCCGTGGCACGACCAGACCACACACATAACCCCTCTCCGCGACTGCAAAACCGCGCGCAATGCCAAATAGAAAGACTCGGACAGACCAAAGGAAACTGCACTCAATTTGATTAAATACCTCTGCAGGATTCTCCAGCTCAGGTCCCGACAGCAGTTTTTTTTTAATTTTTGTATTTAATGAAAAAAATGACTATATAAAAGAAATATTCTAGTGACTAGAGGAGAGAAACTTCCAAATGCTAGACGTGTATGTACACAACATTTGCTTTGCGGCTTAAAGGACTAACATTAAGAAACACTAGCTAATTATGAAATCAGATTTGCAACTAGCCCTTGTACAGGTGAGTTAAAGGTTCTACCACATCTATTCCCGGGAAACATCGGACTACCTAAAATTTACCGATACACCCGTTCCACGTCTGCTGGCAAAGCAACCGAAATCCACTAACAAATCAAATATATCGACTTGTAGCCTTGGCCCCACGTGCAACAAATTACCAAATGATGCTCCCGAGTTCGTTTTTGCACTCGTATCAGATATTGCGCGAAGCGGCACAGAAACGCTCCGCGGTCTGAGAACGCCAAAAACGTGGGAAGAAACTTCCAACGTCAGGGCTCCCTAGCTTTTATAGATTCTCCCCGAAAGGCAAAACAACGATGGATTTTCCGATAGTGCTCCTCCAAAACTTAACACCGAAGACTTCAGGCGTTCGACTGGCAAATTCAAACGCCAATACGCCTTGGAAGTTAAAAATGCGAGTGGCTTTCCGAATCCAACAACTGTCTCAGATTTTTTTAAAAAATGTCCCGACTCATTGTAAACTCTCCCGACAAGCGTCGACAAAACAACCGTCGACTTTTTCGCAAGCTCGGGCCTTTTCGGATTTTTCAGCGAACACAGACTGGTCTCTTTCGCCTCCGAAGACAGGCCTAAAGGTTTACTTCCTTCCGATGATCGAAACGCAAGAGGAGGCGATGAGATAAGCCACATTTATCGTAGGGGATGCGGAAACACAAACTTTATCTACAATGAAGTTTCTTAAACACATACACTATTATCAAGTCTCTCTTTCCTTTATTCAGCGTATTAGAGCCTTTTTAGTCAGACAACAATTTGAACATAATACAAATCTCTGAAAAACTTTCAAAAATAAATAGAACAAAACCTATGCCCACCCAGTCTTACTCTCTACATCCTCGAATGGCAGCTCTACTAGCAACAACAGCAAACCTGCATTATTCCCTTATAACGTAGCACTGCCTCTAGCTGCAGAAATAAAAAATTGAGCAAAACATTATTAGCGGATCTAATTTGGATTGGGAGGGCGATCTGAATCTTGTGGGGTTTTAGAAATACTTTGTTGCTCGACTTGAGACGCGAAGTAGCAGCTAGCGAATGTAATGGAGACATGTACGGTGTAGAACAGAGGCTGTTGCTCAAATCCCACTGATTCAGCAGGCGGAGTAGCTCTCCCGGGGTTGGCCCACAGTTAGTTCTATTAACTGTATCAACATTGTAAATGAGAGCTAGGGCAATTGACAAGTCCTACATTTGAATTGCTCTGTTAGAATACCCCGTGAATATAAATCTTTGGGGCCTCAAACCCATTCTGTTCGACCTAATGGCCCGCAAACAATTTCAATAATTTAAGAATAGTTTTATAAATTATTTTTAACAAATTATAATACATTTTTACAAAGTGAGAACAATACAAATATTTGTCATTAAAATGCATATAATACAATTGCGACTAATAATCAGTTTTAATAGCCAACAATCAACCAACTTTACAATTTAACAAATTAAATAATCAAGAAATTTAATTCGACGGTGATAATTTACTTTCACAAAGTTTGCAAATAACCAATCTCTAAAACGGGTCTGTCCCAAACGATTCCCCAATGTTTCAACGCTTGGGCGCAATCTAATCTAACGCGGTACGACCACGCGGAAAGATTGATCCAGCTGGAACAAACAACAAAATGGCTCAAATACAGCTCGCTAGGACCAAATGTTACGGCCAAAAGTAGACTGTAACGTAATTTTAAATTTAAAATCCAAAAAGAGGAAAAGGGGTGGGTGAAAAAAGGACAAGTTACCCCAATCTTCACAGCGGAGCCGATTAGAAGCGTCTTTCCTGGTGCGTGTCCTCCAACTGGTGTCTCCGAGTTTGCAACTAGGTTTTCCTTGGTTTCTCGCCGGGTCAAATACAAAGGAAATCGGACCGAGAGGATAATCTGGTCGGCAAAATAATGAATCTCGATATAACAACAACGGCCACCGGGATATGGAAACTCTTGCCGCCAATAAAACACGCCTGCAAACTCTTGGTCAAAACGGCCTCGGACACAGAAAATTTAAAGCCGGTCGCCCGCTTTTTAAACTATCACAATTCAAATTCAAGCGAGTGAAAGAGTGAAGAGCTAGGCAGGGCGGCCGAATACCGCTCCGCTTTTATATATCAGCGCACGCGGCCAAACTGGCCGCCGCTATCTCAAATCAAAACTAAAGCGCGTATGCAGGAGGGAGCCAAAAGACGGCGGGCCCTAATTTAAAATCCAAATAAAGTAATTGGAGATTGGCGCGAACAAGTCGTGTATTATGCAGAGCTATAAATAGATATTGCAGCAAATGACCATTATAAAATTTAAACTAATAAACTGGCCACTTGTATTTACTATGTTTTGTACTATGGTGGTTCAGAAAACGAAAAGCTGCTACAGATAAGAATGGCTGTAGTACTCTGCGCTGCTCCGTCAGGATGATATGTATTGTCAACTTTATAGTGCAGTATATGAATACAATATGAATCCAATTCTTTCTGTAAAGTACGTTTCATAGATAAGCATAATGTCTATTTTTTATGTCAAAGAAACGTCGTTAGCTTTTGTTTATGCTTGAAAAGTTCATTTGCATTCCACGTTGCGATTCTTATATATTTAGGCATTATTAGTTTTTATTTACAATTATTATTGTTAATAGATTTAATTTTATGCTGTTCTGTTGCTTTCTTCTCATAAACATAGCGTTAAAGTCTGATAGGAATGTGATGAGTTGTTGTGACATATTTGAATATGATTTGTTTGTGTTGATTGATTCGGTTAGCCTTGTTACAAGTTGGGCATAAGTTATACCATTGGCGTTTTGTAACTTATTGCTACCAGTACATAAATAACAAACATGACGATTTTGAAGATCTCATGGTGATTGTTGAATTCGGATAGTAATGTAATTGAATTTGGATATTATAACACATCGCTCAATAAGTTCATAGGATATTTAATAAAACAACAACTGTTATACAAAATTTGACTTTATTTATTAAGATGGTCTCCTTCAAGAGTGACACATTAATTCCAATGCTTCTCTAACATTTCGATGCCTTTTTTTGGCCTCAAAATAAGCTTCACTTTCGGCAATCACTTCTTCATTGGAGACAAATCTCTTTTCCTGGAGCATTCTTTTTAAGTTTGCAAACAGGTAGAAGTGCCAGATCCGGGAAATTCGGTGGATGGGGAAGCAATTCAAATTGCGATTCGTGCAATTTTGCCATTGTTGCGATCGACTTGTGACACGGTGCATTGTTTTGGTGAAAAAGTACTTTTTCTTCTTCATTTGGGGTCGTTTTTTTAAAACACACCAATAACGCCATATAATATTCGCTATTGATGGTTCTTCCTTTCTCAAGGTAATCGATGAATCAAATACTGTTCACATCCTAAAATACGGAGGCCAAAACCTTACTAGCTAAAATTTGCGTTTTTGGTCGCTTTCGCCCTTTCCTGTCCACTCAGATGACTGCCGGTTTGACTTTGCAGTGTAGTGATGAATTCATGTTTTAACCATTTCCATAGATCGCGTGAAAAAATGCTTTTTATTGCGGTGAAACAACTCCAAACAGCGCTCTGAATCGTCGGCGCGTTATTGTTTTTGACCGATTGTGAGCAAACGCAGTGGGCACGGAGCTTTCTCATGGACAAACGTTTATCTAATATGGTGAACACACTGCCTTCTGATATCTTTACGGCGTCAGCTATCCCAAGCAACTTTAATTTACGATCGGCCAAAACTATTTTGTGGACTTTCTATGTTTTCTGGAACAACTGCCAAATTTGGGCGACCAGAGCGTTTAGCATCATCGGTGTTTGTACGATCGCGTTTAAAATCAGCAAACCGCTTCTCTGCCATTTGTCTCGAATAACACTTGTCAAGCTTTTGTTTTGAACGGCATTTTCGCCATTAAAAAGCAACGCTTTATCAACGAAATTCAGATTTTTCCATTGTTTTAAAATTTACAAAAGTAACGTCGCTAAAACCACTACAACTTGTGAACTAAACGTCAGATTGTCCTGAAATTTTGACACATTTGAAGGTTAGTACTTCCTAAAAATCATATGGATTTGTCAATAGTGGTGCCATCTAACAACTTATTGAGTGATGTGTTATATTTCTGATATTTGATAGTTGATATGCAGTGCATCCTTTGTAGTTTGTAGTGTGGCTTTAGGTTGTCCTTCACAGTTTATGTGGCCTAGTGTAGTATGCCTTAGAGTGCCCGTAGTTCTGACTATAACCTATCCTTTTTTTAGGAGGTTCAACAATTATTTTAGTACCCCATATAAATATTCACACTTTGTGATTGTTTTGTCTTGGTTCCAAGTCTACAAAGAATAATAATAACGGTTCTATGTTTTAAGTTTATAATATTACGGACCTCATGACCAACAGATGTATGCTCTTCTTCTATAGTGTCAGTTAATACTGAGTAATGTAGGTTTCTTAGAATTCTTAGAATTTGATAAATGTTGCATCAATTTTTTTAACGTATGAGCATTTATTTTAAGTGCATCGTTAAGCACAGCCTGTAGTTTTCGTCTTCAGTAACGGTTGCGAGATTGTCTACTACAACTTTAAAATTTGTGACGCCGTATATACATATTGGGACGAATTTGGTTTTCTTGGTGCTGCATTACAGTTTTTTGCGTATTTTGACTTTTGTTGATTATTAAATTTTCTATTGATCAACTGTTCCATTTTCGCTTCTTAATTATTTATTATTTGTGTTTGGGTTATATATTTTATTTTCATTATTAAGACATAATTGAGATGAATATAATTGGGTAAATACCATGCAACGTTTTAGGTTGATAATGCGAATGTCTGTGGTCGATTGGTGGCCATGGCTAGCTTTATTTTGTTGAAAGGTAAACGGAATTTGTGATTTTAGGAGAAAAGGGTGGTAGCTAGATTAATTAAATGAATGACTTATCTGGCTTCTAGAGTATCCGACTGCTAAATTTGATGTTGGCTGCGAAGGATTCATCCTGTGGTGTTGCTCGCCTGGTTGACCGGCTAAACGCCACACCGTGGCGCGCTCGTGTCGTATGGCAATCACCAATTTAAATAATTTGAATAACTTGTTAAATAAGAATTAGAACGGCCTCACGTTAATACCACTCGATAAAATGCACACTGAAACCTTTGCTTGGGGTAACGATTTAAACACGTCTTCAATATTTAAAAGTTAAATGGCCAATCCAGTTTAGAAGCTTGCAGCGAGGAACTACATGCTTTAGCTCTTAGTACAGAGCCAAACACCCACTGCTTTTTGGATTAAAGCCATATATGCACATAATCTCCTTAAAATCAAAATGTAAAAAAGTCAAGTTAAGTGTAATTTAAAAATTAGGCATTCTCTTATAACTTTTCAAGACCCTTGGTTGTAACAAATAAAACTTTTTATACACATTTTGATGCCATTTATTTAATACCCATCACAAAACACACCAAACACATTAAAAGTAAATCTTTTAATACATCGACTTACTAATAGCTTTTCCATAAGCATGAACTTCAAAAATTAAATATTCCGCTTCCTTTGCAGTATATATAACCTTATAATCACCATTAGGAATGTGGGGAGGAAACCTTGAAAAGTCCATCACCGCGTTTTTAACATACACATTTCCCTAAAACAAGTATATGTTATCTAATTATTTATAATAAAAATTCAAATATACCTTTAGAATTGGACATCCACCTACATTTGATGTGTTAGTTAAGATATCTTTCCATGCAAAGCTGTTTAGGGAATACTCTCTACAGTAGTCCAGAGTTAGAGTAATCGGAAAAAAGCGATATTCATTGCTGGCAAATTTATAGACTTGTACTTTGATCTGTAACATAAGATATAAATCATTAAGCTGTGGATGTGATTATATGACTATTGCATAATGTTATATGTGTTATATTATACATAAGTCACTAATGAATATATTTACTGAGAAAAATCCTTAATACTGAAAATCCATTAAACAGACAAAATAAAAGTTTGTATAATTTATTTCTAAATATTGTTACCAAATGACGTAAAAATTGATCGTTCTCCTATTGTCAACTATTTGCTGATAACGGTGCGTAATAACAGAAATTTAAATAAAACAAAGTTTTTGCGTCAAAATAGTTCTCTGCAGCAGAAATGTAGAACGATGCCATTACGAGCTATAAAAAACATTAGGTCGATCGTACAATAGCAAAGTCGGTAGAATCTTTTAAATGGGAGCGAGTATCAGATATTCACCTGCATCGCAGTGTAGGCTTGTAATGATTTATCAGTGACAAATAAATAGCAAATGTTGGGCCGTGATGGGATTAGCTCAATATACGAGGGTAAGGTGAAAATTTCTCGGCCTGACAGCGAAAGACTGCGATTTTCAGTTAAAAAATGATTTTATTTTTCTACATAATCTCCCTTGACTTCAACACACTTGATCCAGCGCCTCTCCAACATCAGTATTCCTTCTCGGAAGTGAGAATCTGGAAGATTGTGAAAATATTCATCAACTTCTTCATTGGATGCGAAGCGCTTCCCAGAAGCAATTTTTTGAGTTTGGGAACAGATGGAAGTCTGAGCGTGCCAATCCAGGAGAATAGGGGGGATGGCCGTGCAAATCCCGCAGTTTTCCCATCGCCAACGCAGGTGCGTTGTCTTGGTGAAAAATGATATTTTTCTTCTTCAAACCAGGCCTCTTTTTGCGAATTTTGGCACCCAGGTGGTCAAGAAGGTTGGAGTAATATTCGCCTGTAATTGTTCTGCCTTTTGCAAGATAATCAATTAACAGAATCCCTTTCGTATCCCAAAACACGCTGGCCACTTTTCCGGCAGATGTGATCAACTTCGCTTTCTTTGGCGCTGAACCACCGGCTTCCACCCACTGCTTGGACTGCTGTTTCGTTTCTGGCGTGTAGTGGTGGACCCATGTCTCATCCATGGTGACAAATCGCCGCACAAAATCGGTCGGATCCCTGTTGAATCGTTCCAAAGATTGCTGCGCATTTGCTTTTGATCGGCATTCAGCAAATGCGGCACCTATCTTGCGCAGATCTTTTGCATCCTTAATTCTTCGTGCAAAATGTTTCGCACCCTTTCTTCCGATATCCCCACAGCCTCAGCTATCTCACTCACCTTCACTCGCCTATCGTCCAACACGATATCATGCACTTTTTCGATGGTTTACGGTGTGGTTGTGGTTTTTGGCCGTCCTTCACGTGGGTCATCTTCGAGGGATGCACGACCACGTTTAAATTCAGCTGTCCACTTTTTAACAGTTGAAATGGAAGGAGCAGAGTCCCCGTAAACTTTTGTCAACTTCGGATGAATTTCCTTATGGGTTAACATGCAACATGTCTACTGAAAAAATTCGTATAAACAAACTACTTGAGCGAACAAGTTGAAACTAGTCATACGAACTAATGACACATGCACCCAAGCAGGAAGCATAATTGTTTGCCGATTGCAGCACTATCTCTGTGTCAGGCCTAGAACGTTTCACCTTGCCCTCGTAGAAGTATTTTTACACCGAATTTGCGTTAGGATTAAACATGCGCAAACTGCTGCAAGGTGAGTGCTACATCACTCAAATAAAATACAAAATTATTTTTAAGTTTTGAGGCACATACCAATCTAAACAATTTTAACGTAAAGAAGTGTATCGGTGAAACCCAAACATGTACTGAAATCACCCGAATGAAGACTTAGACACCTAGATCATTATGGTTTGTCAAATTGTTCTGTGAAATACATTACGGATGTGCTGTACTATAAATAGTTTTCACGACTGCCATTGCTGTTCAGTATGAAAAATATCTAACTGTTAGGCAACGCCGTATTATTATACGACGACAAAAAATCTCACATATCAAACATGGTTAAATGTTGTTCAATGTGTTTGGGATGGAAGCTCTACATCAATATCTCTATTGTTAAAATCGTAGTGTTAACACTTACAATTAGTCAAGGTACATTTGCTACGGATCGCAGTGGGTCTGAGCAAAAGGTTAATGATGGCGAGTTGCAACCTCTGTGCGGGAGTAATGTATATCAATAGGAATATTTCTACCATTAGTATAATGTACTCATATGTTTGTTTATAATATTCATAAATTTTTAGTTAGTAGTTAAAAACCATATTCACTTATGCATAAATATTTTCTCCTAATATTGTTAATCGATAGGTATTTTCTAATCAAAAAGTATAAATTGTTAAGCCAGAGAGCTAGTTTAGCATTATTTATTAAACTGTAAATGTGGATACTTGAATAATAAAATAATTTCATTTAGATAACGGTCTACATAAATTTACTACTAAAGAAGATATGTGAACTACTAAATGAATATGTGACACAACGCAAAAGAAACTGGAATAACGCTTTTGTAATACTACTGCAGAAAAAAGGTGACCTGACAAAATTACCGGCCGATCTCTCTTTTATCACAGATATACAAGCTATTTACAAATAGAATTAAATGGACCAACATCAGCCAGTAGAACAAGCCGGATTTAGAAAAACATATAGCACATGTGACCACCTTTTGACAATGAGAGTCCTAACAGAAAAAGCAATAGAATATAATCTATACATCTATATACCATTTGTCGATTTCAGAAGGCATTTGATAGGCAATAATGATACCACTAGCAAATGCAAGAATAGATGGCCGGTATACTCAACTCATTGAATAAATATACAAAAACGCCAATTCCATTATTATACAACTCAATAATAACACAAAATCTATTAAAATAAAAAAAGACATAAAACAAGGCGACACTTCGCCACCAAAGCTATTTATTTTAGCCCTATAAGACATATTCAAACAACTAGATTGGCAAGATAAAGGAATACTGATAAACCGTAAATTACTAAATCATCTGAGATACGCAGATGATGTTATTTTAATAGCAGAAAGTAAAGAAGAGCTGGAACGAATCCTAACAGAACTAGAAGAACAAGCATCCAAAGCCGAACTCCATATTAATATCGCAAAAACGAAAGTAATGTGCAATGAAAATTCTCATATTACCATCAGAAGTCAAAGAATATAAAATGTATCAAACTATGTCTACCTAGGTTACACAATATCACTGGGGAGAGAAAATCAGACAGCCGAAAAAGGTTAGCATGGGCAGCTTTTAACAAACTAAGCAGTACCCTAACGAACAAGAACAACCAAATGAATCATTTCTTCGAACAATGTGTAATGATAGTCCTAACGTATGGCGCTCAAACCTGGACAATTACCAAAAGATCCATGATTATGCTCCAAACAACGCAGAGAACTATGGAAAGGCGGATGATTAGAATTTCTCTAATACAACGGAAGAGGAACGAACACATAAGAGGCATAACCCATATAAATAATGTGAGTGAAACAATAGCGGAATTCAAGTGGAACCTTGCAGGCAATGTGGCCAGATGCCAGGATGAAAGGTGGGCAAAAATAATACTACAATGAAGACCATACCAGGCGCTGAACAGACGACATAAAACTTACAGCGAGTTTATCATGGATGAGAGAGATTGAAACAAATGAGGGAGGCCTATGTCCAAAAATGGGCCGAATGAGGGCTGAAAAAAAGAGAAAAAACATAGTAATACAGGCCGTTCTCAGTTACGTATAATTAAGATGTGAGTGGGAATAATTTTTAGGGCCTTAAAAATTATTTTATGACTTTTCGAAGTAACAATTCAAGATCGGAGAAAAACTTTCATCTAATTGCTAGAGTGAAGAAACCATCGCGTTGATAACGATCTGTCAGCAAACTGGATATTTTATTATTGCTATTCTGTGTCTCATCTGGCAACACATTAAAAACTACATGTCCATGCACTTTCAAATGTATGCACTAGATTTTCAAAATTGAATTATTTTTAATAGAAAAAATAGTAGTCATGAATAATGAATCAACTCTCGTACATAAAAGTGTAAATCAAACTAATAAATACCTTCATATGTCTAATGTTCTTTAATATTTGTGCAGTATAGTTTAAAACACGGGTAGTTCTATTGTACAGCACGTAACCCCCTCGAAAATTCTTCATATAGCTGTCGTTCACAGCACCAGTTTCCACACGATGCAACTTAACATTGTAATCCGTTTGGTGCATTAAGTGCCACTGTGGCGAATTTGGAGCCTGAAATAACTACTGCTACGGTTTGTTTGTAAAGATAAAAAATGTTCACCTTTATTAACAGCGGTTGCCAAAGCAGCAATACAATAAGAATAAAGAATTCTGCGCGTACAATGAATCTGAACGTTATCATGTTGGAGGAATATTAGATCAGAACTGAACATTTAGCACAAATATGACCATTTTGTCTGTTATTATACGCATCATGCAGATACATACATGCAAATATGCAATTAGTGCACGGTTATCAGCAACATCAATCGTGCACATAGATCTAAAAAAGATGAAACCAATGTTCCGTCTCTGTAATACAAATAAATCAAAAGTTACATCACAGGAAGCTGCTGTTATTGTTCGTGATGCTAAGTATTTTTAAATAAGCTTTCGATTGTCTGGTAAAAAGGCAAAAACAGTAAAAAATATTATCTATGGAGCTTTTAACCTTTTACTTAGTCATCACATATTTACATTTGGCGGGAATAGCGCACAAATAACTTATACTTATATACCTTATACAAAATGTCAGATTAAAGCGTGGCGGTGATTATCGTTAATCATAGCCTTGTACTTTGTTTTTGAAAATATCGAAGGAACATTGTCGTAAGCTTTTCGTAGTCAACTATTCATTTATTTAACTAGATTTTGGCAGAAAAAATAAGTGTCGCTTTGCTTTGCGCTACGAGGCTGTATTTTTGTGGTAACACCCCAAGGGTTCGAAATGACTCATACAGCCGCCGAGAAACGCATGGGAAGATAGCGGCAATTTGTAAACAAGTGGGTGAACCGGTATTTGGCAGTATATAACGTCGATGACTTTCCAAATCGCAGGTCGTCTGGCAAAGTGCCGAGGAAACTCGAGAGAATGATTCTCACTTTGTTTTTAAAAAATCCTAGTATGACTCTCCGTAAAGGTGCTGAAATTTTACGCAAAAAATGTGTCAAAATATTGTACGATACTATTGTGTGCATTTGCGTGATAACGACGTACAATATCAAAGCACTTCGCAGCGAAACGTCACGCGTGGGCGCAAAAGAACTCGGGTCGCGATTGGGCCAACGTAATCTTCTCCGACGAAGCATCCTTTTGGGATTTTCCAATTATGAAATACTCCTGAGCAACATCGGGAGGCAGACTGATCTAAGGGCCCGTAAAACATCAGATCAATGGGGGTGTGTCTCACAAAAGGGTTTCGGCACTTTATACCCATTCACCGACAACTTGGACGCCAAAAAATAAGTCAAATTTACTGTAAACCGTTATTACCGACGGCAAAATGCTAGTTTGAAAAGGAGGACGAGGATTGGAGTGTTCAGGAAGACAACAATCCGAAACATCGGAGTAAAGAGTGTAGCTCGTGGAAGGAGCGAAATGGCGTCGTCACTTTGGATTTGCCGGCCCAGTCGCCCGATGCCAATCCCATCGAGAATGTCTGGGCTTATATTAAGATGAAACTACGCAGAATCGGACTCTGCAATTTCAATCAACTCTCGCGACAAGTCGAAAATTTTGTGAGAAACATCCCTCAGAGATTTCAGAGAAAAATTGATGGATTTAAGACAAGAACCAATTTATACAATTATATATATAAAAAAAGTTATGAGTGCTGCTGCTGCTGCTGCTGCTGCTGTCACACAGATCAAAGGTCAAATCGTTCGTGCCTTTCCGTGCCGACCCGAGCGCATCCGAAGGACAAATTTCGGCCCGGCGGCAGGCGCGACCGAGGTAATATATTTCCGGAACCGCAAGCGATAGAAAATTTTCGTTTGAAAGCGGGTAATAAAGCACTTATACATAAAAAAATTATGAGTGCTGTCACAGGTCAAAGGTCAAAGGTCAAAGTTCAACTCTAACTGGGTTTACGTAAATGCGTTGTCATGGCAACGGCGTACGTCAATTATGTCAAACAGAGCTTTTTAATCGTGTTTTTATTTATTTTTAAAAACTACTATGCGAAGGGGCTCAAGCATGTCGGAGTTGGACAAGCTCTCCGGTGGGCCGCTGCCAGACCTCGTTAATATAAAGAAATGTTTTAATAAATATTGTGTTTTTTCAAAAGAACTGCCACACTTTTTTCTAACACACTGTAATTCGGTAAATCTGGTAAAACAAAAAAATGGATTCTTGAACATACGAAGCGTGTAATCTAAAATACTCCGTAATAATCGGCAGAAAAACAGCACTTACCGAAAATAATGAAACAGCGTTTTTGTCAATTCAAAAGACAGTTTATCATATCTACCATCTTTGAAAACCATTGTCGAGAAATAAAATGTTTTAATATGCAAAACACGTTACATTAATTATAAGTTTAGATCATCTTCATCCGCGTTTATGTTATTTACTTTTCCAGATTAGTTAACTTTATTTACAGTACGTATCCCTTGCATTTAATAATACTATTTAAATACATAGAATTCTCTTCCAATCTTCTATTCTTAATTTCCTTAAGTCAGTATTCACTGCATCAAAGCACTTTTTTGGTCTGCCTCTGTTTCTCTTACCTCCATTTGCCCCCACAAATATCCTTTTGGTGTGTCTATGTTATGGCATTCGACTAACGTGACCCAACCATCTCGCTCTCTGGGATTTGATATAATAAATATGTCTAGGAGTCCACGTATCTCCTTTACTTCCTGGTTTGTTCGGTTTATCCAGTTGCTTTCTGCAGTTTTAGTCCCACCTAGAATCTCTAGTCTAATTTCATTTTGCTTTGTTAATGACCAAATTTCACATGTGTAGAGTATCGTAGGTTTAATTGTCGTTCTATAAATTCTAAATCTGACAGTCCTTGATATCGTCTTTCCTTTTAATATATTACTTGGTATTCTTAATGGGGTGGCAAAAGTGTGAGTAGCCCTGAAGTCATTACCGCCAGTCCCAAGCCTGGATAAAGGAGGAAGATTGAAGGGACCGGACAAGCAACCCACTCTCCCGTAAAATCTAACATTCGCTCACGCAACCGGAAATGGGCCTCGGAACAGGACTGATCTACAAACGACAACACATGCAATGAAAATGAATACGAGTTAGAAGAAAGAAACATAATACGAATAGCAACACAGAACATAAAATTATAGGAATAACAGAGACCTAGAGATAATAAGAGAACTTAAACAAAAAGGTCAATATATGCCCCATTCAGAAAACCAAAAAGAAACGAAAAGGCCAAAAGGATTTTGGAGAGTACATATTAATCTCTAGTGGCTTCTTTAGTGCCGCTGTCATTTTGTGAAGGCAAGTAATATTTATTTTGCGTGATTAGTTCTTCGGTGGTCCACATATATCGTTTTTGTACCTCGTTTAATGGTAGTGTTAATTGGTCGCTTTTGCGCTTATTTTGGGCTTGTTGATCCATTTTGAAATATTTGGTTGATATAACGACATTTTATAAAATTGAAAAAAACTGTTTTTCGGAAATAAAAAAAAAATTAAAGCTTGTACAAAAATATGTTAAATTAGAACGTTGTAGGTATTAAAAAGATCTATCGATTCAGTTTTTTTTTATATCGATCGGTGCATTACGTTTTGAGATATATCGAAAAAACCATCGAAAATCGACTGTTTTTGTTGTTTTTGTCGTATTTCTTTCTTGCAAATTAACGGTTTGTGACTTGCTACTTGCTGTAAATGTAGCAAACAAAAAAACAAAAAAGTACGTTTTTTCGAAATTAAAAAATCTTAAAATTTTTCGAAATATATCGATTTTTCGAAAAAAAGGCGTTCTCGGAAATCGGTTATAACATCTCGACAAATAGTCCTAGAGAAACTAATTTGAGCTCATTGTTTTCTTAAAGAGTTGTACTATCACGATAAAAAAGAATGATAACGATGTTATTAATTTTAAGTGTCCGAAAATAACATTGAAGAAATGAAATTTTGTTCGGTCACGTTTTTCTGAAATAGTTTTTCAATTTTCATTTCTTGATAATGACTGTTACGGAAATCGATTGTTGCAATTTTTACACGAATTTTCAAAAAATATTTTTTACGACCTTCTGGAGCCGAGACATTTTTTTTTTTAATTTGCAGATGATGCTATTTACGCACTACAGCGCTAATTTTGTAAGGAGATTAACGTTGAATATTTATATTTTGAATAAAAAAATATCGCAGTTCATTCATTCCATCGACCTCTAGCATTAATAAACGAATATCGAAGTGAAGCGTACGAGCGGTCGGCGAAGTGGGGGTAACCTCGCGCGGCCGACCTGTAAACTGAATTTGCGCCTTCAAAAGCATGCGGGATTATAAAATCTTCAATATCTCGACTTCTTGACCACGTACAAAAATCTTTTTGTACTTAATCTTTGGTAGCTCAACGAGATTAACACTAATATAATAATTATATTTGTCTTGTAAGTAAAAGAGACTTTAAAAAATGAATTTCTCTTTTTTAACTGCCATTTTCCTAATTTTAATAATTATTTATAATAAAACAACTAAGATTAAGTTAATTCAATTTATTATTGTTTAATTACAAAAGTGGTTACAGTGTTTAGACAGTTATTGTATGTATATATATTGTATGTATATATATAAAAATATTGGGTCGATCAAGTTTTATTTTCATTGGCTTATAGGGATTCATTTGTGATTCTTCTTCTTTTAGATTTATTTGTTTCTTCGGATATACTGTTTTCTTCTTTTTCTTCTTCTTCCTCTTTCTGCGTGTTTACATCCCTGTACATTCCAGTATTATTAGTTTCATCGTCATTCATTTATACGTTTTCTTCAAGAAGTACTTCTAAAGCACTTGTAGGAATCGTCTATTTGAATTTCAGGAGTTTGTTATCGCATTGCGTTGCGTCACAGAAGCAGACGCTTGTACATTTAAGGGAGTTCTTTTTACATCTGCAGACTTTAGTTTTACATCCACTCGTACAGCTACATGATATTTTTTTTTAATATATCTTCTGGTATTAAAGGTTCTTCCGTGTACACTGGCATTAACATATTTTCTGCCGTTTTCCACCCCATTGAGTTACGATGTTGTCATTTCCTATTTTTGTAATTGCAAATAAACTCGGAAAGCGTGTTGTTTTGCGGCTCCTTCAGTAGGAGGAAGATTTTCTAATTGAAACGATGCTCGAGAAGAGGATCGTTTGAAATATTCAAAACGGTGTTCATTAAGGGTGCCTTCTATTTTATTGCAATAGAGCAAAGATATTATTTGGTACATATTCTTAGCAATTTCGTCTTGAGAAGCATTTTTATCATAAAAAACTTCAACTAATTTTAGGTACTCATAATTTGAATGAAATATTTTAATCAATTTATTTTTTCCTTGTTTATAAAATGAAGACTGTATCGCAACCCGATGCGGCATGGAAAAATGCAATATATTTTTCTTTCTAAAATTATTCATAAGTTCCCAAAACATTTCGTCTAGATCTTCAATTTTCTGTTACAAACAAATAAAATATTAAGAAGTATCAACCGAACAAATGAATATGCAGTAACATTGTAAATAATGAGTTTACAAATGTTAAAGTACCGAAAAATAGCAGATAATTAAATAGTGCGTAAATAGCATCTCCTGGAATTTAAAAAAAATTATCTCGGCTCCAGGTCATAAAAATATTTTTTAAAATTCATGTAAAATTGTAACAATTGATTTCGTAACAGTCATTATCGAGAAAGAAATTGTAAAATATTTGAAAAACGTGACCGAAAAAATTTCATTTTTCAAAGTCATTTCGGACACTTAAATTTAATAAAATCGTTACTATTATTTTTTATCGTGATAGCACAACTCTTTAAGAAAAAAATGAGCCCAAATTTGTTTCTCTAGGACTATTTGTCGAGATGTTATAACCTATTTTCGAGAACGCCTTTCTTACGAAAAATCGATATATTTCGAAAAATTTTAAGATTTTTAATTTCGAGAAAACGTACTTTTTGGTTTTTGTTTGCTACATTTACAGCAAGCAGCAATAAATTAATTTGCAAGAAATACGACAAAACAAACGTTTTTTTGATGGTTTTTCGATATATCTCAAAAAGTAATGCACCGATCGATATAAAAAAAACTGAATTGATAGATCTTTTAATACCTACAACTTTCTAATTTAACATATTTTTGTACAAGCTTTTTTTATTTCCGAAAAAGTTTTACATTTCGAATTTTTTAAGAAATTAAAGATCAACTGGAAAAAACGCTATCTTTCTTAGAATTTTTTATTCTATACGACCATATTTTTTGTTTTCTGTTAAGATTTTTGGGAAATTATACATTGGGCCGTTACCTGTTGATTGGACATTTTATAAAATTAAATAATATTATTAAAAAAAATTTACTCACAATGCAGGCTATGAAATAGCTTTAAAATCGGCTGCGTTGCATTGCTAGCAGAGCGTACACGTAGTCAGATTTGTATTTGAGATAAGCTTTTTCTTTTCTTGACATTCTGTTTCACTTCCTTATAAAAGTGCGTCGTCTTTGTGATAGCTTTCTTAGCGGTTTTTATTTCTCCCATTGCTTCATTGGCAGCCCTTTCGATATTTGCACTGAGCTTTTTTATTTTTCTTCTGCTGCTTCTTCGTTTGTTGTAGGGTTCTAGTCTATATGTTTGTTTATTTTTGATTGGTACAGTTGTTTAGTGGATTTATTCTACAGTGATTTGATATTAAATTTTTCTTCCGCTGTTGTGTTTATTGTTATTTCTTTCTTGAGTTTTATTTTTTTCCTTATTTTTGTTAGTAGCAAAAGTTGGCTGAATATAAGATTATTGCATCTAGCACCTGCATAGGGTTTATTCATCTATTGATTAATGTGTAATCTATTATAGATTTTTGTCTTCTCGTATCATGTAATGTGTATTTGTAACGCCCTGCGTGATCAAAGAACGTCTTAATAATTTTTAATTCGATGAGTGAACATAAATTGATCATTAGATCGTCATTTTCATTTATTTGCCCCTCAAACCTCTGTTTAACGTTATTTATGGTCTCGTTTCCAATTTTTGCGTTAAAGTCTCCCATAATACATATATAGTCCTAAGTACGTAAGGGCTCCAAAATAAAGAGTCTTTCATGAAGCGCTTCCTATGTTTAAATTTAAATAAAACAAACTGTGTGTGAGATATTATTGAAATTTTTTATTCGTTTGAAAGGCCTATCGATGCCATTATGTATGGAATATAACATCGTGCGCCGTGGCTTCGCTGGGTGGTGCGCATCCGAAATGTCAAATTTTCCAATACTCTGGCGCATAAATCAGGCTGAATTTGACCGATGGCATAGGTTATGTCAGCTTTGAGGGCCGCTGTCGTTTGTGGCTTATTCTCATAGATCTGCGACTTAAGAAAACAACACAAGAAAAAGTCTAACGGGCCAAATCGCACGATCTCGGTGGCCAGTTCACATCACCTCCACGTGAGATGACCATGCCCTCAAATCGCTCGTGCAGAATGTCCAATGTGGCATAAGCTGTGTGGCATGTAGCGCCGTCCTGTTGAAACCAAGTGTCGTTGGTGTCCATATCATCCAATTCAGGAAAAAAAAGTTGGTAATCATCGACCTATAGCGCTCGCCGTTGACGTGATGGCCTGGCCAACGTCGTTCTCAAAGAAATATGAACCGATGACGCCGCCAGCCCAAAATCCACACAAAACAGTGACTTTTTCGAGATGCACTGGACGCCTTTGATCTCATGTGGATTGGAATCGTCCCAAATTCGACAATTTTGTTTGTTGACCTACCCATTCATCCAGAAATGGGCCTCATCGCTGAAGATGATTTTTCGATAAAAATTAGGGTCAGTTTCCAACAGGTCCAGGGCCCACTCAGCGAATACACGTCGTTGTCTATGGTCGTTTACCTTCAGCTCCTGAGTCAGTTGAATTTTGTACAGGTGCAGGCCCAAGTCACGACGCAAAATTTGCCAAGTTGTGGTCTGCGAAAGGCCGAGTTCTTGTGAGCGACGCGAAATCGACTGCCTCGAATTCTCCTGCACACTCTCACGGACAGCGGCGATGTTTTCGGCAGATCTTGGGTTTCATCGTCGTACGGGTGTTGGTTGATTGTTTACTGAACCAGTGGACTCAAATTTATCCACCACACTGCGAATAGTCCTCTCGGTAGGGTGATTATGGCGACCGTAAAATGGGCGAAACGCGCGGAACGTTGCCGGAACAGAACACCCATTTTGATAAAACAATTTTATCATTTGCACGTGTTGTTGAATGCTATATCCGTCAATGGTAATTTGGCAAAACAGACTGAATAAATGACAGCCAATTCAACAGATGCAGCTTCAACAATATGGCAGCTATCAACTGTCAAAGTTTGGAAGTCCCTATTGGAAGATCCATTAGTTTGTAAACTTTCGTAAAAAGGTTCTTTGTCTATTCTAGCTTTTCAATCCTTTGTTGCATAAGCCGATATTATGTTGAGATCGGGTCCGTCTGTTTTTAATTTAATTAAGAGGATTCCTTCAGACATGTATGTGCATTCTTGAATGAGATTTTTGAGTTTTTTATTTAACAAAATGCCTACCCCAGTTTTTGCTCTTACGCATCTCCACAGTTAAACTCTCTGACCAGAGGGCCACCCGATTATTCCGGCTCATGAGATGACCGTTCTACCAAGGGAGATCCCCCAGCCGCCAACATCATCCTCCGCGGTTGAACCCTCAATTCGCGAGCCCTAACTACATCTTTCCGCGGCACGACACACGTGAACCTTGGTACGACCTCTACCGCGACTGCAAAACCGCGCGCAATGCCAAATAGAAAGACTCGGACAGACCAAAGGAAACTGCACTCAATTTGATTAAATACCTCTGCAGGATCCTCCAGCTCAGGCCCCGACAGCAGTTTTTTTTTTAATTTTTGTATTTAATGAAAAAAATGACTATATAAAAGAAATATTCTAGTGACTAGAGGAGAGAAACTTCCAGATGTTAGACGTGTATGTACACTAACATTTGCCTTGCGGCTCAAAGTACTAACGTTAAGAAACACTCGCTAATTATGAAATCAGATTTGCAACTAGCCCTTGTACAGGTGAGTTAAAGGTTCTACCACATCTACTCCCGGGAAACGTCGGACTACCTAAAATTTACCGATACACCCGTTCCACGTCTGCTGGCAAAGCAACCGAAATCCACTAACAAATCAAATATATCGACTTGTAGCCTTGGCCTCACGTGCAACAAATTACCAAATGATGCTCCCGAGTTCGTTTTTGCACTCGTATCAGATATTACGCGAAGCGGCACAGAAACGCTCCGCGGTCTGAGAACGCCAAAAACGTGGGAAGAAACTTCCAACGTCAGGGCTAGAATCGGCCGCTAACGACACGTGTCCCGCCCCAAACAATCCGACAACGTCCTGATAGAGAACCCTCACTTTCGGAAAACGCCGGAAGCGTGCCTCCAGGTTCAACTACCCTCGAAGAGCTAGATCATAAGCTCCCTAGCTTTTATAGATTCTCCCCAAAAGGCAAAGCAACGATGGATTTTCCGATGGTGCTCCTCCAAAACTTAATACCGAAGACTTTAGGCGGTCGACTGGCAAGTTCAAACGCCAATACGCCTTGGAAGTTAAAAATGCGAGTGGCTTTCCGAATCCAACAACTATCTCAGATTTTTTTAAAAAATGTCCCGACTCATTGTAAACTCTCCCGACAAGCGTAGACAAAACAACCGTCGACTTTTCCGCAAGCTCGGACCTTTTCGGATTTTTCAGCGAACACAGACTGGTCTCTTTCGCCTCCGAAGACCGGCCTGAAGGTTTACTCCCTTCCAATGGTCAAAACGCAAGAGGAGGCGGTGAGATAAGCCACATTTATCGTAGGGGATGCGGAAACACAAACTTTATCTACAATGAAGTTTCTTAAACACATACAATATTTTCAAGTCTCTCTTTCCTTTATTCATCGTATTAGAGCCTTTAGTGTGACGGATAGAAAACAATTTGAACATAATACAAATCTCTGAAAAACATTCAAAAATAAATAGAGCAAAACCTATGCCCACCCAGTCTTACTCTCTACATCCTCGAATGGCAGCTCTACTAGCAACAACAGCAAACCTGCATTATTCCCTTATAACGTAGCACTGCCTCTAGCTGTAGAAATAAAAAATTGAGCAAAACATTATTAGCGGATCTGAATCTTGTGGGGGTTTAGAAACACATTGTTGCTCGATTTTAGACGCGAAGTAGCAGCTAGCGAATGTAATGGAGACATGTACGATGTAGAACAGAGGCTGTTGCTCAAATCGCACTGATCCAGCAGGCGGAGTAGCTCTTCCGGGGTTGGCCCACAGTTAGTTTTATTAACTGTATCATTCTTGTGAATGAGAGCTAGAGCAATTGACAAGTCCTACATTTGAATTGCTCTGTTAGAATACCCCGTGAATATAAATCTTCGGGGCCTCAAACCCATTTTGTTCGACCTAATGGCCCGCAAACAATTTCAATAATTTAAGAATAGTTTTATAAATTATTTTTAACAAATTATAATACATTTTTACAAAGTGAGAACAATACAAATATTTGTCATTAAAATGCATATAATACAATTGGGACTAATAATCAGTTTTAATAGCCAACAATCAACCAACTTTACAATTTAACAAATTAAATAATCAAGAAATTTAATTCGACGGTGATAATTTACTTTCACAAAGTTTGCAAATAACCAATCTCTAAAACGGGTCTGTCCCAAACGATTCCCCAATGTTTCAACGCTTGGGCGCAATCTAATCTAACGCGGTACGACCACGCGGAAAGATTGATCCAGCTGGAACAAACAACAAAATGGCTCAAATCCAGCTCGCTAGGACCAAATGTTACGGCCAAAAGTAGACTGTAACGTAATTTTAAATTTAAAATCCAAAAAGAGGAAAAGGGGTGGGTGAAAAAAGGACAAGTTACCCCAATCTTCACAGCGGAGCCGATTAGAAGCGTCTTTCCTGGTGCGTGTCCTCCAACTGGTGTCTCCGAGTTTGCAACTAGGTTTTCATTGGTTTCTCGCCCGGCCAAATACAAAGGAAATCGGAACGAGAGGATAATCTGGTCGGCAAAATAATGAGTCTCGATATAACAATCGGCCTTCAACAACGGCCACCGGGATATGGAAATTCTTGCCGCCAATAAAACACGCCGGCGATCTCTTGGTCAAAACGGCCTCGGACACGGAAAATTTAAAGCCGGTCGCCCGCTTTCTAAACTATCACAATTCAAATTCAAAACGAAGCGAGTGAAAGAGTGAAGAGCTAGGCAGGGCGGCCAAATGCCGCTCCGCTTTTATATATCAGCGCACGCGGCCAAACTGGCCGCCGATATCTCAAATCAAAACTAAAGCGCGTATATAGGAGGGAGCCAAAAAACGGCGGGCCCTAATTTAAAATTCAAATAAAGTAACTGGAGATTGGGGCGAACAAGTCGTGTATTATGCAGAGCTATAAATAGATATTGCAGCAAATGACCACAATAAAATTTTAACTAATAAACTGGCCACTTGTATTTGCTATGTTTTGTACTATGGTGGTTCAGAAAACGAAAAGCTGCTACAGATAAAAATGGCTGTAGTACCGTGCGCTGCTCCGTCAGGATGACATGTATTGTAAACTTTATAGTCTAGTATATGAATACAATATGAATCCAATTCTTTCTGTAAAGTCCGTTTCATAGATAAGCATAATGTCTATTTTTTATGTCAAAGAAATGTCGTTAGCTTTTGTTTATGCTTGAAAAGTTCATTTGCATTCCACGTTGCGATTCTTATATATTTATATATTCTTATATATATTTATATATTAGTTTTTATTTACAATTATTATTGTTAATAGATTTAATTTTATGCTGTTCTGTTGCTTTCTTCTCATAAACATAGCGTTAAAGTCTGATAGGAATGTGATGAGTTGTTGTGCCATATTTGAATATGATTTGTTTGTGTTGTTTGATTCGGTTAGCCTTGTTACAAGTTGGGCATAAGTTATACCATTGGCGTTTTGTAACTTATTGCTACCAGTACATAAATAACAAACATGACGATTTTGAAGATCTCATGGTGATTGTTGAATTCGGATAGTAATGCAATTGAATTTGGTTATTATAATACATCACTCAATAAGTTCATAGGGTGTTTAATAAAACAACAACTGTTAGACAAAATTCAAATTTGTTCATTAAGATAGTCTCCTTCAAGAGTGACACATTAATTCCAATGCTTCTCTAACATTTCGATGCCTTTTTTAAACGATTTATCTTTGGCCTCAAAATAGGCTTCACTTTCGGCAATCACTTCTTCATTGGAGACAAATCTCTTTTCCTGGAGCATCCTTTTGCAAACAGGTAGAAGTCGCTGGGAACCAGATCCGGGAAATTCGGTGGATGGGGAAGCAATTCAAATTGCGATTCGTGCAATTTTGCCATTGTTGCGATCGACTTGTGACACGGTGCATTGTTTTGGTAAAAAAGTACTTTTTCTTCTTCATTTGGGGTCGTTTTTTTTTAAACACCAATAACTCCATATAATATTCGCTATTGATGGTTCTTCCTTTCTCAAGGTAATCGATGAATCAAATACTGTGCACATCCTAAAATACGGAGGCCAAAACCTTGCTAGCTAAAATTTGCGTTTTTTGTCGCTTTGGCTGGCTTTTGCCCTTTCCTGTCCACTCAGATGGCTGCCGGTTTGACTTTGCAGTGTAGTGATGAATTCATGTTTTAACCATTTCCATAGATCGCGTGAAAAAATGCTTTTTATTGCGGTGAAACAGCTCCAAACAGCGCTCTGAATCGTCGACGCGTTATTGTTTTTGACCGATTGTGAGGAAACGCAGTGGGTCGGAGCTTTCTCATGGACAAACGTTTATCTAATATGATGAACACACTGCCTTTTCATATCTTTACGGAGTCAGCTATCTCAAGCAACTTTAATTTACGATCGGCCAAAACTATTTTGTGGACGTTTTTATGTTTTCTGGAACAACTGCCAAATTTGGGCGACCAGAGCGTTTAGCATCATCGGTGTTTGTACGGTCGCGTTTAAAATCAGCACACCACATCTCCACCATTTGCCTCGATGAAGCAGAGTCCGAATAACACTTGTCAAGCTATTGCTTTGAACGGCATTTTCCAGCATTAAAAAGCAATGCTTTATCAACGAAATTCAGATTTTTCCATTGTTTTAAAAATTACAAAAGTAACGTCGCTAAAACCACTACAACTTGTGAACTAAACGTCAGATTGTCCTGAAATTTTGACACATTTGAAGGTTAGTACATTCTAAAATCATATGGATTTGTCAATAGTGGTGCCATCTAACAATTATTGAGTGATGTGTTATATTTCTGATATTTGATGGTTGATATGCAGTGCATCCTTTTGTAGTTTGTAGTGTGGCTTTAGGTTGTCCTTCACAGTTTATGTAGCCTATTGTAGTACGTCTTAGAGTGTCCGTAGTTCTGACTATAACCTATTCTTTTTTTAGGAGGTTCAACAATTATTTTAGTACCCCATATAAATATTCACACTTTGTGATTGTTTTGTCTTGGTCCCAAGTCTACAAAGAACAATAATAACGGTTCTATGTTTTAAGTTTATAATATTACGGACCTCATGACCAACAGATTTATGCTCTTCTTCTATAATGTCAGTTAATACTGAGTAATGTAAGTTTCTTAGAATTCTTAGAATTTGATAAAAATGGCGAATTATGTTCTCGTCTCTCAAATGTTGCATCAATTTTTTTATTTTAATTCCATCGTTAAGTACAGCCTTACTGTGGCAGTTTTCGTCTTCAGTAACTGTTGCGAGATTACATACTACAACTTTAAAATTTGTGACGCCGTATATACATATCGGGACGAATTTGGTTTCCTTGGTGCTGCATTACCGTTTTTTGCGTATTTTCCTTGTCATCATCTACAAGCATTTTGTAGTTGTGAATAATAAATGGTAATTGACTTTTGTTGATTATTAAATTTTCTATTGATCAACTGTTCCATTTTCGCTTCTTAACTATTTATTATTTGTGTTTGGGTTATATATTTTATTTTCATTATTAAGACATAATTGAGATGAATATAATTGGGTAAATACCATGCAACGTTTTGGGTTGATAACGCCAATGTATGTGGTCGATTGGTGGCCTTGGCTAGCTTTATTTTGTTGAAAGGTAAACGGAATTTGTGATTTTAGGAAAAAGGGTGGTAGCCAGATTAATTAAATGAATGACTTATCTGGCTTCTAGAGTATCCGACTGCTAAATTTGATGTTGGCTGCGAAGGATTCATCCTGTGGTGTTGCTCGCCTGGTTGACCGGCTAAATGCCACACCGTGGCGCGCTCGTGTCGTATAGCAATCACCAATTTAAATAATTTGAATAACTTGTTAAATAAGAATTAGAACGGCCTCACGTTAATAGCACTCGATAAAATGCACACTGAAACCTTTGCTTGGGGTAACGATTTAAACACGTCTTCAATATTTAAAAGTTAAATGGCCAATCCAGTTTAGAAGCTTGCAGCGAGGGACTACATGCTTTAGCTCTTAGTACAGAGCCAAACACCCATTGCTTTTTGGATTAAAGCCATATATGCATATAACCTCCTTAAAATCAAAAGGTAAAAAAGTCAAGTTAAGTGTAATTTAAAAATTAGGCATTCTCTTATAACTTTTCAAGACCCTTGGTTGTAACAAATAAAACTTTTTATACACATTTTGATGCCATTTATTTAATACCCATCACTAAAAACACATCATTAAACACATACATTAAAAGTAAATCTTTTAATAGATCGACTTACTAATAGCTTTTCCATAAGCATAAACTTCTGCAATTAAATATTCCGCTTCCTTTGCAGTATATATAACCTTATAATCACCATTAGGAATGTGGGGAGGAAACCTTGAAAAGTCCATCACCGCGTTTTTAACATACACATTTCCCTAAAACAAGTATATGTTATCTAATTATTTATAATAAAAATTCAAATATACCTTTAGAATTGGACATCCACCTACATTTGATGTGTTAGTTAAGATATCTTTCAATGCAAAGCTGTTTAGGGAATACTCTCTACAGTAGTCCAGAGTTAGAGTAATCGGAAAAAAGCGATATTCATTGCTGGCAAATTTATAGACTTGTACTTTGATCTGTAACATAAGATATAAATCATTAAGCTGTGGATGTGATTATATGACTATTGCATAATGTTATATGTGTTATATTATACATAAGTCACTAGTGAATATATTTACTGAGAAAAACCCTTAATACTGAAAATCCATTAAACAGACAAAATAAAAGTTTGTATAATTTATTTCTAAATATTGTTACCAAATGACGTAAAAATTGATCGTTCTCCTATTGCCAACTATTTGTTGATAGCGATGCGTAATAACAGAACTTTAAATAAAACAAAGTTTTTGCGTCAAAATAGTTCCCTGCAGCAGAAATGTAGAACGATGCCATTACGAGCTATAAAAAACATTAGGTCGATCGTACAATAGCAAAGTCGGTAGAATCTTTTAAATGGGAGCGAGTATCAGATATTCACCTGCATCGCAGTGTAGGCTTATAATGATATATCAGTGACAAATAAATGGCAAATGTTGAGCCGTGATGGGATTAGCTCAATATACGAGGGTAAGGTGAAAAGTTCTCGGCCTGACAGCAAAAGACTGCGATTTTCAGTTAAAAAATGATTTTATTTTTCTACATAATCTCCCTTGACTTCAACACACTTGAACCAGCGCCTCTCCAACATCAGTATTCCTTCTCGGAAGTGATAATCTGGAATATGTGAAAATATTCATCAACTTCTTCATTGGATGCGAAGCGCTTCCCAGAAACAATTTTTTTTAAGTTTGAGAATAGGGGAGATGGTCGAGCAAATCATACCCCAAATCCCGCAGTTTTCCCATCGCCAACGCAGGTGCGTTGTCCTGGTGAAAGATGATTTTTTTTCTTCTTCAAGTCAGGCCTCTTCTTGCGAGTTTTGGCATCCAGGTGGTCAAGAAGGTTGGAGTAATATTCGCCTGTAATTGTTCTGCCTTTTGGACATACCAATTTAAACAACTTTAACGAAAAGAAGTGTATCGGTGAAACACAAACATATACTAAAATCACTCGAATAAATTCTGAATTACCACAAACATATAAGACTTAGACACCTAGATCATTATGGTTTGTCAATTTGTTCTGTGAAATACATAACGGATTTGCTGTACTATAAATAGTTTTCACGACTGCCATTGCTGTTCAGTATGAAAAATATCTAACTGTTAGACAATGCCGTATTATTATACGACGACAAAATCTCACATAACAAACATGGTTAAACGTTGTTCAATGTGTTTGGGATGGAAGCTCTACATCAATATCTCTATTGTTAAAATCGTAGTGTTAACACTTTGACAATTAGTCAAGTATTTTACGGATCGCAGTGGGTCTGAGCAAAAGGTTAATGATGGCGAGTTGCAACCTCTGTGGGTAATGTATATCAATAGGAATATTTCTACAGTATAATGTACTCATATGTTTGTTTATAATATTCATAAATTTTAGTTGTAGTTAAAACCATATTCACTTATGCATAAATATTTTTCCTAATATTGTTAATCGATTAATTTTCTAATCAAAAGTATAAATTGTTAGCAGAGAGCTAGTTTAGCATTATTTATTAAACTGTAAATGTGGATACTTGAATAATAAAATAATTTCATTTAGATAACGGTCTACATAAATTTACTACTAAAGAAGATATTGAACTACTAAATGAATATGTGACACGACGTAAAAGAAACTGGAATAACGCTATTGTAATACTACTGCACAAAAAGGGACCTGACAAAATTACGGCCGATCTCTCTTTATCACAGATATACAAGCAAATATTTACAAATAGAATTAAATGGACCAACATCAGCCAAGAAAAGCCGGATTTAGAAAACATACAGCACATTACCACTTTGACAATGAGAGTCCTAACAGAAAAGCAATAGATAATTAACATCTATATACATTTGTCGACAGAACATTGTACAATTTAAAACCATGAAATGCAAGCTAAGGGTATCTAAAAAAAATTAAAAAGCCAAATTTTCCCAAAACAAAAAAAAAAAATATTAAAATTAAAACAAGGGAAAAACCAAACGCAATTTTGGCATTCAGATGGTCAAGAAGGTGGAGTAATATTCGCCTGCAATTGTTTTGCCTTTTGCAAGATAATCAATTAACAGGATCCCTTTCGCATTCCAAAACACGCTGGCCACCTTTCCGGCAGATGCGATCGACTTCGCTTTCTTTGACGCTGAACCGCCGGCTTCCACCCACTGCTTAGACTGCTGTTTCGTTTCTGGTGTGTAGTGGTGGACCCTTGTCTCATCCATGATAACAAATCGCCGCACAAAATCGGTCGGATCCCTATTGAATCGGTCCAAAGATTGCTGCGAAAATCGTTTGCGCATTTGCTTTTGATCGGCATTCAGCAAATGCGGCACCCATCTTGCGCAAAGCTTTTGCATCCTTAATTCTTCGTGCAAGATGTTTCGCACCCTTTCTTCCGATATCCCCACAGCCTCAGCTATCTCACTCACCTTCACTCGCCTATCGTCCAACACGATATCATGCACTTTTTCGATGGTTTACGGTGCGGTTGTGGTTTTTGGCCGTCCTTCACGTGGGTCATCTTCGAGGGATGCAGACCACGTTTAAATTCAGCTGTCCACTTTTAACAGTTGAAATGAAGGAGCAGAGTCCCCGTAAACTTTTGTCAACTTCGGATGAATTTTAGGGTTAATCCATCCAAAACGAAGAATTTTATAACCGCACGATATTCAAGTTTATCCATTTTAATAAAAAACATGCAACATGTCTACTGAAAAAATTCGTATAAACAAACTACTTGAGCGAACAAGTTGAAACTAGTCATTTGAACTAATGACACATGCACCCAAGCAGAAACATAAACCGTAAATTACTAAATCATCTGAGATACGCAGATGATGTTATTTGAATAGCAGAAAGTAAAGAAGAGCTGGAACGAATCCTAACAGAACTAGAAGAACAAGCATCCAAAGCCAAACTCCATATTAATATCGCAAAAACGAAAGTCATGTGCAACGAAGATTCTCATATTACCATCAGAAGTCAAAGAATATAAAATGTATCAAACTATGTCTACCTAGGTTACGCAATATCACTGGGGAGAGAAAATCAGACAGCCGAAAAAGGTTAGCATGGGCAGCTTTTAACAAACTAAGCAGTACCCTAACGAACAAGAACATCCAAATGTATCACTTCTTCGAACAATCTGTAATGCTAGTCCTAACGTATGGCGCTCAAACCTGGACAATTACCAAAAGATCAATGATTATGCTCCAAACAACGCAGAGAGCTATGGAAAAGCGAATGATTAGAATTTCTCTAATACAACGGAAGAGGAACGAACACATAAGAGGCACAACCGATATAAATAATGTGAGTGAAACAATAGCGGAATTCAAGTGGAACCTTGCAGGCAATGTGGCCAGATGCCAGGATGAAAGGTGGGCAAAAATAATACTACAATGAAGACCATACCAAGGAAAAAGATCCAGAGGACGACCACCTAAGCGCTGGACAGACGACATAAAAGTTACAGCGAGTTGATCATGGATGAGAGAGTTTGAAACAAATGAGGGAGGCCTATGTCCAAAAATGGGCCGAATGAGGGTTAAAAAAAAGAGAAAACATAGTAATGCAGGCCGTTCTCAGTTACGCATAATTAAGATTTGAGTGGAAATAATTTTTAGGGCCTTAAAAATTATTTTATGACTTTTCGAAGTAACAATTCAAGATCGGAGAAAAACTTTCATCTTATTGCTAGAGTGAAGAAAACTGGATATTTTATTATTGCTATTCTGTGTCTCATCTGGAAACACATTAAAAACTACATGTCCATGCACTTTCAAATGTATGCACTAGATTTTCAAAATTGAATTATTTTTAATAGAAAAAATAGTAGTCATGAATAATGAATCAACTCTCGTACATAACAGTGTAAATCAAACTAATAAATACCTTCACATGTCTAATGTTCTTTAATATTTGTGCAGTATAGTTTAAAACACGGGTAGTTCTATTGTACAGCACGTAACCCCCTCGAAAATTCTTGATATAGCTGTCGTTTACAACACCGGTTTCCACACGATGCAACTTAACATTGTAATCCGTTTGGTGCATTAAGTGCCACTGTGGCGAATTTGGAGCCTGAAATAACTACTGCTACTGTTTGTTTGTGAAGATAAAAAATATTCACCTTTATTAACAGCGGTTGCCAAAGTAGCAATACAATAAGAATAAAGAATTCTGCGCGTACAATGAATCTGAATGTTATCATGTTGGAGGAATATTTAGATCTGAACTGAACATTTAGCACAAAAAATGACCATTTTGTCTGTTATTATACGCATAATGCAGATACATACATGCAAATATGCAATTAGTGCACGGTTATCAGCAACGTCAATCGTGCACATAGATCTAAAAGAGATGAAACCAATGTTCCGTCTCTGTAATACAAATAAATCAAAAGTTACATCACAGGAAGCTGCTGTTATTGTTCGTAATGCTAATTATTTTTAAATAAGTTTTCGATCGTCTGGTAAAAAGGCAAAAACAGTAAAAAATATTATCTATGGAGCTTTTAACCTTTTACTTAGTCATCACATATTTACATTTGGCGTGAATAGTGCACAAATAACTTATACTTATATACCTTATACAAAATGTCAGATTGAAACGTGGCGGTTAATCATAGCCTTGTACTTTGTTTTTGTAAATATCGAAGGAACATTGTCGTAAATGCTTTATCAAAGTAGTCAGCTGTTCATTTTATTTAACTAGATTTTGGCATGTTAAACAAAATAAGTGTCGCTTACGCTTTGCGCTACGAGGCTGTATTTTTGTGGTAACACCCCAAGGGTTCGAAATGACTCATACAGCCGCCGAAACGCATGGGAAGATAGCGGCAATTTGTAAACAAGTGGGTGAACCGGTATTTGGCAGTATATAATGTCGATGACTTTCCAAATCGCGGGTCCTCTGGCAAAGTGTCGAGGAAACTCGAGAGAATGATTCTCACTTTGTTTTTAAAAAATCCTAGTTTGACTATGCGTAAAGGTGCCGAAATTTTACGCAAAAAATATGTCAAAATATCGTACGATACTATTGTGTGCATTTGCGTGATAAGGACGTACAATATCAAAGCACTTCGCAGCGAAACGTCACGCGTGGGCCCAAAAGAACTCGGGCCGCGATTGGGCCAACGTAATCTTCTCCGACGAAGCATTCTTTTGGGCTTTTCCAATTATGAAATACTCCTGGGGAACATCGGGAGGCAGACTGATCTAAGGGACCGTAAAACATCAGATCAATGGGGGTGTGTCTCACAAAAGGAAGACAACAATCCGAAACATCGGAGTAAAGAGTGTAGCTCGTGGAAGGAGCGAAATGGCGTCGTCACTTTGGATTTTCCGGCTCGGTCGCCCGATGCCAATCCCATCGAGAATGTCTGGGCTTATATTAAGATGAAACTACGCAGAATCGGACTCTGCAATTTCAATCAACTCTCGTGACAAATTCGAAAAATTTAGAGGTTCCTTTCGGTCGAATAAGCCGAAAATTTTGTGAGAACCATCCCTCGGAGATTTCAGGGAAAAATTGATGCTGATGGAGACATAGATTTGCATTTAAGACAAGGACAAATTTGTACAATTAATATAAAGAAATGTTTTAATAAATAGTGTTTTTTCAAAAGAACTGCCACACTTTTATCTGACAGACTGTAAATCGGTAAATCTGGTAAAACCAAAAAAAATGGATTCTTGAACATACTCTGTAAATAATCGGCAGAAAAACAGCACTTACCGAAAATAATGACTCAGCGTTTTTGTCAATTCCAAAGACAGTTTATCATATCTACCATCTTTGAAAACCATTGTCGAGAAATAAAATGTTTTAATATGCAAAACACGTTACATTAATTATAAGTTTAGATCATCTTCATCCGCGTTTATGTTATTTACTTTTTCCAGTACTTTATTTTACTTTATTTACAGTACGTATCCCTTGCATTTAATAATACTATTTAAATACATAAAATTCTCTTCCAATCTTCTATTCTTAATTTCCTTAAGTCACTAGTCACTGCATCAAAGCACTTTTTTGGTCTACCTCTGTTTCTCCTACCTCCATTTCCCCCCACAAATATCCTTTTGGTGTGTCTATGTTATGGCATTCGACTAACGTGACCCAACCGTCTCGCTCTCTGGGATTTGATATAATAAATGTATCTAGGAGTCCATGTATCTCCTTTACTTCCTGGTTTGTTCGTTTTATCCAGTTCCTTTCTGCAGTTTTAGTCCCACCTAGCATTTTTCTGAGTAGCTTTCTTTCCAAAATCTATAGTCTAATTTCATTTTGCTTTGTTAATGCCCAAATTTCACATGTGTAGAGTATCGTAGGTTTAATTATCGTTCTATAAATTCCAAATTTGACTGTCCTTGATATCGTCTTTCCTTTTAATATATTATTTTGTACACCTAATGGGGTGGCAAAAGGGTGAATTGAGTAGCCGTGGATTTATTACCGCCAGTGGTCAGAATTATGAAAAAAAGTCGAAAAAGCATGAAATTGGAATTTACTCAAAGTAGTAGTTGTTTTTTCATAATTCTGATCACGTCATTAGAAATAGCGGAAAAAAATACGCATAATAAAAGAAAACGAAGATCGTAGATACTTTTTAATCCGCACAATTAATTTTGCAATTAACACACTCGAGAAGCCGCGCGCAGTGTGTCGTGACGTCACGCGTTCCCCTCTCACAACCGCCGTGCGACTTTGCGGTCGTAGCGCGCGACGCGCTGACTTTGTTAATCGTTTATTTGGTCATCCGTTGACCGACCGACTCAAAAAAAATCTACTTATAGCGAAAGAGCTCTACTTTATAACTATCCCAACCAAAAATCGAATTATCAATTTGAAGGTTAATTATAGCTGAAAATGTAAAAAGTTACTATCTCGGCTCCTATTGGTCGGATCGGGACATGTTTTCTTTTACATTTGCGTTTTTTTAAGCACTATATAATGCAGTTAGTTTCAACACTTCACGTGTAAAATTCGCCGAGATATGGTCCATAGAAACGGGATTTTTTTAGGTTTTTTGTTAATAACAAAATTTTTAGTTGTTTAAAAAATTTGAAATTTTAACACAGCATAGGTAATGTAGTTACCTACATAATCATTTTTTACTGAAGCCCTTAAACTGACGCAGACCGAAGCTATACGCGATCAAAGTTTTTGAATTTATAATTGCAATAGGTCACCATTTTGAATTTGAGAGTTGAGTTTGAAAATTTGTTTTAAGCACCAAAATACTTATCTATTCCTCAATTTACGTTAACTTTCGATAAAAATTGCGCTTTTTATATGAACTTCAATATTTTTGCCTATTATTTGTTTAGACCATTGATTCTCAAAGTGGTTCAGGTGGACCCCCAGGGGTCCACCTGTTACTCGACGGGGGTCTACGTTGGCGTGACAAAAAAATGGAGGTTCACAATTCGTAAGCGGGGGCCCACGAAAATTTATCTGGTTTCGATGTGAAGAACTAAAATGTTGGCTTAAGTTCACCTATCAATGTAGGCAGATAATATTTTAAGAAGCTCAGCGACTGTTACTTGTAAAAACTTGCATATTCCATATTCAGTACAACGTGTAGACTTGCAAGGCGCTGCCGCTGCCGCCGTCCGCAATGCTTGTTCAGACGTGCAAAAGGACGAAGTACGACTTGTGGTGTGTGTGCTTGCAATCTTACATGAACTTGTTTGATTCTTCACCAATATAAATTGGGGAACTGCGAGAAAGCTTTTGATAGCGTTTCCCTCGTCATAGCTTGTCGAGAAAACTTTTTGTGTCGTTACAAACCTTTTAACAAAAAAAAGGAGCCGATTGAATATCACAGAACGGGGAGATTTGCGGTTATTCCTAACAAAACTGAAGCCGAATATTGATAATTTGCTGTCAATCCATCAAGTACATCCCTCCCTCTAAAATTATGACTATTTTGTGATTGTCATTGTAGAAGTTACGTTACATTATTAATATTTTATTTTAACTATATTACGACTGTTATCATATTACGATGTAATATGATAACAATAATAATTAATAGTGTAATAATTACATATTTGAATAAATACAACACAAGGAAATATACTATTTTTCTTTTTATTTTTACCACTCCGAATGGGGAGTTTTCTAAATAAAATATGTGAGAAGTGATTGGTTTCTTGTGTTGTGGGTAGATGTCAAAGGAGTAAAGTTGGATGGAATGACTTTTTGATTGGCTAACTTTACTTTTTTGACATCCACTCACAGCACAATCAATTAATTAATTAACCAATAACTCAGCCGCAACGCAAATTTCCATAGTTAGATCTAATCTTCACATTTTTTTCGAGTTTTGGGAATATGGTAGAAATGTAGCTGCAGGGGGTCCACCGGAACCAGCAAAACTTTCAAAGTGGTCTATGAGAAAAAAAAGTTAGGGAGCCTCTGGTTTAGACGCTCATTTTGCAACTTAAAACAATTTTTACGATTTTCGACAATAGCCAATTATTATAGCAAATTATCTCAGCTACAAATTCGATCAGTATACTTCGAGTCAATTCAAGGCTCCTGTAACGAGATATTTCGAGAAAACCGAAAAAAAGCATGTTCGGTTTCGGTTTTTTGCAATAAACAATATGTTCCGGGCCAGGTCCATGGTCGATAATTTAAGGTCGTATTCTATGATTTTTTTGCCAATTTTTAAGTTTATTACTTCCTCGTTATAAGATTTTTCTAATTCAAATCCTAATTCGCCGGGACTACCATGCCATCGGTCAAATTCAGCCTGATTTATGCGCCAGAGTCTTGGAAAATTGGACATTTCGGATGCGCAACACCCAACGAAGCCGCGGCGGACATTTGCACGATGTAATATTCCTTACATAATGGCATCGATACACTTTTATAAGGAAGTGAAACAGAAATGTCAAGAAAAGAAAAGAGCTTATTTCAAATACAAATCTGACTACGTGTACGCTCTACTAGCAATGCAACGCAGCCGATTTTAAAGCTATTTCATAGCCTGCATTGTGAGTAAATTTTTTTTATATTATTTAATTTTATAAAATGTCGTTATATCAACCAAATATTTCAAAATGGATCAACAAACGCAAAATAAGCGCAAAAGCGACCAATTAACACCACAATTAAACGAGGTACAAAACGATATATGTGGACCACCGAAGAACTAATCACGCAAAATAAATATTACTTGCCTTCACAAAATGACAGCGGCACTAACACTAAAGAAGCTTATAAACGAACCATCTAATTTCTTACTAATATTAATAAACTTAAAATGTCACCAATATATTTGCACAATGCAACAAGAACGGTGTAATACCGTAAAGGAAACTTTCTACAGCGGTGCGAAATCGTAACGGTCACTTCCGATTTGGCTGAAAATCAATCCCATGAAAGGTACTGATCTAAGATGTGTGTATGCCAAGTTTGAAGTGAATCTGTTGAATAGAACATAAGCTATTGTGTTTCCAGACACACAGACAAACAGACAGGTAGATAATCTCATTAACTTTCTACTATAAGCTCCGCTGTAGAAAGTTAATAAACCACAAAAATCTAGTGGGTGATATCGAACAAAAGGCAACCGGCACGTTTACTACAATGTGCAACACAAATACGCTTCAAATTAATCTATCAAACGAAGGCGATTACCGTACTTTAACAGAATATTACACCAAAATGGAATTCAATTTCACGCATTCCAAAACCCAAATCAAAAACCAGTGTCGGTGGTAATAAAAAATGTATCGCTATCAATCATTGCTGCTGAAATAAAAACAATTAAAAATTTTGCCTGTCATCAATGTAACTAGACCACTAACCAAAGATAAAAACCACTTCCAGTGTGCGCCGTTGATTTAACGAATAATGATGAGAGAAAAAGAATATTTACTTTAAAATCAATCTATCATTCGATAGTGACCGTAGAGATGAGAAAAAAATCAATTAACATACCGCAATGCCATCGATGACAGCGATATGGCCACACTAAAAATTACTGCAGACTTTCCCGAAAATGCGTGAAATGCACAGGAAATCATAAACATAATGAGTGTACTAAGCAGGCCAATACTAAGCCGACGTGTGCAAATTGGGGCGATGACCACTCGGCAAGTTATCGCGGTTGTATCCACCACATTGAACTCCAACAGAAACTTGTTAAAAATAGACCATTTACCAATAGCTCACGTGTTAACCTAATATATTCAAATGCTGACAAGGTTAAAAACGCCCTAAACGCCAACTCTACCTCGCCAACGTCAACACCAACTCAATCATCTGAACCCATAAACATTATCAAAATTATCTTAGAATTAATAACACCCTATCTTCCACAAATCGAATCATTCTTTACAACCACCCTATTACCTCTACTGTTCAATGGACCCTAAGACCCAACGAGCAATAGAAAATTTAACAATTCTCAACTGGAATTCAAACGGAACTGTATCAGTATTTATAGTTTTCTTGGTTAGGTACAACATCGACATAGCATGCCTCACCGAAACTCACTTATCCGAAAGTGACAAATTTAAAATACCAGGATACAGCGTATATCGTATATATTCCAGAATTGCTTCCGGAAGAGTAGCTATCATTGCCAAGAAAAAATTGATCACTCATGCATTCCTGAAATCCCAAACATTACCCTTGAATCTGTTGGAGCTAAAATTAAACTAAGTGATCAAAGTATCCTAACTGTCTACAACGTATACAGGCAGCCCAATAAAAAACTAAATAAAAATTATATAGAGATTGTATACAATACAACTGATGAGATACTAGTAGTGGAAGATAGTAATTGTAAACATATCACTGAACATATCACCAATCCTGAAGGCACCAAACTCGATCATTATTCAACTGTCTATGCCTTTCAAATCCTGCTTCCAGATGAGTATGCTTACTTCCCTTACCGCACAGACCACCTACCAGACATACTAGATATCGTTCTGCAGAAAAACTTTTCGAAGCAAATCAATCAAAGAGTTAATTCCGATCATTTACCGATACTAGCAACCTTCCTCAGCACGCCTCAGGACAAGTAAGGCCACCACCCTAAAGCCTCACTAGTAGACCAATTGCCTGAAATACTTGGATCACAACCTTTGAGAACCGAACACCTGCGAGACTCAAAAAGACATAGATATCGCTGTAACCAATATCACCACATCAATTGTGACTCCCCTAAAATCATCAGTTATAACCTCTACTAAACCTATATTTACAAATAATAACTATCCTCCCAACCATATACTGCAGCTCATTAAAACAAGAAGCCAAACCAGACGCCAGTGACTAAGAACCAGAAACCCATAAACAAAAAGGTTATTAAACAGTTTAATGCATCGTCTCAAAAAGGAACTCGACGAATATAAACTGCAATCATATCAAAGACATATAGCAAGCATCAGCCCTGGCGACGCAGGTATGTGGAAAACCACAAAAAGAATATTAAAGCAACATGAAGAATTACCCACTATAACTAATGGCAATGACGCATACTACACAGACAATGAAAAATCAGAAGCATTTGCTATACACCCAAAACATGTCTTCACGCCGTTATCTATCTGTAATCCTACACACGGTCTCCACATAATTAATCATATTGAACGAAATGTTCCAGTCATAACCAAAAACATTCGTCCCACATCTCCGATGGAAATAACACAAATCATAACTGCTCTGGCCACGCGAAAATCACTTGGCTATGATCTTATATCCAACACGATCTTAAAACACCTGATCAAAAAATGTCTGGTACATCTAGCCTCAATGTTAAATGCATGCCTCCGCACTGGGTACTTTCCCCGCGACTGCAAACACGTACACATCCTTATGTCCGCCAAGCCCGGGAAAAACAAAGGGGACATTAAGAACTATCGACCCAGTAAGCCTACTTACTACACTGTCCAAGATCTTAGAATAAATTATTTACATTAGATTACTAGAATTCGTCGAAACCCAAAACCTAGTACAGCTCTAGCAAATTACTGAAATAATAGAAAAAGGATACCACAACAAATACTACACTACAGTCCTCTTTTTGTTGCTTAAGCCTTCGATAAGGTGTGGATCGAAGGCGTAAAGAAAAAGCTCCTTAACATAAATGCTCCCAACTATTTGTTAGCAATTATTTTCTTATTTCTAGAAGACGATTATATCACTAACCTTAGTAGAGATGACAATAGTATTTGGAAACCAATTAAAACTTCAAGAAAACCAATTACTGCAATACCACCAATACGTTTTGAATCCCCATTTGTCGGGCCATATGCCAAATCCAATAAAAAAAAGGCAGACGTCTTTGCAGAACACTTGGCAACAGTATTTACTCCAAATAACGATACACCAGGCAGAGACGTTCTGAATTTCTTAAATGACAGCACCCTAGATGCATCTGCGCACAGTATAGACTTCTTCACTCCTAAAGAAGTACAGAAAGAAATATCTTTCTTAAACAATAAAAAAGCTCCAGGAATAGACCAAGTTACTCCCAGTATGCTCAAAGAACTTCCCAAGAAAGGACTAGTTATGTTAACATATATATTTAATGCTGTTACTTCACTACTGGCCACAAGGACTGAAATTATCAGAGATAATTTTAAAACCAAAACCCGGAAAACCCCAAACAATGTAACTTCGTATAGACCGATAAGTTTGCTATCAACCATATCAGAACTACTAAAGCGACTACTACTATATCATATTACACCTCTGCAAGATGTAATCCCAGACCATCAATTTGGGCTTCGAGCAAAGCACTTTACTACAGAACAGTGTCATCGGATAGCTAACACCATTCAAGAATCTCTGGACAATAAAAAATACTGTACAACAGCATTTCTCGATGTTAGCCAGGCCTTTGACAGGGTCTGGCATGCAGGTCTGTTATACAAAATCAAACGAATCCTACCGGAGCCTTACTATATATTGATAAAATCATACCTTGAAAACAGAAAATTTAGAACAAGGGTAGATGGAGAAAATTCTATCTTCCACCCAATTAAAGCAGGTGTTTCCAAGGTAGTGTCCTTGGACCCTTCCTGTATCTGATATACACATTCGATCTTCCCACAATCACCGGAACATTTGCCGACGACACAGTTATTATGGCTGTAAATGACAATCCTCTAATAGCATCTGCGCGCCTACAAGTCCACCTTAACCCACTTCAACAATTGCTAGATAAATGGAAGGTTCAAATTAACGAAACAAAGTCTCTGCAAGTAACTTTCACCTTACCGAAACAACAATATCCACGAGTCACCGTAAACAATATACAGCTCCCAGTATCAACAAGTGTAAAATACCTTGGAATCCACCTAGATTCGAAACTTACATGGAGGGAACACATACAGAAACAAATGGATTTACGTTTTAAAGAATTATATTGGCTTTTTGGAAGAAAATCTAAGCTGTCACTAGAGAATAAAATTCTATTACATAAAGTTGTTATCAGGCCGATATGGACATTTGGCATCGGCCTATGGGGACATTCCAGCAAATCAAACACTGCTATAATCCAAAGATCGCAATCCAAAATCATCAGAGCCATGGTTGATGCACCATGGTATGTGAGTAACCAAACGCTCCATCAAGACTTACGAATACCATTCATCACGGATGTCATTCAAGAGAGAAGTAATAAACACCACAGCAGACTAGCAGCTCACACAAACCCCCTCATACAACCACTATTGCTGGATCAGAGGATCTGACGAAAAAAAACCACAACACGGAAATCGCTGCACACAACATCCGAACGTTAGCAACAGATAGCAAAATTCTTGAGCTAGACGAAGAGTTATCACTTATCAAATGGGATATTCTCTGACTAAGCGAAGTAAGGCGAAAAGGAGAAGAATTGACAACACTAAATGCGAAGCACGTACTATACCACTGGCGGAGTCGAATTCCTGATCAACAAATAGCATGTAGACAATATCATTTCTGTAAAAAGCATATCACCGTGAGTCGCGTATCTAAGTTTTAGACTAAACTCAAGATATAATATGAAAATTAGCCAGGTTCACGTGCCGACAACGGACTACACTGATGAAGAAGTAAACGTAATCTAAGATAAAATTATGACGATCTTTTGTGGCGACTTCGACGCAAAAACCGGTATTAAAACAGATAATGCCGAAATCGCACTGGAAAGCAGCGAGGAAAACCCTACTCATCTTTTTACTAGAAAACAACTTGTTTCAAATGAATAGTTTCTTCTACAAGAAATCCACAAGAAGATTAGCGTAGGCAAGCCCGGATGTAGTCTCAAAAAACGAAATAGACTACATCATGACGAACATAAAATTTATTGTTCACGACATAACAATACTCAATCAAATTTCCGTAGAAAATGATCATAGAATGGTAAGGGATACAATTAAAATAAATCTAGAAAATGAAATATATGAAATGGTTAAAAGAAAAACTAAAAAGAAATGACAGGCCCCAGAAAACAATGAGAAATTTAAAAACACAATCGAACGAATAACCAAGGCACTATGAAAAGCCCAAGAGCCCCATTGACAAAATGAAAGACAGAAAACAAACTAAGTCAAGGTACAAAAAAGCTAATGCAACAGAGGAGAGAAATAAAAACAAGAGACAAACCTAAGGCAGTTAAATAAAGATATAACAAAGGACAATAGCAAAGATATAAGAAAACATAAACACGAGAATATAAACAAACAATAGAAAAGAACAACAACTTGAAAGTGCTAAGAAGAAAGCTTAAAATGGGAGAAATAAAATTATAACACTTAAAAAGAGCTCAGGTAAACTAACAAGTAACAGAGGCGAGCTATTATTGATAGAGAAAGAATTTTACGAGAAACTATATAGAAGTAAACAACAAATAAAAGACAAACTCAAAAAAATTGAAAAGACAACCGTAGTAATCAATCAGAAATCTGAAAACATCCCTGACATAAAAATGGAAGAAATATAATAATCAATAAATAAAATGAAAGACAACAATGCTACTGTAAAAGATAAGATAGCCATTAAAAGAATAAAAATAGGTGGAGACACTCTACTAGAAGAAATAAAAGATCTTTTTAACCTCTGCCTAATACAAAACAACATACTAAAGAAATGGAACACTGTCATGACGATATTAATTCACAAAAAGGGTGATCTGACAAACGTCGTAAACTATAGGCCCATAATCTTGTTCTCTCACCTAATCATTGGGAGGAACATAACTATTAAGAAACATTAAAAGAAGTCAGACAACACAAATATCTGGGGCACGAATTAAGAATTTTTAGAGATAACCAAACATGCGAGCTACAAAGACAAATAAGCCTGGAATAGGCAGCGTATGATAGACTAAGAGACGTATTTAAAAGCGACATACCGTTAGTCTCAAACAGAAAGTATACAACCAATGTGTTCTCCCCGTCCTGACTTATAGATCAGAAACACTTACGTTAACAAAAAAAAAACAGTTTACAAAGTCGTTAAGAGAAAAATGGAGAGAGCCATGTTAGATATTAAACTGAAAGACTGTATCGAAACACTAACATTCGGCAAATAACCGGCATATGTAACATAGTCCACCGAAATGGGCAGGGCATGTAGCGAGGCTCAGTGACGCGAGATGGACAAAGAGAATCATCGAATAGAGACTACGTCAAAACAAACGAAGCAGAGGGAGACCCCCTATCCGATGGACCGTTGATATAAAGAGAGTAGCAGGAAATTTGGATTAGAGCTGTACAAATCCGAAGTGAATGGGAACGATTAGGGGAGGCCTATGTCCACCAGTGGACGCAAACGACTGGGCAAAAAAATCTAATATGGATTCATAACCTAAGAGTTTGTGTTTTGCACAGACATGGAGTGACTTGATAACGTATGTCCGTTATTTTGAATGCTTGATTGCTTCGGTATTGGATAACCAATTTTGTTAAGCTTAATGATCTCGTAAGCTAACTTTTGAGCTAGGCTATAATATATTTTAACGCCGTTAATCAAGAATTTGTTAAACTTTTGGTTGTTTAAATTTAATTTTAACTTTAAATTTAAGCATCAGCGGCCTTTAAATCGATGTCTATTCTAAAACCAATTTAACATAATTATAGTTTTTGTGTCTACAAAAGATTTTCATTTTCTTTTCCATCTTGAAAATCGATAGTAAACCCACAGAAAAGACAAGGAACACGATATGACGCAAATTTTGTCCTATTAAAAGTCAAACAATTTAACTTAATAAATTCCACGCATCACTCATGGTGCGTAACGACACTCAATTGCTTTAAGGTGATACTTTCCATGGTAAGGGTAGTAATTCTCTGGTCGTGTTAATTGTTTTGACTTGGCTAAATCATTTAATTAATCTCATTGAACACATTTACAAACCTTAAATGATAGAAGAGTTGTCGTTGGCTTTATGAAAACGAATGGTTCCGCTTTATCACGCACGAAACACTGTCACAATGCTTATGAACATAAATGACACACGGCACTTAATTAGATTACAGAGGCGGAAATTAGTCAGATTAGCCGGAAATTACACGGCAGTGCAATTAAAATATTACAAATAAAATAAACATCGAACAGATGTCAAGCGCTTGGCGCCATTTTGCGCGCCCTTTGCAATACCATTGTCGGCCAAAAAATCACCCTACCATTGTATGACATCAATAATTTACCGTTCGTCAGGATTGACCAACGAAGGATATTGCAGAAGTTCATAGTTAAGATTGCAGAAAACGTACCTAACAATCAAACTAAAAACAAAATTATGTGGTACAGCAATTGTTACTAACAAAATTCCAAAAAAGTTGAAAGTCAATGTGTTTTCAGAGAAACTTAAAGTCAAATCCTAGAATTAAATTGTACAGCACATTTAAATTTCATTTTGATAGTCCCATATCTGTATCTTTTATTGGAGGTGGGGGGGAGGGTTAAAATCAAAAATAGATATCAAGAATTCAGTAACTCTGCACAACTTTACGCAAAACATTTGAAGTAAAATAATTACTCAGCCACAACAATCTTGGAATACGTAGCAAGAAATAATTGGAGGTAAACGGGAGAGTCCACACCGTTTGCCCTTAAAACTGCGGGTGGAGTTATCCCAGCCCACATCCGTGGGGAACAAATGTCGTCTGTAGTGATGATGTGGGGCAGAGGTCCACGCAAGTGACCTAGTCGGCTGCTCGTCAAACGGGGCAGGAAAAATCCTCCCGATACCAGTACTGTGGAGTATTTGCTACATCGATTTAGGTCCCAGGCCTACGGAAACTTTAGATCACACGACATCTCTTTAAAACTGGCTTGCGGGCTATCCGATCCCACTTCCGTGGGTAAAGCCGTTAGCAATAGCGATATGTGTCAGTGGTCCGCGTAAGCGACCTCGGCGGCTGCTGGTCCAACAGGGTTAAGGAAACTGTACCAACACGAGTGAAGCTGTTTCGCTCTAGACTCGTAAAGGTGCTACTAGCTACCCAATTTCACAAGAGTGTGAACAACGGATGTCGCCAGTTACAGTTACAGATGGGGAAGAGGTATCACGTAAGTGACCTTGGCGAGCACTCGTTAGACGTAGTAAGGGGAACCTTAGCGACACAAGGACTGAGAGGAGGGGCCTAGCCAACCGGGTGGCTACTCGGTCCCTCCTCACTGGTGTCTTTAGAAACAGTTGGGTCTTGTTAGCCTTTGTGCGCGCATGCCCTTAAGCTAAGGGGGAGGGGGGGCAAATTTATTTGCATTAAACTTAACACAATTCAAGTAAGTAGTACTGAGTATGATTTTAATAAATGTAGTTCCCACCACGAGCTTTTTAAGCTGGGACTTAAACCTGCTGCGGGCCAATACAACTTCCTCCTTGTGTATATGTGACATTATTTTCCCCTCGATGGAGGCCCTTAAGCTGTCCTTGATGTTATGATGTTTCTCAGTGAGCTTTGCCTCGATCACGCCCAACACATAGTAATGCAAATTGTTTAATAGCCTTATTTTGGTCTTCCTTACCTTGTAGGCTGAAGTGGAGTCTTGCTTGAACACATACTCCTGCCCAGCGGCCACTTGCTTTGTCGAGGGCTTGAGAACTGTTTCTAGCACGTTTGTACAGCTGTTGGTGGTCACCTTCACACCTACCTCAAAGAAATGGGACGCCATTTCATTCCGTTCGCTGCTCACAAGCTCCAGCACATTCACAGAAGCGCAAAAATTTGTAGGCACTTCACAGCCATCTTGACAGATCTAACAGTTATTTAGGCGATTTGTCTTCTTATCCTGGATAGAACTTCTTTTGTCCAAAAAGAATATTGGAAAACTATCGTTGTCGTGGTTGATATCAGCAGTGCTTGGACCTTTAGTTTCCTGTTCATTTTGTTTTTCTCAGTGAGCAGTTGGCGATTCTTCAGGAAGAAGGCTTATAGTGACAGTGTTAGATTGATTATTGGCCCCGTCGCACTTATTTCTTTTCCCAGATCAGTCATGCTCCACCCAAGATCCTGCTCGATCTTCTCTTTTAATTCGCAGACGAATTCATCACTTCTCTTGCGATCAGATCGCTTGCTGTGAGTTACGTCCTTTTAATGGTCAGATTTTCTGCAATTCTTAGTTACGTCGTAAACATGTTTTTTGTAGCTAAATCACACAATACTTTTTGACGATTTTCCGGCGCAAAGCGATTCAAGTATGGTAGCTCTTCGGTCATATTCTTGGCTTTTATCGACTATCATAGATTATTGATTATGTGAAGCTAACTTGTGTTGCTTAACAGAAGATTGCGCTTGTGCGTAAGACGACCTTTCGGCTTTCCCGCAATACAACTTAAAAAATTCTAGATTACCAGACAACCTTTGCATATAGCAAGTTAGTAAGTCAAACTTTGTCGAAAGCCTGACTAAAGCAAAGAAGCGTTTTAGAACAGTATTTTTTGAAGTGTAAATCCTGATTAATTTTAGTCACTAATCTTTGAATTTGTTTTGTGATTCCATGGCGTTTTCGAAAACCGAGCTGATGAGTTGATTTTAATGTGTGTGAACTGAGCGTTTCGAATACTTTCGCTAGCATGTGGAGAAGACTTATTTGTCTATAAAGTAAAACATCTTTTGGATCCTTCCCATGGGGCTCTTATGATTTGGGTAACTTTATTGCTATGAAAAAAATTTTCAGTTTTATGAAAGCTTCTTCTTCTTCTTAATCCAAAACCTTTCTACCTTTCGGTGTAAGGCTATTGAGCTGAGTTGTGCTTTATGGATTCGGGCTTGTCTTGGACAGTTCTCTCCACTTTTTTCTATCCTTTGCTGTTGTGCGAATTTCTTCCCACTTTATGTTTCATGATTCTGCTGCCTCTTTTAGTTCCTCCTTCCATGTTTTTCTCGGTCTTCCTATCCTATTTTTCCGTTTTGGTCTTGCTTCAAACACTTTTTTCACTGTTCTGTTTTTGTCCATTTTTATTATATGTCCCAACCAACCTAACTGTCTTTCTTGCACTGATACCGCTACAGTTTTAGTTTTTAAATTTTCTCTAAATGTTGTGCTCCTGGTCTCTCTTTGTTTTGCCCTCTATTTTACGCAGGAATCTCATCTCCGTACTTTCGACCCTGCTCCTATGTTTATTCACTGTTGCCCATGATTCACTGCCATAGATGAGTATTGGTGTTACAACTTTTTTGAATACTTCTACTTTTGCGTCATTTGGTACTTCCTTTTTTCCTAGAAAAGAGGACTTTATGGAGTTAAATAGTCGTCCTGTAATTCTTACTCTTTCATTTATCTCGTCATCGAGTTTTCCATTTTCCTGTATCCATACACCTAGGTACTTGTTCCAATTTTCTTCCCTCTATATATATACGATGTCTTCTCTTGTCTGATGCTATTACCATTGTTTTAGTTTTATCTCCGTTTATCTTCATGTTTTTCTTTTTTAGTTCTAAGTTGTATACATTGATATTTTCTTGTAGGTCTTTCTCACTTTTCCGAATATGACCATATCATCAGCAAAAATTAATTCTGATATGTAGATTTTTTCCGTATTCCAACTTCCTACATGGTATATTCTTGTTTTTTCTTGCATTCTTTTATTGCCTAATCTAATACTAAATTAAATAGCAGCGGGCTGAGTACACATACCTGTCTTAGGCCTATATTGGCCTTAAATTCCTCCGACTGCTCGTGTCTCGTTCTTATTATGTTTCCGCTATTTTCGTATAGTGCTTTGATGGCTGCTACTTCTCTGTAATTTATGTTTGCTTTTTCTAGACACTGCCATATTGTCTCTCTTTCTATTCTGTCGAAGGCCTTTTCCAGATCTATAAAACAGAGATGTATTTCTCCCCTTTCTCTATAACCTTGTCACTTAGCTGTATGATTGTAAATATGTGGTCTTGTACCCCCCGTCCTTCTCTAAACCCACTCTGGGTGTCTTCTATTGTCTTATCTAGTTTGTCTCTGAGTCTAGTTTCTAGAATCCTTGCGAATACCTTCCCTGGGATGCTTAGTAAGGAAATTCCTCTGTAATTACAGCATTCTCTTCGGTCTCCCTTCTTATATATGGGTATTATGATTCCTATTTTCCATTCCTTCGGTACTTTTCCTGCTACTAAGATGTCGTTGTATAGTTCTAGTAACCTTTCCTTGCCTGTTTCTCCTATGTATTTTACCATCTCTGGGGTAATTTCATCTATGCCTGGGGCTTTTGCTAGTTTGAGTTTCCTTATTGCTATATCCAATTATTGTTTTGTTATTTTGTCTTTTCGCTATCTTCCTCTGTTGAGTTCGTGTCTTTTTCGAAGTCGGTATTTTCCCTCCCTCTTCTTTTTTCCAATCCTCTCTGTTCTTCCCCTGCTGCCAACAAATCTTCGAAATATTGCTTCCATCTTTCCATAATATCGTTTTCATTTATCAGTACATTTCCCTGTTTATCCTTGATGTTTTTTGTGGGTGTAGTTTTCTTTTTTCTCAGTTGCTTCAAAGTTCCGTAAAATAGTTTCTGGTTGTCGTCAAATTCTTTTTTCATTTTGTTTCCGAATTCTTCCCACGCTTTCTGTTTTGCTTCTTTCACCTTGTTTTTTACCTGCGTTCTTTTCTCTTTGTATAGATTGTAGCCCTCTTCCGATTTTGTTTGTAGATATTTGCGCCAGCATTCTTTTTTCTTTTTTGCCAGTGTTTTTATGTCAGTTGTCCACCATGCCGTTCTTTTAAAGTCCGTGTTAGTTACCTTTGCCACTCCGCAACATTTGCGCGCTGCTTTTATCATACATTGTTTTATCGTTTTCCATTTATCTTCTATATTTGGTCTGATATTTTTGTCTCGTACTCCTTTTTTAGGATGTCTTGGTATTTCTTCCTGATGTGTTCTTCTTGTAACATGTGGCTTTTAATTTTCTCCTTAGTTATTTTTCTATGTTTCTCTGTCGCTTGTTTTTGGCTCACCCTCATATCCATTTGGAGTAGGTAGTGGTCGCTGCCTATTTCCGGTCCTCTCTTCACCTTAACATCTTTGATTTTTCGCCAATTCTCCCCGTTCACTAGAAAATAGTCTATAATTGATTTCTCGTTTCTGCTGTGTTGCACCCTTGTGTATTTGTGTATGTCTTTATGTTCGAACTTTGTGTTCGTTATTACTAAATTATTTGCCACGCAGAACTCTACAATTTTCGTACCGTTTCTATTTCTTTTGTGCTCTCCTTGTCTTCCTAAAATTCTCTCTATGCCTCTATTATTCTTTCCTACGCTTCCATTTAGATCCCCCATAATTATAGTATTGTTTCCTTTCGTATCTATTACTTTTTGTAGTTCCTCAAAGAACTGGTTTTTTATTTCCACTTTCTCGTCTTCATCAGGTCCGTACGCCACAATCATTTGCCATGTTTCTTCTTTTTCCCCTAGTTTGACTTCTACTGCCATTATTCTTTCATTTACATACCTTTCATTTATTATTATTTCCATTTTGCCAGGGTGTACCACTAAACCCACTCCCGCTTGTGCCCTTTCAGATTTTTCTATTCCTGACCAAAGCATCCAATATCCTTTGTGTAGTCTCGTATGTCCTTGCCCTTTCTTCTTTGTCTCTGTTATTCCCATAAAATCCAGCTTTTGTTTCTCCATTTCTTCTATGAGTTCCTCCTCCTTTCCGTTTATACTTCTGATGTTCCATGTTCCTATTTTTATATACTCCTGCTTTCCTCTTTTTTGTTTCGTTTCTCTACTCGTGTCCGTGTCCTTTGCTCTGTTCGTCATCTTTTGTGTCTGTTTTTTTATTTTCTGGGTGCTTAGTTTTTTGAGGAGGGAGTCTCTTCTATGACTCTTTGTTTTCCTTCGCTCCACTTGTAGCAAGTTCCGTCTATTATTATCTTCTGGTATCCAGTTTTTACCTCTTTTCCTTCTGCTCTTTTCGCTCTTGCTATTTTCCTGATTTCTGCTTGTATTCTTCTCTCGTCCTGTGTTTGATCGTTTTCAATGTATATTCTTGTTCCTTTCAAAGATTTTCTGTTTTGCATTACTTTCTGTTTTTCATTCCAAGAATCCATCTCCACAACTGTTAGTGCTGGCTTTATGGTATGTACATTTTTTATTTTGGCCTCCACTTGTAATTTTTCTTCGAGGAACTCCATCACGACTTGTTTCTTATTCTGTCCTTTGAATTCAACCCCTTTTATTACAATATTGCATTTCCTTCTATTCTTTTCCGTAGTCTCTAGTTTTCCTTCCAGCTTTTCTATTCTTTTGATTAGGTAGCCTTTTTCCAGCTCCCACTTCTCTACCTTCTTCTTGAACTCCTTTATAAGCTCCTTGTTTGCTTTCGTGTTTTCCTTTATTTCCTTCATCATCTCTTCAAACATTATTTTCAGCTCACTTTCCGACATTTTGGTATTCGCTGATCCTGTAATTTTTAACAGGGGGGATTTGATAATGTTTTTTCTCTTGCTTTCTCTACAGAGTTCTTGGTCCAATTATGTGCTGCTATTTAACTCCTGTTCCCTTTTGTTTGTGTTTTCCATCCAGTTAGCTCTTAAATGTGATCCCCTAAATTTGTTCAAGTTTTATAGCACGCTTATTTGTTTATTTGTTTATCTTTCCTCTGAACTCCGTTGACCGCGACCTTTATCGCTATCCGCACTTGCACCGCTCGCTTATCACACTTTCGCCGCCCGTTCGTTGTCGTCCGCTCTAGGTTTATTCACTGGATTGTACGCGTAAAATCTCAGAACACTGCACACAAACCCTTTGTTTTCCTCTTTTTTCTTAACTTTTCGCCACTAAATCCGCTTTGTTTTATATGCACGTTTTATGTCGCGTTGAAATTTACGAATTTCATTTGGTGTGGTATATCCCGTATACGGTATTTATATATCGCCACCTGCTATAAAATTCGCGTCCGCGCCGTCCGACATCCAAAACTCCACTCTTTATGAAAGCATTAAATAGAAATAGTAAAGCTTTGAAAACTCATTCTGCTAGTTCTTTCTGGATTTTGGCTGTTATCGGATCATAACTAGGAGACTTGTTTAATTTTAAACTGTCATTTACTGATTTCATTTCAGCCACTTTAATTTATTTCAGTTTTTCAGCGGTCTAAATAGATTCTTCGACTAGTTTATAGGATTAATCCTTCTTCAGCAGAACAGGTTGAGAAATATGACTGAAAAACATGTGGTTGACGAAAGAATTTACCCTCCAGATATCGTTGGGTATTCTAACAGGCGGAATAATAAAGGTATTTTAAGTTTCTTTGTGGTTTCTATAAGAAATAGTTGGTGTCTTCAATAAATGATAACTGTAACAAATATGCTAATGTTGGGTTGAGGTATATGCCTGATTTTTTTTGTCGCACGATAGAAATTTTAGTTGCTATTTTTGGCTTAACAAATATATGAATAGATTCTTGAGTTAACACATCACTCAAGGATGACTAATAAAACAACCGTTAGGCAAAATGGTCTCTTTCAAGAGTAATACATTCATTCCAACGCTCCTATAACATTTCTATGACTTTTTTGTAGAACGACTTACTTTTGGTCTCAAAATAGGCTTAAGTTTTGGCAATCACTTCTTCATAGAGACAAATCACTTTCCTTAGAGCGTTTGGTGCAATTTTGCCATTGTTGCAATCGACTTGTCACACGGTGTATTGTCTTGGTGAAAAAGCACTTTTTCTTCTTCATTTGGGGTCGTTTTTTCACGATTTCTTCCTTCAAACGCACCAATAACGCCATATAATATTTGCTATTGATGTTTTCTTAAGGCAATCAATGAATATAAAATAATGTATGCATTCCAAAATACGGAACCCAAAAACTTACCAGCTGTCATTTGCGTTTTTGGTCGCATTGGGCGAATTTCGTCATTTGCTGTCCACTCAGCTGACTGCCGATTTGACTATGGAGTGTAGTGGTGGATCCATGTTTCATCCATTGTCACATTCGCATGAAAATGCTTTTTATTGCGGTGAAACAGCTCCAAACAGTGCTCTGAATCACCGACGCGTTGTTTTTGATCGACTGTGAGCAAATGCGGTACCCACTTTGAACAGAGCTTCCTCATGGACAAATGTTTATGCAAAATGGCGAATACACTGGCTTCTAATATCTTTAAGATGTCAGCTATCTTACGAAACTTCAATTTACGATCGGTTAAAACTGTTTTTGTAGACTTTTATGTTTTCTGGAACAACTGTCGGATTTGGGCGACCAGAGCGTTCAGCATCATCGGTGTTTGTACGGTCGCGTTTAAAATGAGCAAACCACTTCTCTACTATTTGCCTCGATTGAGCCATTTACCTTGATAGAGCAGAGTCCGAATAACACTTGTCAAGCCATTGCTTTGCTTGAACGATATTTTTCCCATTAAAAATCAATGCTTAACAAGTGGAATTTTTATTACAGGACATTGTGTTGGGTATTCCCAAAATTCTGGGAGAAGGTTGACAAAACCAATCGAAAAAGAAACACAAAAAGGCAGGCATTTGTGAAAAACAGCAAAAAAGACAGCCATCAGGCATTTGCCCGACTATCCGGACTCTTCTTGTGATTTTTGCTCCCCATCCCTTCTATTCAATCTGTTTGGGTTTATCCTAGTCATGTGGCCCAACCAGTTTAGTTGTCTGTTTTGTATTTTACTCATTATTGGTTCTTGCTTAATCATCTCTGTGATTAGTGATTCAATCTTATTTTGTTTTTCCCGCAATTTCCCTCAGGTGTTTCGTTGATCTTTCGTTCAAGTTTCTTCTGTAATATCCAGTTTTTGGTTGCGCATAATAGTGTTGGAATAGTTATGACATTAGGGGCTCTTAATTTTGTTGTGCAAACCGCAAGAGATAGCGGGACGCGATTTTCGAAATTCTTTCATTAGATTCGATTCTACTAAAACGACATTATTGGTGCGAACGCACAATGATACCGGGTGCACCAAAAACGCGTTCCAAAAACACCCTGAAATTGTTTCCTCTGGCGAGCCGCTCACAGATGAGGATCCCTCTGGGAGGAGTCGTGAATTTATAGACCCTTTTATGAAGTTTATCTCTGCAAAATTTAAAAAACCTCGACGAACGTTTAAGGGCTTTATACGGGGCCAAAAAAAATTTTTTTTGCAGGTATCGACTTGCCGTAAGGACCAAGTTGTAGAACTATAAAGTGGCTTCAAAAAACGTTTAATAACCCGTGTCCTTCCTGTCCAAAAACGACCCCAAATTTGGAAAAAATTACTTTTCACTTATATCTCCGAAACGGTAAAAGATACAAAGACGGCTCCTTTACCAAGTTGTGGAGCCTAAAATGGGCATTTTTCTGTATAAGAGTTTTTCATGCAGGTTGTACGGAAGGCCCAAATATGGCATTTCCGGAACCGGAAGCGATACAAATTTTTTGCCTGCTCTAAAATTGAACGCCGGTTTTACAGCATATGTATATTGAAAATCACAATTCTACGATTATTCCTTCGGTCAGTATTCGCGAGTTAATTTCGGCCTTCCTGCCAAAACCGCCGCCCTAGCAGACAAAAGAGAAATTTCGACGGTGTCCGCGATAATTTTGTTTGCGCGTCACCTAATTCCATTTCGCTCTGATACATTGATGAAATATGTATGCGTTGACGTTATGTTGACATCACAAATATATAGCAAGAATCGTTCGTGCCTTTTCGTGCCGACCCGAGGGCCTCCGAAGGACAAATTTCGGCCCGGCGGCAGGCGCGGCAGAGGTATTATATTTCCGGAACCGCAAGCGATAGAAAATTTTCGTTTGAGAGCGGGTAATAAAGCACCCGTGTGCCAAAAATCACGTTCCTACGATTATTCGTTCCGTCAGTATTCGTGAGTCAAATTCCGCCTGGCTCGGGACGCTGCGGGCCCTGCCGCGGCGGCCGCCTGCGGGGAAGCAATTAACGTTTTGTAAATGCATCTTGTCTTCACCGATAATACGAATTTAACTCTGTAAATATATATAATAAGTTGTTTCGAAAATAAAGAGATAAAATTATAATAAATTAAATTTTTACTTGGCGACTTTTTAGTCTATAATTTTTTGTGTGGTTGGTAACTAATATTTTTTTAATGCATAATTATATGTGGTTGGTAACTAAACATTAAAAATGACATCTGCAACGTCAGACCACATTTACACTTATCAGAACCACTGGTGAAAACGTTATAACTTTCTAACCTTTGAGCGCCCGAGGATGACACTGAGTATTTCGGATTCTACTCTTCAATCTGAGTCGAAAGATACTAGCCTGATGTCTCTACAATGTATGCACCAAAAGTTTAACGATATACAATAACTACTAGTTAATCAAGACACGAAATTCAGATTTTTCTATTGTTTTAAAAATTACAAAAGTAGCGTCACTAAAATCACTGTAACTTGTGAACTAAGCGTTAGATTGTCGTAAAATTTTGAAACTTATCACCTGAAAGTTAGTACTTCCTAAAAATTATATGGATTTGTCAATAGAAGTGCTATCTAACAGTCATCCTACAAACTTATTGAGTGATGTGTTATATGGAAGGAAAAATACAATTTAGCACTTTGGTTTTAAGGTAAACAAATATTTATTAAAATAAAATATCAATATACTGTTCTTTATTCGTAACTGTTACAGATGGTAAGTGTATAAAAAAAATTGATTACAACTTTTTTATATAGAATGATCCAAATACGATTTTAATAGAACCTTCTGCATTTTGTAAACGTCAGAAGTTTGCATTTGTATAGTTCGTCTCTAAACATGTGGTAAAATCCATAGAGAACCACCAGAAATATCGTACACTTGCGAACTGGGTTTCAGAGAATACAGCAGTTAATGTTGATTTTCACAAAAGATAAACTTATAATGTGAACCGTCAAAATTGTTGCATCTGGGGTAGTGAAAATACAGGTGCATTCACAAAAAACTAATGCATTCCCAGAAATGATTCATGTCAGTGGGGTACGTTACCGGAAGATTATTTCTTGTTTTTAATAAAACTAACGATTTGAACTTGAATGACGTGTGGTTTCAACAAGATGGAGGCACACATTATATACCGCGTAAAATATTCCCTTTACTTCAAAACAAATTTCCTGGTCGTGATATCTTACAGAGAGGTGGCATTGATTAGCAATCGCGATCTCGCGATCTAACCTCATTAGACCTTTTTCTCTAGAGCTGTTTGAAGTAGAGGCTTTATATCGATAAACTTCCCTTAATTACAATGCCAAAAGAGAACATATGGCGTATATTTGCTGAAATAGATCTTCGCTAACAGAACGGTCGCTTTTCAGCGGAGTCCTGGGGGGCACTTAGTCGACATCGTGTTTCATACATAACTATTAACCCTATATTTCACAGTAATAGTTTCAATACTTTTTGTTTTATTCAGGAAAAAACATTTTGAAGCGAAATTTGGATCACCTTACATTATCTATTACTTATTTTAATTTTTTAAGTATTTAATCACACACATATAACAATTATTATCGTTTAAAAAGGTGTTAATGTGCGGTCTAATGTTTTTCAAGGTAATTTGATGCTACCATTTATCTTTTTTAATTTTTTTCTTATTTGTCCTGGACATTTTTTTAAAAATACTTAGTTTCATCCTAGTCTTGGCCAATAAAATATTTAGATAAAAGTTAAAGATTATTATTAATAAAACGAGTGCAAACAATTTAACTGGAATTGCTGATAAACCCCCTCATAATCAGCAACCAATTAGTGTGAAATATGATTCAAATATATCAGAACTTAAGAGAGATAATGTTTAATAATAAACAGTGCGTGATTGCTCTAATTGCATGTAAGATTCTTTTCTCTTTCGTAACTGATCAACTTTTATTGAAATCATTTACTTGCAAGCAGAACAAACATTTATCAACTTTCCCACAGTTGCATCAGTAGCGTATTTTCTTCGGCGCAACCACTCTGCGAGTTATTCCCGGATACCCCGACACGCCGCATTTTCTCGGAAAATAAACGAAAGCGTGCCATGGAGCGGTTTTTCCGGCTGTGTTATTGTTTTGAAGCCCCGAGTCCCACGCAAACAGCGGAAATCAAAATCGCTGCGGTCCCGCACCGGACGTCCAAAAGCTCGCAGCAGGATACAAATAATTAAATTCTAATTAATCAACCAATCGCGCTGCGGTTTCGATAAAGTGCGAATCGTGCGTTAAATACTCTAACTGCAATTAGAGGATTGCAGTTCGCTCCCAGGCCCCTTCAGCGAACGTCTTAAGCAGCAGGAGAGTGAGTGTTGCGAATATTTGGCCGACAGCCCCGTTCCAGCTTCATCTTCGAGATGTCAGAGAACCTTCAAGTCGAGTTGATTTACCTCTACCCCCTGGAGAATGCTGGCCAGCACAAGACGGACAAGTTCGAGCTGGTGCACGAGGAGGTGCCCAACCCCGTGCTGCGCCGCGGCCAGAAGTTCACCATGGCGATCCGCTTCCGAGGCAGGTCCTACAAGAAGGAAAGCGACGTTGTCAGGCTGATTTTCAGCTTCGGTGAGAATCTTAAATTAAATTACGCAACAAACACACTAGGGGAGAGTTTTAGGGCCGAATCCCAACGCTATAAAAGGTACCAAAGGGGTGATCAGAGTCGACCCTAACAAAAAAACCGCTGCGATCGATAACAAAAACTGGTCTGCCGGTCTCCTGGTTGAAACCGCGGACAGTTTAACCATCGAGGTACTTCCTTCCTCGAATGATCTCACTGTTGTGACTAATTCGATTTTATTTAGGTCTATTCTCCGCCAGATATCCGGTAGGGAACTGGAAACTCCAGGTGGAGACCCGAATGCTTCGTTCTTCAGTTCCACCGAGCACCTCTGATTATGAGAACGAAATTTATTTCCTGTTCAACCCGTGGAACTGCGGTAAAACAGCCGTTTCGCGTAATAAACTTTTACTGAATTTGTTCCTCTGCAGAGGATTTGGTTTATATGCCCGAGGAGCGTAACTTGGACGAATACATCCTCGCAGACGTGGGGAAAATTTGGGTTGGTCCTCATAACCAAAACAAGGGACGAGAATGGGTCTTTGGTCAATTTGATAAGTGTGTTTTGCCAGCCGCGATGTTGGTGCTGGAACGATCAGGGATGTCCCCATCCAGGTACTGATTCTTATCGAGATCTCAAATTGCTTTATTAGGTTTATTTTGAAGTCGCGGGGACCCGATCCGCACAACTCGCGTTATTTCCAAGCTGGTTAACAGCAATGATGATGATGGAGTCTTGGTGGGACGGTGGGATGGCGAGTATGGAGATGGAACGTCCCCGTCGGCCTGGCCAGGCTCCGTTCCTATACTAGAGCAATTTTTGGAAACGCAACAGCCGGTCCAATATGGCCAATGTTGGGTATTTTCCGGTGTTGTCGCTACAAGTACGTAGTTACTAAATATAACAATGCCAACTTATTTAAAAGAAAAATTTTAGTATGCAGAGCTATTGGAATTCCCTCCCGCGTTGTTTCCAACTTGGTGTCTGCTCATGATGCGAACGCCAGCCTTACAGTCGATAAATATTATGACTCCAACAATGAAGAATTGGAGTACGATCCAAACAACCCGATGGGGGAAGATTCCATTTGGAACTACCATGTATGGAATGAGGTGTATATGGCTAGACCCGATCTACCCAAAGGTAAAATGAAAAAAAGATTTATGTTGTTATTACAATTAGCATTTTATTATTTTAGGGTACGGGGGGTGGCAGGCAATCGATGCAACCCCACAGGAAACGTCAGACGGAGTCTACCAGTGCGGTCCCGCTTCTTTGGAAGCAATAAAAAAAGGCCAGGTTGGTTATAATTACGATGTAGCATTCATGATTGCTTCGGTCAACGCTGATTTAATGCGCTGGAAAGAAGATGCTACCAATGACACTGGTTTCGCCAGAATTTATTGCAACAAATATCAGTAAGTTTATTCTACATTATTTTTACATATAAAAGAACACCATATTCCAGCATTGGGCGCATGATTTTGACCAAGCAGCCTTTTATGTATGATCCTAACGGCGACAAGGATCGCGAAGATGTCACCTTGCAGTACAAAGCCAAAGAAGGGACCGAAGACGAACGAATTTCTTTATACAACGCAGTACGAGGGATGCAAACTGCCAGAACGTAAAGCTGAGAAAAAATCATATTCTCCATATTAATTAACCATCCGTTTCAGTTTCTTCTCTGTGCCAGACTCTATAATCGAAGACGTTACATTCGATTTGGTCGAGCTGGATCGCGTCAAAATTGGCGAAAACTACAGTGTTACAGTGAACATCAAAAACAAAAGCACCGAAACTCGCAACATCAAAGCGGTACTCTCCTCTAGTAGCGTTTTCTACACAGGAGTGAAGGCAAAAATGATCAAGAAAGCTGAAGGAAGCTTCAAAATGAAACCAAACTCAAGTAAGTTGAACATTACAAAGCAACTATTAGAAGTTAAATGTTAAATTTTAGCGGAAATGCTCCGCCTGACTGTTTCTGCCGACGAATACCTGCACAAGCTCGTGGAGTACTGCATCATGAAGATTTACGCTATCGCTACGGTGGTGGAAACCAATCAGACGTGGGCGGAAGAAGATGACTTCCAGGTTGTTAAGCCCACAATCGAAATCAAGGTGCAACCTGTTTAGACATCCATGTAAATTTTACACTACTAGAGGTGTTTTTGTGTTGTTAGATTCCAAGCACCCTAGTTCCGATCAAGAAGCCGACGACGATAACCCTAAAATTCGTGAACCCGCTGAAGAAGCCTCTGACCAAGTGCAAGTTCCATTTGGCTGGCCCTACTCTGATGCGAAGTCAGGAGATTCCGTACCCCGACGTGAAGCCGGGCGCCCTGATTAAGGTGGACACCAAAATCACCCCCAGGTTGGCCGGAGAGCAGAAGGTGGTCGCCACGTTCACCTCAAAGGAGCTCGTCGACGTTACGGGGACGGCCAAGTTTGAGGTGTTCGACGATGAAGAGTAGATGCCGCGCTTGCCTCGTCGCTTATTACTGTTTTTTATATTTTTGTATTTGATTGTTTAAGTTTCTTTGCTTGGATGTTTTTGCATTTGAAGTTGCTTTGAAATAAAGATGCTGTTGCTCTTATTGTTGTTTCTGTCATTTTTAGTCTTTTTCCCTTTTTGCAAATTTTAGTTGTTTATATTTATACAATTACCTTTTTTAGATACAGTAACTATCTAATATTGTCTTACTATGTGTTTCTTTTCGTATAGTTATTGATCTTTCCAACTGACTTGTAGTACAATTTCTACTTTACACTTTTTCACTATACATATATAGCTAGACAAAAAAACTTTGTATTTACCTAATATTTTATATTTTATATATGAGTTCTTGCATGCTTTTTGGTAGTCCTCGCCCTTAGAAATTGTTTCAATCGAGAGCTAAATTGCTTTCCAGTCATAGGATGTTAATAATCAACCGCTTGAAGTTTTTGAAAAACCTCTACATTTTTTCTTGAACTCCCTCAAATTTCGTTGTTAGCTTTATCAGGGTGCTAAAACTAGTGCTTGAATTAATTTATGGCTTTCTTCAACCAACCTATAATTCAGTGGTTTTAAGAAATTGCCGATGGATCTTGATAGCATATAGGAATATTTCCGTGTCGTTCAGTTTCCATGTGGATAGATCACTCACTAGTGTGATGAAAGAAATTATTGCAAACAGATTTCCCCTCGTGGATTTTTCTATTGACGGTGGTTTTCACTATATAAATTTTAAGCTATTGAAACTGCTTTCGTATTATTCCAATACCAGAAATAAGCATGTGATTTGTCCTGATGGTATCAGAATCAAAACTTTTTTCTCATACTTTACATAAACCCTTAAACCCAGAAAACATATATCTTGGTCAATTCGATCAACATATCGTTCGCAAAGTTAGAGAGGTGTCGCTTCAAGCTCTCCATGAAAGCGCCAACTTTATCTCTATCGGTATCGTAGACGGAAGGCCCTATCAAAAGTTGTTGGCTTTGTAGAACCGTAGCTATCATCCACAGAGAACGATATCTCCTTTAAGTTATTACTAGCAAGTCTGATCGAGTTCTTTGTTCAGGTCTCTAGTTATCTAGTGAGGATAAAAACTTTTGCCTCTCAGCTGGTTTATAAACATATGGTTATGTGACTTTCAATTCTGTTTAATTAACAGAACATAGGACAATGACGATAACTGGAATTTTAGAATCGCTCTAAGTTTCAAAGCCAATGAGCAACAGCAATTAAAAAGTAAAAAGTAACCAGACCACTTCTGTTCATTCTGAGACTTCTCTAAAAAAATTAAATTTTAACGGGGACTTCTTCCTTACGGCAACACTTCTATTATTATGTCCCGAAACAGAAATTTGTTTGGAAAAATAAACAATAAACTCTTTAAATAGCAAGAAATTAGGCAACCTAATTTTAAGAATAGATTTTAGAGTTATTATCTATTTGACCCCAGTTCTAAAAAAATGTCTATATAATTCTTAAGAAGTCCCTTATATCTTTTACTCTAATTTTTCCTTACATGTTTACTGGTCATTGTTAATCTACTATAGAGCTTTAGGTTTTGTAAGCACAATGTGGAAATAGTTATCAAAGGTATGAAAAAGTAAGCTACGTTTTGATGCAGCAACAACCAAAGTTCATTAAATATTATCTTTCTTTTATTGAGAAAATGGAGTAAATTAGAAACAAAGATATCAAAGCAAGACATTTTCAGTAAATAATCTCTTAAAAATGTACTTTAAAGACTAAATTCTTTACTATAGAAGTTGGATTTGTAGGTCATAAAGCTCTCAAGCCCAACAGAAAGGGATACAATAACCGTACTAGCAGAGAATGCCTGAATCTTTCATATTTATATTAATATTATAAATTAAGCGCCAGCGTGGTTCCGTGGTAAGGGGTGGGCTGCGGTGCGAACGAGCCCCGGTTCATTTCCCGAAGCTTTCTGATGGTTAACGGATGGCTTATTCGGTCATTAAAAATAATTGAGTGCCTGCGTTTACTTTGAACAAGGGGTAGTAGTGGCGGTCGTCTAAGGCGCAGTGCTTGCCACATCGCCCCGCATCAAACTTTGTGCGCGACGACTGGGCGCAGTGGCGGACGTATGAGAGCTTGAAGCTCTCTGTTCCCAGGTCGTGCTCTCTTGTGGGGCGTTAGAACCTTACCATTATTAGTATTATAAATGAACCAAATCTAATTATAATCACTGCACCACCTCATTTATTTTGATTTGTGTTAACTTCCAAGACGTGTATATGCCAACCGGACAGTTCTTTAGAACTTTTAGCTCTAGCCCGCCTAATCATAATTCAGTACAACTATTTCATATTCATACCTTTTCCTACAAATTTTCTGAGTAATATGAGCTAAACTTTTATTTTTTTCGACAAACTTTAAGAAAGGTCATACATACGGAGCAAAACAAATAGAAACCAGAATTATTTTATAATTTATTAAAAGAAGTTACTTGAGAAACCGTTAACCGATCAGGGAACAATACAAATATTCTTCTCGGTCCTTTATAGCTAACTACATAGTTCTCGTTATCCCAATAATTATTTACGCTGCGCGCATGTTGGCTACCTTCAATCTTCTTCTCACTGTCCAAGGGCTGGCGAACACACCTCTGACGGCACTCAGCCCTTGCTTGTGGTTAACGCCAGTCATATGTCGATTTATGAAAGATAATAGACGAGAAATCGATCGTCTCTTTTTGTTGTCACGCACCTACGGCCGCCTCCTTGACGGCGGACTTAGTCACCGGTTTCTCGGCACCGGCGCTACACTCTGAACACAGCTGATTAACTCAGATTTAGTCGATTTATCACAGCTCTCTCACTGAGGACTTTTCTCAACTGCCTGGGCTGCTTTGGCAGCTGTGGTATCCAATTTCTTGCAAATTACTCGAGCACCTAGGTCACTTACTTACTTGCGTCTTTTTTCCAGCTCACGTTTGAGGTCGGCAACATTAAGTTCGAATAACTTCACTTTCTTTGCGACTATATTTTACTTTATTCTATTTATTTTAATTTATTTATATATATATATATATATATATATATATATATATATATATATATATATATATATTCTTTCTTTCTTTAGCCTTCTTCAATCCATTTGCGGATGTAGGCCTCCCCTTCCATCGTGTCCTGTCTTGTGCAATTCTTTTCCATGCAAGACCGGCGTGTAGTTTTACATCATCTATCCATCGCATCTGTGGTCTACCCCTTGTTCTTTTGCCTAGCCAGGGTCGCCAGTCCTGGATTCGTGCGTTCCACCTGTTGTCCGTTTGGCGGGCATTGTGTCCTACGAATTGCCACTTCAGGCTAGCTATTCTTTTTCCCACATCTGTGACTTTTGTCTTCTCCCTTATCCAAGTGTTTCGTTTTCTGTCTTTTAGGGTTATTTGTAACATTTGGCGCTCCATGGCTCTTTGGGTCTTCATAAGTTTGTCTACATTTCTCTTTGTCAAAGTCCAGGTCTGGGCCCTGTAAGTAATGACGGGCAGTATACAGCTGTCAAACACTTTTGTTCTCAGGTATTGAGGTATCTTTCGGTTTTTTAATATATAACTTAATCTGCCAAAGGCAGCCCATCCTAGTTTAGTTCTTCTTCCGATTTCTATTTCTTGATTTTCTTTATTAAGTGTAAACCTTTGCCCTAAGTATGTGTATTCTTCTATTTGTTCTATAGTGTTTTGTTCTAGTTCGATATTCACTTCCTCTTCGGAATTTGTCATGATTTTTGTTTTTCGGTGTTTATCTTTAAACCCACTTTTTAGAAGCTTCATTTAGTTCTTGGAGCATTGAGTTTAGTTGGTCTCCATTTGTTGCAAATATTATGACGTCGTCTGCGTATTTTAGATTATTTAAAATTTGCCGTTTATATTGATGCCTTCTCCCTCCCAGTTTAGGCATTTGAAGACATCCTGAAGGGCTAATATAAATAGCTTAGGTGATAATGGGTCTCCTTGTCGGACTGCTCTCTGTATTGGGATTGGATCGGTTTCTTCTGACCAGTTGACTGTTATTGTAGTATTCTTACATATATCTTGGATTATTGTCATATATCTGTGGTCTATCCTGCTGTTCCATAGACTCTTCTGTACTGCCCACGTTTCGATGCTGTCGAACGCTTTTTCATAATCTATTAGTGCTATGTATAATGGGAGATGATATTCATTTGCTTTCTCTATTAGTATCTTGAGGGTTAATAGATGGTCCGTTGTACTAAACCCTTTGCGGAAGCCAGCCTGTTCTTCGGATAAATACATTTCTATTTTGTTATTTAATCTTTTCATTATGATTCTTGAGAAAAGCTTATATACTTGTGATAGTAATTTTATAAATCTTGTTTGTTTCCCTTTTTATATAGTAAAATCGTTATGGCCTCTTTCCATTCACTCACTATTCTTCCAGTTTCCAAACATTTATTGAACAGTGTCTTCAACGCTGTTATTATTTCCTCTTCTCCTTCATTTAATAATTCTTTTGTCAGATTGTCTTTTCCTGGCGCTTTTTGATTTTTCATTTCTCTCATCGCACTAATTATTTCCTCTTCTTCTATTTCTGGCATATCTTCCGAGTTTATATTTGTTATTTTCTTTTTTAGCTTTTCTTTTATTTCTGTGGGAGCTTTTCTTTGGGACTTGTACAACTCCTCATAGAATTCTTTTACTGTAGAGTTTATCTTGTCTTTCTCTCTTACTTCTCTTCCATCTTTATCTTTTATTACTATTATCTTGTTTTGCCTATTTTAGGTCTCAATGCTTTCATATTTTGATTCTTTTCTATAACTTGTTGAATTATAACGTCTTGTTTTTAAGTTCATTTTGTCTTATTGTTTTCCTTATTAATTTATTTAGCTCAACAAATTCTACATTATTTTGTTTGTTCTCCTGTGTTAGCTTCCTTCTGCTTTTCAGCATCTCTTTTATTGTAGATGATAGTGTTTCATTTTTCTTGTTCTGTTTTGAGGTTATTTTTTGTATTGAGTCTGTAATTGCTTCTTTTATTGTTTCGCTAATTTTGCCTACATCCATGTTTGTATATTTTTATCTTTTAGGTGTCTTTTATTCCTTCTCGGTATTTGTCAGAGTTTTCTTTTAGTGTTTCGCTGTTGATTTTGTTTGTATTGATCTTTAGTCTTTTACTCTCCAATTTCTTATTTATATATATTTTGGCCCTGACTAGTCTATGATCGCTGCCAATGGTGCAGTTGTTCAGCACGCAGATATCTTTAATGATTTCTTTGTTTCTTGTTAGAACGTAATCAATTTCGTTTTTGTTGTCCCTGTTTGGACTGATCCATGTCCATTTGTTTTGTGGTTTTTTCTTGAAGAAAGAATTCATTGCAAATAAGTTCTCTTGTTCTAGGAAGTTGTATAGCATCTCACCTCTTTCATTTCTTTTCTCATATCCGAAATTTCCCATTCTTTGCTCTTCTTTGTCTTTTCTTTTTCCCAACTTTGATTTGAAGTCTCCTATAATGATTTTGTATTCTGTTAAATTGTCCCTCAGTGCTTTGGAGATATCTTCGAAGCAACTTTCTACTTCTTCGTCTTCATAAGATTGAGTTGGTGCATATACCTGGACTATTTGCAGAGAAATTTTGTTATTTAGTTCTATTACGAGATATGCAACCCTGTTTGATATTGCCTTGTACATTTTATTCTTTCTGCGCTGTTCTTGGATACGATGAAACCTACACCTTGTTCCGTTATTTTCGCAGTCTGAGTGATATAGCACGTTGCCTGAGTTAAATCTTATTGATTTCTCTTCTTTTCGTCTAACTTCTGCCAAGCCGACTATGTTCCATTTTATTTTTGATAGTTCCTCTTCCAGTTCAAGTATACTATCGTTAGATTTCAAAGTTCTTACATTATATGTTCCTATGTACAGTGCTGTATGTCTTGTCTTGTTTTTGATTTTTTGTAGATGGTTCTTTATCGAATTTGTGCCCTCCCCAGAATCCAAGGGGCTGATTATCGAGGTAGTGTGGGATTCTGAACTTTTGTGTTCTACCCACCTGGGGTAATGAATCCGTTTTATTTAAATTCGACATTTGGGAGTTTAGATGGGGGGTTTTGGCCATTTCAACGCCACGCTGGCCAGGTGTGTTGGCGAGTTTTGTTCTTGGCCGATTCTCTGGATACAGACGCCATTTTCAGTCGCCCAATATGGGTCAGACGCTGCTGCTAGTTTTGGTCCGCCCCGGGTATTTTATTTCCCCGGTACCCACCATATCTGGTGAGCATTCCCCTATCCGCCACCCGGGGAGGCGCCCGATGGGGAACTAGCAACCCCACACGGGTGGCTCCTCGGCGGGGAATCGAACCCCGGTCGCCCTTATGATAGTAATCATGTGGGTCGTACTCACCACTGTACTACCGAGGATATATATATATATATATATATATATATATATATATATATATATATATATAATTGAAGGTAAACTCCGAACTGTCATAGAACCAACACTAACAGAAGAACAGAGTGGTTTCCGTAAGGGTAGAAGCGTACAAGACCATATATTTACAGTGAAACAAATAATTACAAAAATACTTCAATACAACGAGAAAGCCGCCTTTGCATTTATCGACCTCGAGAAAGCTTTCGATAGAACACCCAGAGAGAGTATGGCAAAATTTAAGCAACAGAGGAATAAGCCCAAAAGTAACGAGGTAATTAAAAGTCTGTACCAAAAGACAAGGAACTACGTGATACACAATAACAGAACATCAGAGGAGTTTACTACAAATGAAGGTTTAAGGCAAGGAGGGTACTGAGTCCGGCATTATTTATCATCTTTATGGATGAAATAATACGAACATGTCACCAGAGGATCAGAGGGTTAAATGTAGGATATAGAAAATTACAACCTATATTTATACGAAACTGTGCATTTGCAGACGATATTATAGTAATGGCAGGAAACGAAGAAGAACTACAACGAAACCTACTGATATGGAACGAAGAACTAACAAATAACGGTATGAAGATAAACGCCAATAAAACACAAGTGATGCTTATTGGGAAAGATCACCAGAAGATAAAGATGCAAATAAATGGAGAAGAAATTAAACAGATAAAACAGTTCAAGTATCTAGGGGTCACTATAGATAATAACGGAAGACAGGAAATAGACATATCTGAAAGGATAGAGAAATGTAATAAACTATATTACGCAATGAACGCAAATTTTATAAACAAAAGAGAAGTGACACAAAAAACCAAACTTACGGTGTATAAAACAATCTTCAGGCCTATTATGACTTATGGATGCGAATCATGGGTATTGACACAAAAAATGAAACTAAGATTAGAAGCCACAGAAATGAAATACTTAAGAAGAGTGAAAGGCGTCTCCTTGAGGGATAAAATCAGAAGCAGTCAGATTAGAGCAGAATTAGAAATTAACCCAGTAACAAGCTTCATTGAACAAAGACAATTAGCGTGGTGGGGCCATTTACAGCGGATGGATCAAGATAGACAAGTCAAACGAATATGGGAAACGAAGAAAGTAGGCAAAAAGAAAAGGGGAAGACCACAGGAAACATGGGATAACACTATAGGAAAAATACTAACAAGGAAAGGAAAAACAGTGGAGGAGGCGAAAGCAATGACAAACAACAGAAAAGAATGGAATAAATTTGTTCGTAACACAGACAATCCAGTTTAATTCAGTTTAATTAAGTTAAGAATGTAGATAAGTATTGTATAATGTACATACAAGCCAACACCAATAAGGTAAATGGCTTTTGATTATATATATATATATATATATATATATATATATATATATATATATATATATATATATATATATATATATATATATATATATATATATATATTTAAAACTACTTATCTAGTTTACTTATAACAATTTAATTATTATATTTATGCACACTAACACAGGGAATTACTAAATTAAAATCACGTTCTATTACTCTGTTCGCGTACAACATAATTTATTTCGTACTGGGACAATTTACATTACTTCCGGTAACCTGACTTCCCCGTACTGGTTCGCTGCCTACTACTTATACCTCCAATACTTATTCTGGAACCTTCTCGTAACACCGGGATGTTCGGCAATATTCCAGTCTGTTCTATCGCACATGTACAAGGACTGCGAGGGTCTCAACGACAACTGTCCTCACATTGAAGGCGTTATGTTCGCTGCTTGACCGCGACGGCACAGAACGACCCCGATATTAATCGCAAACTTTGCAAAATGGCGGTGCCTTTATAGCAGCGTTTGGAAATTTGTTACAATATGTATCAAATAGTTTATTTAATCATTTAAATAAATAGACGCAAGTCTAATGGGTCTAACAAATTTAGTTTTGGTGTAGGTCTTTTTCCTACTTTAGAAATAAAGACAGCTTTGACTCCCTTCATATACATTGTAAATACTCCACAGCAAAACGGATTTTAAAAATTCTAATCAAGGTTTGAGAATGTTTAACCTTTTATCTAATCTTGCTAACTTATTTAAATTGAATTTTTTAAATGCCCATTTAAAATTATTTTTTGTAATGACCTGCTCAGCTACCCACTAGTCCAAAAGTTCGGCATGAGGTTAGTACTTATAAAGATATCTTTAGAGGATATTTCACAGACACTTCCCTGATAGTAGTCCATGTTTCATTCGGTCTATGCAAAGATTATTTTGTTTATTGGATTTCTCACATTAAGAATTTTGTTAGCTTCTGTCCGACATTTAAGTTTCCGCAGTATTTCCATTAACTGACTTCTGCAAATTATTCCAAACGAATTGTGTCTCATCCTTAAGCGCTTTAATCAAGATTTAGCTCAAAAGGGATTCTGCAAATACCTATGGGCTTCAATAGATATGCCTCTTCATATTTTAATATAATTCTAGGTTTACTTTATCTTCCAATTCTTCCCTGGAGAATATTACCTTATCTAGCCATCTCAATGTATGAGCTAAATAAATATTTATCCCAGTTCATTACTTTTGAGTTCTAATAGCAAACTTTTAAAGGTTTATAATGTTGCATTTCGTGTCTGATCAAACAGTGATCTGACAATCAGTGATATATTATCATCTATCAAAATGTTTGAGGCTAATATTACGTCAAAATGCTACTAGCAAATGTATGTTCTGCTCCTCTGTTTGTAACTTCTAGATCTGTAAATAATAGTTTAATAATATTGCACAATAAATATTCCTATCAGTACTACCCTAAACATTACAGTACACATTAGCCTCATATCCTATTATTAATACAAAATCACTACTCGTAAAAGCAACTAACCGTTTAAATTTCTCTGTTAGTATACATTATTGAATGGAAAATATCCACTACTCATAAATATGTTGTAGCTTAAACCGAGTATTTTATCTTTCAGGAGTACTATTGTTAGATACATGGCACCCAATTTCCTTAATGATGCTACACCAAGATATCATTGGACGATAACACGCAGAATGCTTTTGAATTGCCGAACCCAAAAGTAGCTTGGTTTACAATTTTACTCCAAGTTAGTATCTTACACACATACAGGATCACCAACTTCAGCTTCCTGGTCCACCTGTCCTCCAAATGATTTCAGCTCTCAATACGTAGTGAGCAGTTCTGAAGTATCAAATTTTTCCATATATTTTTAAAATCAATATCTTGACTAAAGCCAAAACATAAAACATCAGAAAAGTACCGACAAAACTAAACTTGACATTTTCCACGACTAGAGACTGTAAACTTATCAACCCCAAACATACTGGGGTATTTAATAGACAATTTTACATGTATAGATCAGAATTGGTTTAAAGGAGATCAAGACTAGAAGTTTAGTCAGTAAAGATAACATTATCCCCTTACCTCTTTCAATTTCTTCCTGACTATGGGCTTTGTTATTTGTTTTTCGGAAAATAATGGTTTCATTTGTATTATAATGTTATGGATTTATAAATGTCGTATAATTGCTATACTCGCAAACTATCGGATTTGCTGGACTTTTTCGTTACAAAAGGTATCGCTCCGGGATATTTGGACATCTGTACATGTTTGGACTTATCCTCTGACCACACTCCTCTTATTGCCACTGTGAGTGCTACAATCATCGAAAAAGAGAAGCCAATTAAGATATTCAATCACAAAACAGACTGGTCACGCTTCAGAAGCCTAATGAACGGCAAACTAAACATGATATCCATTAAAAACTGTCGAAGACTTGGAAGCCGCCGTTTTAAACTTCACTAGGATCATTTAGGACTCAGCCACACCTATTATTCCAACTAAAAGTATATAAAAGAATGCTGTCCAATAATATAAAAGAAAATCTGACGAAACGCGATATAATCAAGCCTCTAGAGAACTAAAAAGCCTAATCAGCAACCTTAAAAATGCTTCCAAGAATATCTTAAAAACCTTACTGCTATGAATAATACAAACTACTCATTACGGAGAGCGACCAAGAGAATAAAATACCAAAGACTTCCTGTCCCCCCTATATGTAAAGAGGATGGAGGTTGAACACGCACTGATTCAGAAAAGGCAAACGCTTTTGCGCAACATTTAGTGGAAGTACTCAAACTCTTACCGTCGTCAAGTACTCCTGATGCAGATCTGGTGTTTAAGAATACTCTAGAAGCTCTGTACCGGATGTCTCCGCTACCAGATCTCTTTACAGTCAAGGAAGTCAAAACCATGATTAAATCTAATCTTTATCCAAAAAAAGCTCCTGGCTTTGGCTTAATTACAGGACAACTTATTAAGAAACTTCCGCGTAAAGGCTTAGTTATGCTAACAACAATCAACAACACTGTGTTAAGACTGGGTTATTTCCCAGCTCCCTGGAAGGTTGCCCAAGTAATTCTAGTTCTAAAACCTGGTAAAGCACCAAATTAAGTTAGCTCCTATAGGCCTATCATCCTCTTACCCATACATAGCAAACTACTAGAGAAGCTCCTACTCAAAAGACTTATACCTATTGTAAAAGAACTCGATCTTATTCCAGACCATCAGTTTGGCTTTAGAGAGCGGCATTCGACCATACATCAAGTCCACCGAGTGGTAGATTTTATAAACCAATCTTTTGAAGAAAAGATGTATTGCACCGCAGCATTCCTTGATCCTAGTCAAGCTTTTGACAAAGTTTGGCACGCCGGTCTCCTTTAGAAACTAAAATATTCGTTACCACACCCATATTACATTGTTCTAAAATCTTACTTAGATGGTAGATTCTTCCAAGTGAAATATGAACAGCAACTAACTGAACTTCATCAAATTCTTTCTGGCATACCACAGAGCAGCGTACTAGGGTTGCTCCTGTACCTGCTCTTCACCGCTGATCTGCCCACCAATAACAAATCTTTCACAGCCACCTTTTCCGGCGACAAAGCGGTCATGGTTAAGCACAAAGATCCCACGATAGCTGCTAAAATGCCAGAGAAAAATTTAAATGAGATAGAGATGTGGGCTAAAAGATGGAGGGTAAAAATAAATGAAAGCAAATCGCACCATATCATGTTTACAAAATGTAGAGGCAACGTACCTTAGGTCTTCATGAATAATGCACTACTACCACAAGTAACAGAGATGAAATACCTAAGCTTACACCTTGACAACGGCCTTACATGGAAGGAACACATATGGAAAAACGCAAGCAACTTGGTCTCCTATGAAGGAAATCCAAATTATCTCTTTTTAACAAGCTGATGATGTAAATCTAGATAATAGTGCTAACATTCAAAGACTGAGTAGAATTAAGCCACTTGACTTACACAGATGTAATAGTTTAATTTAGCAATTCCTGTCACATAGTAGTTAAATGCATAATATGTAAGAAATCTTGGAGTTAGAGTTGGAGGATCCTTTCTCTCATATCTATTCATGACACTTCCAAACATTTATCTGTATTGCTTATTATTTCTTCATATACAGATTGCGATTAGTTAATAAATTAATAAAAAAAATAATTGCTATAAACCCAACTTTAACGCATTTTTTGCCAAATTTTTGACAAGCAAAACAAAGTATTAAGTTTAGGTTTTTCAAATAATTGTACTATTGTTCTTTGCCGCTTTATTCATAGCTATTCTAGTCTTGTTTAATCAACTTTGGCATAAAATCAGATTTGTGCATATTTACGCTAAAATGCTTATGTATTGTAAGTTTTTGAGGTGGTGACACAGGAACACACCTCTAAATCTATTTGAAAAAAACTATACTAATTTTAAGACGTTACCACTTACTTCACCTATAACAGACCCACTGATTTCATAGTTGCAAAACATTTTAGAGCATATTTCGAGATATTCATTTGTTTATGCATACATCTGAGATATCAACTACATGTCTTAGATGCATTTATGGAACTGGCTACATTTTTATGTTTTTGTAAGTTTGATCATGCCTGAAAATTTCTTTTTTATTCTCCGCTAACAATTCTATTGGCATTTTTCCTTCTTATTTGTAGCTTTGTGTAAACTAGACTTTCCAATCATTAAGAAGTTTTGCGTTACAATCACCTAATACTATCTTCATGTTGTTTTAAAAAGCAAAAAAAAGGAATAACCAATATTTTAACATCACACTCATTATTACTATATAACATAACTCCAAAACCATAACTATTTCCGCACTTATATTGAGACACTCTGTAGAATAAGAAATTAGTTAAACTATAATTCGATCAAATAAAAATTAGATCAAATAAACCACTTTAACCTGCAAATTGCGTTTGTTTACTATAGAACAGACTATGTATTTTTGAACCTTAGCAATTTATTATAACTATCTTATTAGTTTTGCAATTGAATCGAGTAGCGTAAAAATCTCACAAGACCATGACTGAAAAGTTAAATAGCACTATCCCAACGGTTTTCCAGCATACAACCTGCCGGACTTGCCTCAAGAAGATTTCCGACTCGGATTCCGTGGAGCTTTTCTCCCATAATAACATCTACAAAGGCAAACAGCTGTGGCAGCTTTTGCAGGAGCTTATTGAAGCAGTGGTAATAAGCATATAGCATGATTGGTACTTGTGTACTTATAGGATTTTTTTTTACTCAGGTTGATGCTGATGACGTGCTGCCCACAAGGATTTGCTTAAAGTGTGCCGAGCTGTTACTACTGGCAACCAAGTTTAAGAGTATTGCCATAGCAGCACTTCAGCAGTTGCAGGACAAAGTTAAAACGGTAAGAATTTTGTTAATATTGCCTTTAACATAAGTTTAGCAATGTTTTTTGATGACTTTGGAATATGTATTTTACACTACAAAATTTTATGATCAAAGAGAAAGTTAAAAGAAAATAGAAAAACTAGATATTTAAATTTACATAGGGCAATAAACAAGATGAAACAAATTATATAAAATTCTTCAACCAGTGAGAAGAGATGTGAACAAAATTTATAAGGAACCAGGAACAACTAAGAAAAGACAGTGGAATGCCAGAAAAAGAAATTAATTGAAAGAGAAGGCTAAGGAGATACTAAGAATAATAAGAAAAAGAAAAGGAAACTATTACAAGGGGGCCAAATACATGAGGAAATATTAAATAGAAGAAGCAAAAATAAGCATTAAGATTTCAGGAAGATACTCTCTGCTACCTCGATCACTCTGAATTGCTGTGCAAATTAAACTTGTGTTCGTCGGCTGATCAAGACTGCGTCTTGGACAAGGATTGACAAATTTTCGGAACTTCCGCGTTTTCCCATCACTTACAATAGCGTAGAGTATGTAGGAGAAGCAACCATAGAAAAACAACAAATATTTGAAAAAATATGAGCCAAAGAGCAAATTGATAGAAAAAAGCAAAATTCGTTAAACCGAAAAGTTTTCTGTGGTTTTCCAAATCACACCATACTTAACTCGCACTTTCGAGTACACCACGTGCTTCACAATGCCAAATTTCAAGTTCCTGAGAGAAGTTACAACAGAAAAACCAAAATATAATATAACTTTTGGCTGGTACTGCATATTTCTAGGAAAAAACATGCTTATATATTAGAAAATGTGAGGGGTTATAAAGGAACAAAAGTAGATAGCAACTACATACTGGCAAGAAAAAATTTGAAACGGATAAAATAAAGAGAAATAATAGTTGATTTTAAAAAATGGAATAGAGAGCAGTTAGAGGAAAATGAAAAAGATTGGAATATGTTAGGTATTAGAAAGACTAATAAAAGGAACATGGGGAAATCAGACATGAGGAAAATTGAAAATTTGGGAAAAAAGCATTAAAGGGCTGTGAAAAATTTAAACGGGAAGTAAAATGAAAATTGAAAAATACTAATCTTAAAAAAAGGAGTACATTTTTGAGAAAACAGATAATTTTATATATTGCCTTGAGATATTTTTATAGGGAGAAATCATGCAGGACCAGGCTGGCCAAACAACATTGGCACCTTGAGAGGCTAGGCTCCCAGAAAACATCTCACACAGCACTTAGAGCTCTGGCTCAATCTTGTTAGAACAAAACGTTTTCTAGTTGGGGTTCATTGAGGTTTGGTGCAGGAAATTGTCGAATAATTTCCACATATTGTTTGGCTTCTCTCAAAAAAAATAAGACCAAATTACCACAACTTCACTCACCACACACAAAACAGTGACATGTTTGTTGTGGAAAGGCATTTCATAGATGACTCATAAGTTATTATTAATCCAATAACGAAAATCTTGTTTATTAACGCATCCCGACAGGTGGAAATGAGCTTTTTTGACAAAGAAAACAATTGCGTTATTTAACACGCATTGACATTTAATACGTTTGAGATTTTAGGTAGGAGACATGAATAGATATAAATCAACTTCATAGGGTGATTTTCTGGGTTTCTGAATTAGTATATTGGAAATTTTCCGCTGCACTCTTTTTGATCAGTAGCTTTGAAATTCATTCTGTTATTAGGTCATATCAAGGTGATTTTTTAAACGGCCTATCAAGACATTATCTTCATGCCTCATGAAGGGTTTCATTTATAAAGGGAACTATAGAGATGCTTCTAAGTAGGTTTCAACTTCTTGCTCGATGTTTTTTGACTGATCTCCCAGCAGCGAGGTGGGACATTCTTAAGATGTTCTGCAACAGCTTTGGATTCTTTCTTATCGCTTTTAGCCTAGAATCCATCTCCTTTCTGGGCTGGCGAGACTGACCTCTATCATTGTTTCGATAAGGAATATTCAGTGCTTTTGTATGCTGCTAGTCCCTATAGGTAGTCATTGAAGGATTCATCTTTGTACTCCCTAGTCATGTGTTTTAATCTCTGGTTTTTTGTGTATCAGTGTGCAGCCACTTTTGTATCTTTTACTCTTTTTAGAAGAATATTTATCAGAAAATCCCCCTCAACTTTTTCCTTGAAGTCTGTTTGTGACTTATGGAGCTGTGGTTGAAGACTTTTCTGAATGATAGTTGTGCTTAGGGTTAGAACATCCAAAGAGTAGCCAGATGACAACTCATAACTTTCTTCCACTTTCATATATGGCCAATAGATAGCCCGGTATTTTTGTCAAGTAATTTAGCTGTTTGTTTTGAATCACTTCCCATAATATTCTTTCTCATAAGGAGTGTAGCCTTGACCCCTGTTGTGGGTATCTTGCGTTGTAATCATTATCAAAACCTTTCTCCTAGTCTCTTACTAAGATGATGGTGGCTTGCAAGTATCTCTATGGTGTGGTGGGAAGCTTGTTGTGATGTTTTATGCTTTGTCTGACAATTATTGCTATATCTCCTCTTGGATGGCTGTTAGGGTGTTTGGTGTTATAATTGTATTAACCTAAGATCTCCAAACAAGCATGTTCTCTAAAGTGTGCTTTGGAGATAAAATATTGGTCTCATTTGTGATTATGTAGATTTCAACTTCTTGATGATACTGACATCAATCTATTGGATTTCCATATGACTATTCTATACTTGTCCATTAGTTATGGTGGTTTGATGTCTTAGTATGCTGTTTTACCTAACAAGGATCTCAATTGTTTTCTCATTTTTTTTTGTAAGATTTGTAATAACTTTTTTTGATTAGCAATTGCTTCTTGTATGAGTTGAGTTGTATGACTTAGCTGGTTTAACGCTGTCCGTCCTATGGCAGTAACTTGATTATATGATACCCTAGAGTTACTTACTGTAAGCTGTTCCTCCACACTGAAATACACTGTTGGTGATACTTTATTTGTTTTTATTTGCCTTGGTAATGATCAAAATTCAGTAGGTACATGCACATATTGAGTCAACTGCTGATTATGTATAACTTGCCTTTATTTTCTGTTTGGATACATCTGTTAAGTTCTTCAAGGTAGACCTCGCAGTCCAGGCTGTTTTCTTACTTTGTACACAGTTTTTGATACTTCTTTTTGGTTGTTTACGTTCTTTAGACTCATGGTTTACTCCGAAATTTACGCAAATATTTCAGGTAGGTCTATAACAATGACATATCTTGCATTGGACTAACAAGGAGTCATATGCGCTGATTTCATCTTAATCTTGGCATTTAGTAGGCATTGTATGTCAAAGATGTTTTTGTTGTTTGCATTCGGTTCGAGCTTAACAAAGAATAGATTTCTGTATTCGTTTGTCTTTCACTTTGTACAAACTGTTATATTCGTAAGTTTAAGATCATAACTAATTAGAACTTTCTTGATTTTACAAGTCTTGGTTGAACGTAGGAGGTTCCTGATTACTACTCTATAGCTTCTTTCTTTAAGCTGTAGGTATTATGAGCAATTTTATTTTCATCAAGTATTTTTTAACTCTTAAATTCTAATATGTCTTCGCCTAGGCGAAGCTATTGTAAATCCCAGAGATCAGCGTAGAAAAACCTAGTGAGCAAAATAAATAAGGGACCTTATTGAAATTCGTAAGAATGCGTACACAAAATTATTAAACACATGATAGTGAAGCCAAAAAATTTTAAGTAAGAATCCATAGAAATATATATATATATATATAAAATGATAATACACGCAAAAAATGAAATTTAGAATAACAAATAAGCTGATTAAAATAAACAGTACAAGGCAATAATTGACTCGTACCTAAAATTTTGCACGTCACTCAAGGTAACTGCGAGCTCGGCCGCACGGCCTTCCCCATTATCGCCTGCGTGCCCGCTCCTAGCTGCCAAGCGCAAGCAAAGCTTTTACAAACATTCTTCAGTTATAAAAGCGGCTGCAGAAAAACTGGATTATACTGCAGTACTTGCGTGTATTAATTGCAGTGGAATAAATTGTATCAATACTTCATAAGTAATGGATGTGGATGAAAATTCTCCAAAAATAGTTATAATATTCCGGAAAGTTTGGAAAACGTAGAAGGAATCGAAGAAAGTTTGGAGAACGAGCCAATGATTGCAGATGAATAATGAGATTGAGATCTTTATATATTTGTATCTTGTACTTTTGTATTTAATACATTTGTATATATTTTTTAAATAAACGCATTGTTTACCTAACAAATATTATTTTACTAATTCAATCCTTGAAAATAAATTTTTACATTACTGTTTTGCACCATTACTATGTTAACGCTATTCATAATATGCACACCCAAAAACCACATATGTTAATTTTCTTTTTTCCGGTTAATTTTACTATTATTCAGTCGGCTATTTTGTATCCGCTACTTTGAATTTTGCAAATCTGACTTTAGATAATAAGAATAATTTCAGATTTTTTCATCGATTTGTACTCCAGATATTCAATTTTGCAAGTAATTGGTGTTAATAAACAATTTGACCACTTTTTCGAGTGGCAACATTTTTTTAAGGGTATTTAGAAGCAATTGCAAAAGGTTTTATAAAAAAATATGGAAACTGTAATTATTCCGAAGTTTAGGCCTCTTTTTGTATAATTTGACCACTAAATTAAACATAACGTATGCAAGGCTTCCAAATATTAAATATTAAAACAGTTACCTCGAAAAGCTGTTATTCTCTTATCAATTATCTAAAACCGTATGCTAAGTTTAAGTTACTATCCCATTATATGAAAATATTCTAAAATCATCATGATCCCAAACCAGGTAACGCCCCACACAAAACAACTTCTTATCTAGAGCTATCAGCCTTGTACCTATAACAAGCAATGTATTCGGATTTCGAAAGCTATATTAAACAGTCCGGAGTCCGGTCCTGGCTGGTGTTGTGATAGTGAAAGTGAATGTAAGGTCCGCAGTAAAACCCGGATAACCGGATGATTAAAGGCAATAAAAACCAAAGTGAGAGTGTAGCAAGAAAGTAGAGAGAATAAGAAGCAAACAGATAGGATTAGAGAATTAAGTAACAAATAAGAAACAAGCGCAATCGCCGATAAGAGCACTGTCTCCAACGGGTAGATTGGGATCGGCTCTTTCCGTGCTGACGCGAGTAGCGACACGATCAGCACACGAAAGTATAAACAAGACAGGACCGTATTGAGAAAATTGCAAATATAATAACGAGATAAATAAGTTAAAGGAACGCGAAAACGGAATTAAATAACGGCATTAAACAGAAAGAAGCACGTAAACTAGCACAATGGGAGAAAATGAGGGGACCTAACACTCGTGGGCATTATGAACAAATTAATACAAATATATAAGAAAATAGATGGCATGAAGCAAGATTTCAGGTACTAGAAAAAGAAGTGAGGGAAATAAACCTACTAATTTTTGGAATACCGGAGAAGTCAATGAAACTACGGAAAAACTTAAGGAAAAATTTTTTGAAATAACCGGAAAGCTAGAAGTTAGAATAGCCGAATATGAAATAGACATGGTAAATCGAATAGGAGTCCCAACAATGAATGGAAACAGACCAGTCAAGGTGGAGCTAACAACAAAATAAGAAAAATCGAAATCATGAAAAATCTATAGAAGCTAAAAGGAACCGAAATATGGATAAAAAACGACTTAGACAAAAAGACCAGAGACATAACAAAAAAAAATAATCCCACACATGATAGAGGCCAGAAAGAAGGGTAGCAAAGCAATCATAATAAATGACAAAGTAATTATAGATGGAGAGGGGTGGAAAATATAGAAGCTGGAGGGAGAAGCAGAGAGAGAGATGGAGGAGAAGAACAGGAAGAAGGCATAGCAAATAATGAAGGAGATAAACAGGTGAAAAAGGGGAAGATCTCCAGATGGAGAGGACGAAACCACCAAAAAAGAAAATTCTAATAAAGGAGCAGTTCCAAAAAAGAACAGATATTGGACACAAAGCGTACTAGCGAGCGCCACATACTAAAGAAAGAGGCGCGGCGGAAACAAAAACTAAAGATAGTGAAAGTGGCAAGAACGCAGAAGACAATCAAGGAAAGGAGAATATAGGAGAAGATAGATATGTGGAAAACGTGGAATTTCAACGACGAATGTGACTAAAACCAATCAAAAAACTAAGAACCGAACAAGATGAGGGTGAATAAGGGAGCGAATAAGGGTAACGACAAAGTTTATGAAAAGGTTAAGAATACAAAAAGGAATATTGGAAAGTAAATAGGTAAATAAAAGAAAACAAACAAGGAGAAAATCAAAATAAGCCCATGGAATGTTAGAACACTGTTGACAACAGGGAAGATGGAAGAAGTAGGGGCTGAATTAAAAAGATATAAGATAAAGATCGCGGCTTTGCAGGAGATAAGATGGGGAGGTAAAGGAAGAATAGACAAAAAGACTATACGATGATATACTCAGGCGCCGAAAAGCAAGGAAGACACGGTGTAGGATTTATGATATTTGGAGAAATGAGGACAAGGATTACGGAAGTCAAATTAATAGATGAAAGAATGGCATACATAAGAGCAGAAACAAAAGCAAACAAGATGTCAATCATGAATGCATATGCTCCTACAGAAGCAGAGAAGATAGAGGAAAAAGAAAAATTTTACGAGTAACTAGAAGATTGAAAAATTGAAAAATACCTACTAATCTTACCACAGCCAACAAATATTATCTTTCAAAGGAAACCAATCAACAAGATAGTGTCACAAATACACCTCAAGATAATAAAATAAAAATACCACCAATATTCTTGCACTATGCAGCAAATTTAAAATACCAAGAAATAATCAAGGACCTTAAAGAGCAAACAACAGGAGAATTTGATACTGCACTAAAAGGTGATAAAATTAAAATCAATCTAAACACGATAGATGACTATAGAAAAATGACTAAATTCTACACAGACAGCAATCTTAACTACCACACTCTTAAAGACCCAGAGAAAACAACCTATCAGTTATCATTAGATCCCTCCGGGTATAAATTGTAGAAAAAGTAGTATTAGAAGAACTAAAAGAGTTAAACTACCCGGTCATAAAGGTAGTACGCCTATGCAATAGAGACAAAAAACCAATACCCTTATGTGCGGTGGATTTAGATAACACAGATAAAGCAAAATAGATCCTAAATTTACATAAAATACAACACAGCATAATTGAAATTGAACCTAGACGAAAATCAACCGACATTCCTCGGTGTAAAAAATGCCAACGGTACGGACACACGCGCAACTAGTGTAGAATGGAACCCAGATGTGTGAAATGCACAGACAACCACGACTATACCCAATGTCCAAAAAGTAAAATATACCGCCACAGTGTGTAAACTGCGGGGAGAATCACCCCGCCAACTTTAAAGGATACAGTTATTATCAAAAACTAAATCGCCACATAAACAATTCCGGACAAAATCGGACCTTACCTACAAACCAAACTGAACCCAGTTCTAACCGGAGTAATTACCAACAAACTCGGTATAATGATTACGATAGATCTTTTCCTAGACTCCCAACTAACTTAAGTAGACTGAACTACACAAATAAACAAGAAACGCCAGACTTTGTAAATACAATTATCACAAAAATCGTCGAACTAATAGCACCACACCTAGACAAAATCATACCTTTCCTTACAACATTAATTTCTCAATTATCCACTCATGGACATTATCAAGAAACACATAATCAATAATTTAACTGTCCTTAACTGGAATGCTGATGGTATTAAAAGGCAGCGTGCATTATTTGTGGAATTCCTAGTTAGACAACGTGGATGTTGCATGTATATCAAAAACGCGCCTACACAACTTAGAAACATTTAAAGTACCAGGATATGAAATATATAGATCGGATCGAGATACTCCAACTGCAGCAGGAGGCGTAGCAATTATTATCAAGCGTAAATTAGAAGATCATCCTTTAATAAACCTAGAAACTGTTTCTATCAAACTGAGTCTAGAAAACAATGTCCAAATTACGCTTCATGCTGCATATAAGCAACCAAATAAAATAATGCTGGAAAGCGATGTCACTAAATTATTTAATGGCAACCATCAAACATTAGTCATAGGTGATTTGAACTCCAAACTTACGGACTGGAGATGCAGAGCTACAAACCCAAATGTTGTTAGGTTAAATAATATTATTATAAACCACAGAATACAAATAGCAACTCCCACAGATTATACATATTATCCCAGAAGACCGGATCACAAACCAGACATATTAGATATAGTCCTGTTCAAAAACTTTAACAAACCAATTTATCGAACCGTGCTAAATGAGCTTGATTCTGATCACCTACCAGTGATCGTCTCATTTTTCAATACACCGCAATCAATACCGATGATACCTAAATTAATTGAAGGCAACATTGATTGGGATATTTTCTATACTGAATTAGATAAAAACATGAGAAACCCATTCCCCATACAAACAACAAACGACATAGATGAAGTCGTACAACAATATACAGAAACAGTAAGAACTAGCATGCAATCAGCAGTAACACCAAATAATAATGAACCAAGACGATATCCTCAAACACCAGCAGAAATTATAAACTTAATCAAATTTAAAAACAAAACAAGATGTGAGTGGCAAAGCACACGCAGACCACATTTAAAAAAGCTTATCAATCAACTAACCCACCAAGTTAAAATGAAACTAGACAATTAGAAACTCAATATGTATCACAAATATATAGAGGAACTACAACCCCGAAATGCAACAATGTGGCAGGCTACCAAAAGACTAATACGGCAACTAAACATAATTTATCCACTAACAGACAATAACATCCCATATATAACCAACGACGATGAAGCCAACCTATTAGCATTGAATTTTGAACAAGTCTTTACACCAAATGACACAGATATAACCCAAGAACATCAACAAGAAGTGAACGAAACTATTAATAACTATAATAGACAGACTCAAAGAGAGTTCCTACCGACGTCTCCATCAGAAATTAAACAAATTATCACAAAACTTCCAATAAAAAAATCACCGGGACCGTACATGATCACAAACTCAATATTGAAACAACTCACAATAAAGTCACTAGCGTCCCTGGCAACAATATTTAATGCTTGCCTTCGACTTGGGTATTTTCCAAAGAAATGGAAACAAGCCATCATTTTACCATTTCATAAAAGTGGAAAGGATAAACATAAACCAGACAGTTATCGTCCAATCGGCCTTTTGTCAACGCTGTCAAAGCTTTTGGAGAAAATTATTCATATACGACTAAACGAAATTTTGGAAGAGAAAATATCATACCAGAATATCAATATATTTGGCTTAAAAAAACACACGACAACGCACCAGCTTTTAAAATTACAGAAATGAACAAGGCTTTGAGAACAAGAAATACAGTTATTTGTTTCGTCGACCTTCAAAACGCATTTGATAGGGTGTGGCATGATGGACTTCGATATAAAATGATAAAACTAGAACTCCGACATTATCTTATTGACATCATCACCTCATTCATTACAGTTAAGAGTATTCGCTGTTCAGGTGCAGGCAACCTTATCTACTAAAAGAACTATTAATGCCGGAGTACCGCAGGGGAGTATATTAGGACCAACTCTGTTTAACATGTACGCACATAATCTACAAACCACAAATAGTGCGACCATAGCAATGTTGCTGATGACACAGCAGTAATTACACAAAATGAAAATCTCCAGACAGCGGTTAACCAACTACAAAACGCTCTACACCCAATTTGCACATGGTATGACAAATGGAAAATTGAAATCAATCCAACGAAAAGCCAGGTGAAAGTCTTCACTTTGAAAAGAATCCCAGACCTTCCAAACGTAACAATCCATCAACGTATAATAGAATGGAACACAAGAGATATGGCAATCAAATACCTACGGGTTTACTTGTACACCCGACTTGGATGGGGAATCCATGTTAATAAGAAGATAAATGAATGTTATGCGAGACTACTATACCCGTTAATTAATAGAAAATCTCACTTGCGCATAGAGTGTATGGTACACTATGTTAATATACAAGACCATTCTACGCCCAATCATGACATATGCGTGTCCAGTTTGGAGTACTACAGCTAAGACTCACTTACGAAAACTCTAAGTCCTACAAAACAAAATCACAAGAATTGCAGTGAACGCCTCGTGGTTCGTCAGAAATGAACAAATACACAGTGAACTAAACTTACCTAATGTGTCAGATTTTATAAGTACAAGATTCTTTGCCAAAATACCGGAGTGCCCAAGTGCAGTGTTTTATAACCTAAGCCAGAGAAACCGACATCAGAGACTCAAAAGAAAACTCCCACAAGACTTATTACCATAGTGAAACTAGTTACAATTAAACGTGATTAACGTTAGCCAACTCTTATTCATCTCACATACAGTTGTAGCGGTACAGAGTTAAACGATGACCTCACTAGGTATAAATTAAGTGTTTTGTTTAACAGAATCATGTATAGCAGATGTATGCTGACCTGATTAAATAAAATAAAAAAAAAAACTATTATTTTTTAAGGTAAGGGCAAGGGAGAATATCTTGTGTCACGGAAGCCGTAAATTCATAGTGTATGTCCATAATACAAGATGGCTCTGTGATGTTCTGTAATTGCACAGAAATAAATGTTAAATCAGTTGTCAATCAACCGCCGTATGATAATACGAGCGTGAATAGAAAATTTGAAATATACAAATAAAAGGACAAGGAATGGACGAAATGTCTACATTGTGCTCCTCATGCTTCTTAAGGTAGTTGACATGAAATTACAGGTTTAATGTTACAGAATCGACCTGTCCGTTGCCAGTTGCTGGTTGCTAAAGCACTATTATCCACCTCACGACTGTTTGCTATGAAAAAACAGCGTCTACGAACTCTCTGTAGTATTCTCTAGCATTTCTGCCATGGAACGGCTATTTTGATATACGAACGCTATTTCACTCGGGTCATGTCCATCCTGCAGGGCAGTTAACTGACAACTCTGTACAATTACAGAACACCACAGAGTCATCTTGCGTTGTGGACACACATTATGAATGGACGGATTCCTTGAGACATATACGACATTTTGTGTTGCTATCTCTTACCTTTAAAAAAATACTTACCATAACTTATACTGCAACCATCGTACATAAATAGGAAATGGCAGAAAATTAATAGACATTAGCTTTTTAATTAGATTTACTTTAAATGTTTTCTAAAATTATATGAATATTTAGTTATCCGGAAAATCGATTAATTAAATAACTGATGTTCTCTTTATTTTAAATGCATGTTTAACTCCGAATTGCATTTCTACTAACATTTATGGGGCAGCTTGAGGGATAGGAATGTCAGTTGAATCTTGCTAGTTCTAAAACTAAATTAAACATCATACCTTTTTTATATCTCTATTTAATAGAACACAAACATATATTGCATTTATTTAATTGTATTTCAGGCCGAAAACATCAATTTGAAACAAAAGGCATCGGTCACAACTGCTCTGGATCACTTAGCCCAAGATTTACTTGAAACTGGCAGCGATGAAGCGTCTCCAGTCAAAATACCAAAGATTACACGCAACTCTTCTCAGCAAAACTCTGTTATAGACATATTGAAGGTAGAATCATGGAAAAGAAAAATAGCGGGCGTACTAGAGAAAAACAAATGTCCTGCCGAGATGGAACAAAGGGGCAGAATTACCATCAAAACGAGATACGCTAGAAAAGGTGTCAGCGCACCACCTTGCCTTAAGAGAGATGTCACCAATGATACGCACATCGACTGTTGTTCTCCTACTCGAGTAGTAAAAATGAAGAAAATTATTCGTGAGTTTTTGGTGAAACAGTCAAATAAGGCTGACAATGAAAATCCTATCACTAGCCAACCTACAATAGTTAGAGGTTACTCTCACCAAAACAAATATCCAATCCTTTTCACCAAACCAACTAATGTGAATGTTTGTGAAGAGCTGAAGGCAAATATTGATGAAGACTATAGCAGTATAATATTACCAGAAACATCAGATAAATGTGCGGTACTTTACAATCAGGAAGATAAACTACCAAATATACTAAATAGCCCTGAACTAGTTCAAAATGTCAAAACTGAATTGGATAGCGAAAACGTTTTGGTCAAAGCAGAAAATGAGATTTTATCAAATTATAAACGACAAAAACATCCGTGATGATAGAGGAAGAGTCAATGTGAACTTTTAAGGTAAAAGTCATTTAATTATAAAAATGGTTCAAGCTTCGTCGAGAACTTTGTCATTGACCAACTGTATATATAAAACAGCTCTAAGGGGCCAAATTCGCCTTGAATTTTCTTTCTCCATGTCTTTTTTGTCTCTACATTCCATTTTCCAAGTTCCTTGTAGGTCTTTTAACCCCTTCTCTACATTTTTCTTTTTGATGTAGTTAATTTGTTTTCTAATTGTTTGGTTGTCATTCAGATTTCACTCACATAAGTTAGGACTGATCTGATAACTGTCTTTTACAAACTTATTTTTACTATTCTTGAAACACTTATTTGTTAATAGATGATTTAATAGACCCGTACATTTTAAAGGTTAGTTTTTCTATTGTTTTAGTTTTTATGCTCAAGTTTTGACTCCCTTTGTGTTTCAAATTCCCCTTAATCATGTAACTTTTAACTATTCATCTTTAGACCTACTTGTTGCACCTTGTCTTTAAATTTCTTTGCCACATTCCTCAGCTGTTCTTTTGTTGGGCTATTTAAAATATCTTTGTTTATCACAATTTTTGTGGTGACAGGCCATCTTATTTTAGACCTGTATTTCTGTGAGATTGTGTAAACATATGACTTTTCAATCTCACCTCGCTACCTGTTCTACTATTCTATAGCTGTATTGTACGTTCCAGAACTTTCATTGTTTTTGAATTCTCCTTGTCTCATCTTTCTTAAAAATCTTCTCAAAATACTGTTTTATTACTTCTGCTACCTGCTTTTCTTCCATACACAGCTCTCCGTTTCTTAGTTGCATTGTTCTGTTGTAATCTCATTTTCTTTATTGTTTTTATAAAACATTATTTTATCTCTCTTCTTTCTTCTAACTTGTTTTGACTTTGTTTCTCACTATTTTATACTGACATTTTGATTCAATTGGTTATTGCTGTAATCATTGTGTTTTTGCTGTTCTACTCTTTTCATTTGTTTCTTTTTATTTTATTTTTTCTTCTCCGTAATTTTTGCAATCTAATAAGATTGTTTAAAAAAAATAATTTTTTATTCTAACATATCCATGTATTTTTCTTTGTCCCTTCTGATTTTATAATTTCTGCTATTTTTTTGAACTTTGATTGTTTTGAGTTGTTACTTAGTTATTCTGTTCAAAAAGTGATCCATTCCAATCTCTGCTCCTCTACATTTTTTTGTTAATAACGTCTACCTGCCTTTTCGAGATCAATACATGATCTAACTGGTATTTGATTTTTTCTTCTAAAGAACACAAAGTTTCTTGATATAATTCTTCCTTTTAAGCATCGTACTTTTTATTACAAGATTATTTCTTACGGCAAAATTGATTAGGCGTTTCCCATTGTTTTTATGTAGGCTTTCTTTTTCTGGTATTTCCTCGATTTTCTTTTTCTGTTTTTGCGTTGATCATTTATAATTATTTTTATGTTAATGCTTTGAAGTTTGCTAATTGTATTATTTTAAGTCTTCATAAAAAATTTTTTTTGTTCTTGTTTGCATTGATATGTACTTATTTTTCTATATTGACCTCTTACTTTCAATATGCTCATTTTATCGTTTACTTTTTCCTAGTTTATTATTGTTTCTTTAATCCCTTCATATATCAAGAAGCTTTTTTGTCTGTCTTCATTAATCTATTTTTGAATTTTCATATTTACTTCTCATTTGATGATGGTTTTTTGTATTCCTAAAATATCGATTTTATATTTTCTTGCTTCTGCTACTTACTGCTTTATTTTCCCTTCCCTATTTAAGCCTTGGGAGTTCCAAGATGTGATTATTAATTCTGTTTGTTATACGTTTTTATTTTTACTGGTTGTTTTTCGGTGTTCTTTGCTTCCCTAGGTGCCTGATCTTTCTTTATCATTTTCGTATATTCATGTTCTCGCAAAGTCGTCATCCAATTATCCTCTTTACCTTTCTTTACTCGTTTTTTGACTAAGCGCCCTCGTCATGTTTAGGATTTTGATCCGGAAACTATTTCCCTTTTCTTTTTTTGCTCTAGTTTCTCATTCTCTTTTAAATTTGAATTGTTACTTTTATATCTTGTTTTATTTTTCTCCGTCGTTGCTTTTTCACGCACCTTCAATTATCTCTCTTTTTCTTTCTGTGTTAGATCGTTTTCAAATATAATATCCAGAGTTCTGCAGTTTGCGTTTTTGTTTATAACTTCCTTTTTCCTCCCAATTTTCAATTTCCACTAGTACTGGATTTTTCCTATTTTATACGTAGTTTTTATCTTTGGTTCTACTTATAGTTCCCATCGCAGGATATTTTCTTCACAAACTTTATCTCCTTCTACTTTTAGTACTGTCGTTTCTTCAAAATTTTGTTCACTAGCTTTTCTATTTTCTTTTCTAATACTTATTTCTTCGAGTTAAAAAGTACTTATCATTAAACTTTATGTTTTGAAGTATTGGAAAATGGCATTGGTGACTGGATTGTTGAAACTATCCACAGCTTTGTAAGAGACGTGGCGTTGCAAAGAACTTTCAGAATTCGGTAGAGGATTTTTAAGTGCATATATGAGATGTGGGGAGTTGCCGAAATTGTGATCCAAATGTGGAATGAAGCAGACCTGCTGTTTTTAAAATACTACTAATCTAGTATATTAATTATTAATTACTGGTCATTTCAGTTAACAAATGTATAATTCAATGTATTGTTAGTTAATTATTTTAGTTTTTAATAAGTAATAAAACTTTAAAGCAGAGACTATTAGACTGTTAATAAAACCCGTATTAGATAAAGGTACCTCATTAAGAGACAGTCTTGGAAACTTATATCGCCTGCATGATAAGACATCGAAAGAACACTTTAAAATCAATAATATGTCACAGAAAGAATTCTTTTATTGAAGTATATATAAAGTAACGGTTTTACATAGCGCGTAACAATTCTCTTTAAAAGAGAAAAACATATGAGACAATTTAATCTAGCTGGCATAAAACAAAAGGTGTTAACCAACATTGCTAATTTATTGTCAGAGACTTGAAATGACAATGAAATCTTTACTACTATAAATTACTCTTTGAGGCATACATGATACTAAGTTGAAAAGCATCCATAATTACAGAAGCCTTCGATGAAGAGTTTTTTGTGGTTCTGGTTTACCTTTAAATATTCACTTAGGTCAAGGACGCAATATTGAATTTGCACTTTTCATGATGTACAGAATGGGTGCTACGTTTGTCATTTTTTAAAAATTTAATATCAAGACACTTCAAATAAAATATAAGTTAATTAGAAATGTTCAGCATTTATAAATAAAATGCTCAAATTTTTCAAAAGACCATAATCAGTAGCAATTATAGGACGAAAACGAGCAAAGAATGCTTTAAGTGCATGGTGAATTTTTCCCTCCAATTAGTCTAATGCAAGTATGATGGTCTCTTTGAATTCATCATTTGTCTTGGATGCCTTAGCATAGACTTGATGCTTAACATAATCCAATAACCAATAATTACAAATGTTGATATCAGGACTATATGGTTGCAAATCAAGGTCTTCCACTTTTTCTCTGAATAATTATACCTTATTTACAAGTAGCAATGGGAGCCGAAGATTGGGAGTGGCGATAAAAGGTACTCCAGAAGAAGAAGTGAAATACTTTGAACTGCAATCTGAAAGGATATGCTCCATAAGATTTAAAACAATCTATAACATGGTAACGATAATTAATGTTCACGCGCCAACCGAGGAAAAAGAGGATGAGGTAAAGGAAAAAGTAGGTAGGGCAGATATTTACAGGGAGATTACAGGAAGGGAAAGCAAACATGGAGAGAGTAATGGTAATGGATTAAGATTAATAATATTTGCTATAGAACAAAAGATGAAAATAATAAAACACACTTCAAGCGAAAAGACATGCACAAAGGGACGTGGAGAATTCCAGTAAGGAAGGAAACAAACCAAATCGATCATGTATTAATAGAGAATGAAGAGTCAATACAAATTAAAAAAGTAAGGACATATAGAGTAACTGATGCAGACTCGGACCTCTTTCTTGTTGTAATGAAAATAAAACTAAAAAACAGAAAGAAGAGAGAAAAAATAAAGGGAAAATAAAATGTAATGTAAGAGAACTCCAGAATACAGAAATATCGCAAAGATATAAAAAAAGTATAGAAGAAGATTACAATGACGATGAGGCACATAATGCAGAAGTAGAGAAGAAATGGGAGAAACTCAAAGAAACAATTTAAAAAGCTACTAGAATCAATATACCAAAAAATAAAGCGATTAAGAAAAACCACTGGATGAAAAAATATGTAAGGACGAGATAAACAAAAATAATATAATATATATATATATATATATATATATATATATATATATATATCAAATTCACGCAAAATGAACAAAACAGATTCTTGTATAAAGAACAAAAAAAAGTAAAACAGAAGTACAGGACACAAAAACGTAAATACATGGAGGAAATAAGAGACAAAAGAAAAATATAAGAATAAAGAAATAACGAATTTTTATAAAAATGTAAAAGATATCAGAACCGGAAATAAAGGAAGATAAGGATATATCAAAGATAAACATGGGGAGTTGCTTGGCAATCTACAAAAAATTAAAGGAAGGTGAAAAAGCTATTTTAAAAAAGTGTTAAACCCAAATGAAGGAATACAAGAAGAAGAAAGAGAAATGGAGAATGAAAGACCACGGGAAGAATAAATTATAGGGCCCGAAAAGGAGGAAATCAAAGAAAAATAAGTAAAATAAAGAATAAAGAAATTGTAGTTAATAAAGTTTATGAATTAGTAAAAAATATGAATACCGGAAAAATGCCGCAGCAGTGGGCGAAAGCAGTACCAGTCCCAGTATTAAGAAAAGGAGATAGGGCTGATTGCAGCAACTATAGGAGAATTATATTACTAGACACAACATACAAAGTCTTGGCGACATCGATAAAAAGGAGACTGGAAGTATATATAGAAGCAACATTGGGAGAATATCAAGCAGGATTTTGTAAGAATAGATCTACAAGTGACCAAATCTTCACACTAAAGCAAATTTTAATAGAGGCATACGAATTTGAGATCCCGGCCCAAATGTTGTTTACGACTTCAAATCTTATGACTCCCATATTAAGTAAAAGCTTTTTGAAGCTCTGAGAGTAGTGAAAATTCTAGAAAAAATAATAAGCTTGGTAAAAATGATATTGCAAAACACCAGATGTGCAATGAATTTAAATGGAGATGTACAAAGTTTTTAAATGAAATAGCTAGGACATCTAGAAAGATTGCCAGACAATATACTAGTCAAGGATTTACGCTGGAGAATCCCAGAAGGACGAAGTAAAAGGGGGAGACTGAGAAATATATATATATATATATATTGCACAAAAAGGATTATAAAAGAGTAAACACAGAATCTCTGAAAAATATATTTTTTTAAATGTTTGGTATTCAAATGCACAATTCAGTCTGTTTTGCCAAATCACCATGGACGGATATAGCGTTCAACAACACGTCCAAATGATAAAATTGTTTTATCAAAATGGGTGTTCTGTTCGGGCAACGTTCCCGCGCTTCGCCCATTTTACGGTCGCCATAATCGCCCTACCGAGAGGACTATTCGCATTGTGGTGGAAAAATTTGAGTCCACTGATTCCGTAGACAATCAACTAACACCCGTACGACGACGAAATGTAAGATCTGTCGAAAACATCGCCGCTGTACGTGAGAGTGTGCAGAATAATCCGAGGCAGTCGATTTCGCGTCGCTCACAAGAACTTGGCCTTTCGCAGACCACAACTTGGCAAATTTTGCGTCGTGACTTGAGCCTGCACCCGTACAAAATTCAACTGACCCAGGAGTTAAAGGTAAACGACCATAGACAACGACGTGTGTTCGCTGAATGGACCCTGGAGCAGTTGGAAACTGACCCTAATTTTCATCGAAAAATCATCTTCAGCGATGAGGCCCATTTCTGGATGAATGGGTACGTCAGCAAACAAAATTGTCGAATTTGTGGTGATTCTAATCCACATGAGATCTAAGAGCGTCCAATGCATCCCGAAAAAGTCACTGTTTGGAGTGGATTTTGGGCTGGCGGCGTCATCGGTCCATATTTCTTTGAGAACGATGTTGGCCAGGCCATCACTGTCAACGACGAGCGCTATAGATCGATGATTACCAATTTTTTTTCCTGAATTGGATGATATGGACACCAACGACACATGGTTTCAACAGGACGGCGCTACATGCCACACAGCTCATGCCACATTGGACATTCTGCACGAGCGATTTGAGGGCTTTTTCTTGTGTGGTTTTCTTAAGTCGCAGGTCTATGCGAATAAGCCACAAACCACAGCGGCCCTCAAAGCCAACATAACCCATGCCATCGGTCAAATTCAGCCTGATTTATGCGCCAGAGTCTTGGACATTTCAGATCTGACCATTTGCACGATGTTATATTCCAAACATAATGGCATTTCAAGCGAATAAAAAAAATTCGATGATATCTCACACACACTTTGTTTTATTTAAATTTAAAGATAGGAAGCGCTTAATGAAAGACCCTTTACATTCTATTAAGAAACCGAGTAATATAAATAAGAATGGTTTTAAAAACCCCCACCATACCAAGACACAAAAATTAACATCTAGATGCTTTCACATTTTCAAAATATTTTTAAAACATATAGACTAGTGTCGATCGCTTTCAGCAACGAAATTTGGAACCGAACTATAGGTTGCTTTTCACTTCAGATAATAAAGTAATACGTCATCACAACCTAAATGAAGAATGTGAAACTTTATTAGCTTGCCAAAATACCAGACGAGAGATGCCATACATATTCATTAGGTTGTTTGGCTGAATTAATGGATTTACTCAGAACAGTTGTCAAACTCAAATTGACGCATCAGGTCCTAGAAAATTGTACTCAAGATGGTATAAAAATGAGCATTGATACGAATGTTATATGTGTACATTCGTAAAGTAATTGGATTGATTCAAAAAAATTAATTTAATCAAAGATGTGTATACACTTAATATTCTTGAGTATAAGCTCAAAAGTTCCAGCGGTTCTGCGGTGCATCATTGGTTGTCTGGAAATCTTGAATTGAAATCTGTTTCAGAGCATTCGTCATAGCTGTCTGTACATCTTTAACAATCCCAAAATGAGATTTAAGCCTGTTCGTTGATTAACACCTTGGGAACAAATTTAGCACAAATTTTCTGCATCTGCAATTTCGTCGTGACGATTTCGTGCACATAGATTTTAGAATCTAACACTCACACATCGGTCAGATTCGAAAACCGCTTTTGCTTTCTCGACATCCTCTCTTTCTTCTCTTAACGCTTTTGCCACTTAAACACTTTTCTATACCATAGCAAGTGTCTCGGATGTGGATTCTTCCTCAAAGTTTTATCGTATATCGCACATTTTGACCCGTGACGCAGAGCTCAAACAACTAATCGTAAGACAAATGAGCTGGGTCAGATCATTTACTTGACATCCCCCACCAACCGCCAAGATCAAAAACCCCGCCACCAACCCTTTTACTTTCCAAGCATATCTTATATATTACTTAGCTATCTTATAAATTATACGAACCCATCGAGAAGGAAGGTATATATTATTGCTCGAACCGTTCCCATACATTTACTCAATAGAGAAACTGCACAAAAAATGACGAAATCACACATCTTAAAGAAAGTACAAAATGAGAAACTGCAGAACAAATAAAATGCTTCATTATTGTTTTGATCCCAAACCGACTATATAAAATACGACCGATTTAAGTCGTCAAATGATTGAAACATTCTTTAAAACATTAAATCACAAGTTTGTCGCCATGCCCAATTTTCTTCATTCAATAAATGCATCAAACATTTCAGTCAAATAAAACAATTCATTTTTTGCTAAATTTATCACAAAATTTCAATCTTCACCAAACAACTGGTAAGAAATTTTTTTTTTTTTTTTTACTGCATATTTACAACTAGTCTAACTAGACTAACAAGCAAATGAGTTAATGTACATAGCATGTGGGGAGGAACACCAAGAGTGACCTCCTGTCATTACAAGGTATACAAGTCTTATTACTAATTTGTTAGGTCACTAAACTTTGTCCGTTTCAGGCGTCTAACTGCATTTGCATTATTTAATAAGTCTGTCACTAGAACACTAGGGTGATCATTAATACGATCGTTGTATCTGATGCAGCAAGCTTTGATGACATCTTTAATCCATGGGATCTTTAGATCGTTATGTAATGTGCGGTTGTTCACATACCATTCGGCGTTTGCTATTGCGCGAAGTGTTTTGCTTTGAAATCGCTGTAATATCTCGATGTTCGATGACTTAGCAGATCCCCAAAACTGGATCCCATACGTCCAAATCGGTACTAACGTGATTTTATATAACAACACCTTGTTTGTTAAACTGAGCTGGGATTTTCGTCCGAGGAGCCAGAACATCTTCTTCACGCGGATATCTAATTCTTTTCGCTTAGTCTGTATATGTTTTTCCAGTTTAGTTTGCTATCGAGATGGATACCGAGATATTTGATATCTTCTTTGTGTGGTATGTTAGTGCCGTTGAAGATTATAGGAGGTGGAACAACCTTGCGGAGGGTGAAGACCACTGAAGCCGATTTGTTTTCATTGATTTTGATGCGCCAGATCTTTATCCAGTTTTCTAAAGCTTCAGCGCATTTTGCAGGTATATTGATGCCTGAAGTGGATCTCTGTGTGAAGATAATACAGCCGTGTCGTCCGCAAACGTAGCAATTAAAACATTGTCGGTAACAGGAAGGTCTGCCGTAAACAACTGGTATAATGTCGGTCCCAGTACGCTACCTTGTGGTACACCTGCCTCGACTGAGTAGATTGGTGAGTGGCTGTCATTGATTTTGACCCGAAAGTATCTGTTTTCTAGATACGACTTGAAGAGCAGATAGTACTGTTGCGGTAGGGTTTGCTTGATCTTATATAGGAGGCCAGGGTGCCAAACTCGATCAAAAGCTTGGCCCACGTCTAAGAATGCTGCTAGGCATAACCGTTTTTCCTCGAAGTCTTTTCTACCTTATCCACTATCCTATGGACTTGTTCCAATGTTGAGTATTTTCTGCGGAAACCGAATTGATGTCCCGGAACTAAATGCAATTCTTCTATAATGGGTTCAAGTCTTCTTAGTAGAATTCGCTCAAAGAGCTTAGAGAGGAGTGGTAACAGCGAAATCGGTCTATAAGAAGCTGGTAATTGAGCTGGTTTTCCTGGCTTTTGAATGACAATTACTTCGGCAAATTTCCATTGGATTGGGAAGTACTGAGTTCTTAAGATGGCATTATATATACGTGTTATAGCTGCTATCCCTTTTTTTGGCAGTTGACGGAGTAATTCGGACGTAATTAGGTCATATCCCGGTGCTTTGCCAGTTTTAAACATTTAACTTCTGTTTGGACTTCGTTGGGTGTACAGTGTCGAATGGGTAAATGGAGTTGGAGTGGTGATTTAAGGAATTCGAGAATTTCGTAATCA